>CAKAJE020001050.1:0-338361 GCA_916610135.2 Macropis europaea | reverse complement strand
ATTTGCATCGCTCCTATTTCAGATAGCGTATTGGGCTAAGCGGCATCTCAAAGCGCAAGAAATGGCGAGTAAAATTGCACTATTAAACTTCTATGATAGGGCAATCAGAGACCCGATTAGATCATTTTATATTATGGTTAATTTAAGAATTCAGCGAAATTCTATCACATTTGTTCAATTTACGTCGATCCTATTGCAGATAGCGTATCGCGCTAAGCGGCACCGCAAAGCGCATGAAATGGCGAGGAAAATGCACTATTAAACTTCTAGGGTAAGGCAAACACAGACCCGATTAGATCATTTTATATTACGGTTAATATAAGAATTCAGCGTAATTCTTTCACATTTGTTCAACTTACGTCGCTCCTATTTCAGATAGCGTACTGGGCTAGGCGGCATCTTAAAGCGCGTGGAAGGGCGAGTAAAATGCACTACTAAACTTCTATGATAGGGCAATCAGAGACCCGATTAGATCATTTTATATTTTGGTTAATTTAAGAAACAGAAAATTCTATCACATTTGTTCAATTTACGTCGTTCCTATTTGAGATAGCGTACTGGGCTAGGCGGCATGTTAAAGCGCGTGGAATGGCGAGTAAAGTGCACTATTAAACTTCTATGATAGGGCAATCAGAGACCCGATTAGATCATTTTATATTTTGGTTAATATAAGATTTCAGCGAAATTCTATCACATTTGTTCAATTTACGTCGCTCCTGTTTCAGATAGCTTATTGGGCTAAGCGGCATCTCAAAGCGCATGAAATGGCGAGTAAAATGCACTGTTAAACTTCTAGGGTAGGGCAAACAGAGACCCGATTAGATCATTTTATATTATGGTTAATTTAAGAATTCAGCAAAATTCTATCACATTTGTTCAATTTAGGTCGTTCCTATTTCAGATAGCATACTGGGCTAGGCGGCATCTTAAAGCGCGTGGAATGGCGAGCAAAATGCACTATTAAACTTCAATGATAGGGCAATCAGAGACCCGATTAGATCATTTTATATTTTCGTTAATATAAGGATTCAGCGAAATTCTATCACATTTGTTCAATTTACGTCGCTCCCATTTCAGATAGCGTATTGGGCTAATCGGCATCTCAAAGCGCATGATATGGCGAGTAAAATGCACTGTTAAACTTGTAGGATTGGGCGAACAAAGACCCGATTACATCATTTTACATTAATGTTAATTTAAGAATTCGGCAAAATTCTATCACATTCGTTCAATTTACGTCGCTCCTATTTCAGATAGCATACTGGGCTAGGCGGCATCTTAAAGCCTGTGGAATGGCGAGTAAAATGCACTGTTCAACTTCTAGGGTAGGGCGAACAAAGACCCGATTAGATCATTTTTCATTAAGGTTAATATAATAATTCAGGGAAATTCTATCGCATTTGTTCAACATACGTCGCTCCTATTTCATATAGTGTACTGGGCTAGGCGGCATCTTAAAGCGCGTGGAAGGGCGAGTAAAATGCACTACTAAACTTCTATGTTGGGGCAATCAGAGTCCCGTTTAGATCATTTTATGTTTTGTTTAATATAAGATTTCAGGGAAATTCTATCGCATCTGTACAATTTACGTCGCTCCTATTTCAGATAGTGTACTGGGCTAGGCGGCATCTTAAAGCGCGTGGAAGGGCGAGTAAACTGCACTACTAAACTTCTATGATAGGGCAATCAGAGTCCCGTTTAGATCATTTTATATTTTGTTTAATATAAGATTTCAGGGAAATTCTATCACATTTGTTCAATTTACGTCGCTCCTATTTCAGATAGCTATTGGGCTAAGCGGCATCTCAAAGCGCATGAAATGACGAGGGAAAGGCACTATTAAACTTCTAGGGTAGGGCGAACAGTGACCCGAATAGATCATTTTACATTAAGGTTAATATAAGAATTCAGGGAAATTCTATCACATTTGTTCAATTTACGTCGCTCGTATTTCAGATAGCCTATTGGGCTAAGCGGCATCTCAAGGCGCATGAAATGGCGAGTAAAATGCACTATTAAACTTCTAGGGTAGGGCAAACAGAGACCCGATTAGATCATTTTATATTATGGTTAATATAAGAATTCAGCAAAATTCTATCACATTTGTTCAATTTACGTCGCTCCTATTTCAGATAGCGTACTGGGCTAGGCGGAATCTTAAAGCGCGTGGATTGGCGAGTAAAATGCACTATTAAACTTCTATGATAGAGCAATCAGAGACCCGATTAGATCATTTTATATTTTGGTTAATATAAGAATTCAGCGTAATTCTATCACATTTGTTCAACTTACGTCGCTCCTATTTCAGATAGCGTACTGAGCTAGGCGGCATCTCAAAGCGCGTGGAAGGGC
This sequence comes from Macropis europaea, assembly GCA_916610135.2. NCBI lineage: Eukaryota > Metazoa > Arthropoda > Insecta > Hymenoptera > Melittidae > Macropis > Macropis europaea. The sequence goes on along the minus strand of CAKAJE020001050.1, from coordinate 336,009 downwards.
GAGTAAAATGCACTACTAAACTTCTATGATAGGGCAATCAGAGTCCCGATTAGATCATTTTATATTTTGTTTACTATAAGATTTCAGGGAAATTCTATCACATTTCTTCAATTTACGTCGCTCCTATTTCAGATAGCGTATTGGGCTAAGCGGCATCTCAAATCGCATGAAATGACGAGTGAAATGCACTATTAATCTTCTAGGGTAGGGCGAACAGAGAACCGATTAGATCATTTCACAGTAAGGTTAATATAAGTATTCAGGGAAATTCTATCACATTTGTTCAATTTACGACGCTCCTATTTCAGACAGCGTATTGGGCTAAGCGGCATCTCAAAGCGCATGTAATGGCGAGTAGAATGCACTGTTAAACTTCTAGGGTAGGGCAAACAGAGAACCGATTAGATCATTTCATATTATGGTTTATTTAAGGATTCAGAAAAATTCTATCACATTTGTTCAATTTACGTCGCCCCTATTTCAGATAGCTTATTGGGCTAAGCGGCATCTCAAAGCGCATGAAGTGACGGGTGAAATGCACAAGTAATCTTCCAGGGTAAGGCAAACAGAGACCCGATTAGATCATTTTATATTACGGTTAATATAAGAATTCAGCGTAATTCTATCACATTTGTTCAACATACGTCGCTCCTATTTCAGATAGTGTACTGGGCTAGGCGGCATCTTAAAGCGCGTGGAAGGGCGGCATCTTAAAGCGCGTGGAAGGGCGAGTAAAATGAACTACTAAACTTCTAGTGTAGGGCAATCAGAGACCCGATTAGATCATTTTACATTAAGGTTAAAATAAGAATTCAGCGAAATTCTATCACATTTGTTCAATTTGCATCGCTCCTATTTCAGATAGCGTATTGGGCTAAGCGGCATCTCAATGCGCATGCAATGACGAGTAAAATGCACTATTAAACTTCTAGGGTAGGGCGAACAGAGACCCGATTAGATCATTTTACATTAAGGTTAATATAAGTATTCAGGGAAATTCTATCACATTTGTTCAATTTACGTCGCTCCTATTTCAGATAGCTTATTGGGCTAAGCGGCATCTCAAAGCGCATGAAATGACGAGTGAAATGCACTATTAATCTTCTAGGGTAGGGCGAACAGAGACCCGATTAGATCATTTTACATTAAAGTTAATATAAGAATTCAGCGAGATTCTCTCACATTTGTTCAATTTACGTCGCTGATATTTCAGATAGCGTATTGGGCTAAGCGGCATCTCAAAGCGCAGGAAATGGCGAGTAAAATTGCACTATTAAACTTCTAGTGTAGGGCAAACAGATACCCGTTTAGATCATTTTATATTATGGTTAATTTAAGAATTCAGCGAAATTCTATCACATTTGTTCAATTTACGTCGATCCTATTGCAGATAGCGTATCGCGCTAAGCGGCACCGCAAAGCGCATGAAATGGCGAATAAAATGCACTATTAAGCTTCTACGCTAGGGCGAACAGAGACCCGATTAGATAATTTAACATTATGGTTAATAAAAGGATTCAGCGAAATTCTATCACATTCGTTCAATTTACATCGCTCCTATTTCAGATAGCGTATTGGGCTAAGCGGCATCTCAAAGCGCATGAAATGGCGAGTAAAATGAACTATTAAACTTCTAGGGTAGGGCAATCAGAGACCCGATTAGATCGTTTTATATTTTGGTTAATATAAGAATTCAGCGAAATTCTATCACATTTGTTCCATTTACGTCGTTCCTACTTCAGATAGCTTATTGGGCTAAGCGGCATCTCAAAGCGCATGAAATGACGAGAGAAATGCACTATTAAACTTCTGGGGTAGGGCGACCAAAGACCAGATTAGATCATTTTACACTAAGGTTAAAATAAGAATTCAGAAAAATTCTATCTCATTTGTTCAATTTACGTCGCTCCTATTTCAGATAGCGTATTGGGCTAAGCGGCATCTCAAAGCACATGAAATGACGAGAGAAATGCACTATTAAACTTCTTGTGTAGGGCGAACAGAGACCCGATTACATCATTTTATATTATGGTTAATTTAAGAATTCGGCAAAATTCTATCACATTTGATCAATTTCCGTCGCTCCTATTTCAGATAGCGTACTGGGCTAGGCGGCATCTTAAAGCGCGTGGAATGGCGAGTAAAATGCTCTATTAAACTTCTATGATAGGGCAATCAGAGACCCGATTAGATCATTTTATATTTTGTTTACTATAACATTTCAGGGAAATTCTATCACATTTGTTCAATTTACGTCGCTCCTATTTCAGAGAGCGTATTGGGCTAAAGGGCATCACAAAGCGCATGAAATGACGAATAAAATGCACTATTAAGCTTCTACGCTATGGCGAACAGAGACCCGATTAGATCATTTCACATTATGGTTAATAAAAGAATTCAGCGAAATTCTATCACATTTGTTCAACTAACGTCGCTACTATTTCAGATAGCGTACTGGGCTAGGCGGCATCTTAAAGCGCGTGGAAGGGCGAGTAAAATGCACTACTAAACTTCTATGATAGGGCAATCAGAGTTCCGATTAGATCATTTTATATTTTGTTTACTATAACATTTCAGGGAAATTCTGTCACGTTTGTTCAACTTACGTCGCTCCTATTTCAGCGAGCGTACTGGGCTAGGCGGCATCTTAAAGTGCGCGGAATGGCGAGTAAAATGCACTATTAAACTTCTAGGGTAGGGCAAACGGAGACCCGATTAGATCATTTTATATTTTGGTTAATATATGAATTCAGCGAAATTCTATCACATTTGTTTAATTTACGTCGCTCCTATTTCAGATAGCGTATTGGGCTGAGCGGCATCTCAAAGCGCATGAAATGGCGAGAAAATGCACTATTAAACTTCTAGGTTAAGGCAAACAGAGACCCGGTTAGATCATTTTATATTACGGTTAATATAAGAATGCAGCGTAATTCTGTCACATTTGTTCAACTTACGTAGCTCCTATTTCAGATAGCGTACTGGGCTAAGCGGCATCTCAAAGCGCATGAAATGACAAATGAAATGCACTATTAATCTTCTAGGGTAGGGCGAACAGAGACCCGATTAGAACATTTTACATTAAGGTTAATATAAGAATTCAGCAAAATTCTCTCACATTTGTTCAATTTACGTCGCTGATATTTCAGATAGCGCACTGGGCTAAGCGGCAACTTAAAGCGCGTGGAATGGCGAGTAAAATGCACTATTAAACTTCTATGATAGGGCAATCAGAGACCCGATTTGATCATTTTATATTTTGGTTAATATATGAATTCAGCGAAATTCTATCACATTTGTTCAATTTCCGTCGCTCCTATTTCAGATAGCGGATTGGGCTAAGCGGCATCTCAAAGCGCACGAAAGGGCGAGCAAAATGCACTATTAAACTTCTAGGGTAGGGCAATCAGAGACCCGATTAGATCATTTTATATTATGGTTAATATAAGAATTCAGCGAAATTGTATCACATTTGTTCAATTTACATCGCTCCTATTTCAGATAGCGTATTGGGCTAAGCGGCATCTCAAAGCGCATGAAATGACGAGTAAAATGCACTATTAAACTTCTAGGATAAGGCAAACAGAGACCCGATTAGATCATTTAACATTATGGTTAATAAAAGAATTCAGCGAAATTCTATCACATTTGTTCAATTTACGTCGTTCCTATTTCAGATAGCATACTGGGCTAGGCGGCATCTTAAAGCGCGTGGAATGGCGAGTAAAATGCACTATTAAACTTCTTGGGTAGGGCGAACAGAGACCCGATTAGATCATTTTATATTTTGTTTAATATAAGATTTCAGGGAAATTCTATCACATTTGTTCAGTTTACGTCGCTCCTATTTCAGATAGCGTACTGGGCTAGGCGGCATCTTAAAGCGCGTGGAAGGGCGAGTAAAATGTACTACTAAACTTCTATGGTCGGGCAATCAGAGTTCCGATTAGATCATTTTATATTTTGTTTACTATAACATTTCAGGGAAATTCTATCACATTTGTTCAATTTACGTCGCTCCTATTTCAGATAGCGTATTGGGCTAAGCGGCATCTCAAAGCGCATGAAATGACGAGAGAAATGCACTATTAACCTTCTTGGGTAGGGCGAACAAAGACCCGATTACATCATTTTATATTATGGTTAATTTAAGAATTCAGCAAAATTCTATCACATTTGTTCAATTTACGTCGCTCCTATTTCAGATAGCGTATTGGGCTAAGCTGCATCTCAAAGCGCAAGAAATCGCTCGTAAAATGCACTATTAAACTTCTTGGGTAGGGCAAACAGAGACCGGATTAGATCATTTTATATTTTGGTTAATATAAGAATTCAGCGAAATTCTATCACATTTGTTCAATTTACGTCGCTCCTATTTCAGATAGCGTATTGGGCTAAGCGGCGTCTCAAAGCGCATGAAATGGCGAGTAAAATGCACTATTAAACTTCTAGGATAAGGCAAAGAGAGACCCGATTAGACCATTTTATGTTACGGTTAATATAAGAATTCAGCGTTATTCTATCACATTTGTTCAACTTACGTCGCTCCTATTTCAGATAGCGTATTGGGCTAAGCGGCATCTCAATGCGCATGAAATGGCGAGTAAAATGCACTATTAAACTTCTAGGATAAGGCAAGCGGAAACCCGATTAGACCATTTTATGTTACGGTTAATATAAGAATTCAGCGTTATTCTATCACATTTGTTCAACTTACGTCGCTCCTATTTCAGAAAGCGTACTGGGCTAGGCGGCATCTTAAAGCGCGTGGAATGGCGAGCAAAATGCACACTTAAACTTCTATGATAGGGCAATCAAAGACCCGATTAGATCATTTTATATTTTGGTTAATCTAAGAATTCAGCGAAATTCTATCGCATTTGTTCAATTTACGTCGCGCCTATTTCAGATAGCGTATTGGGCTAAGCGGCATCTCAAAGCGCATGAAATGGCGAGTAAAATGCACTGTTAAACTTGTAGGGTAGGTCAAACAGAGACCCGATTAGATCATTTCATATTATGGTTAATTTAAGATTTCAGAAATATTCTATCACATTTGTTCAATTTACGTCGCTCCTATTTCAGATGGCGTACTCGGATAGGCGGCATCTTAAAGCGCGTGGAATGACGAGTAAAATGCACTATTAAACTTGTAGGGTAATGCAAACAGAGACCCCATTAGATCATTTAACATTATAGTTAAAAAAAAATTCAGCGAGATTCTATCACATTTGTTCAATTTACATCGCTCCAATTTCAGATAGCGTATTGGGCTAAGCGGCATCTCAAAGCGCATGAAATGGCGAGTAAAATGCACTATTAAACTTCTAGGATAAGGCAAACAGAGACCCGATTAGATCATTTAACATTATGGTTAATAAAAGAATTCAGCGAAATTCTATCACATTTGTTCAATTTACGTCGTTCCTATTTCAGATAGCATACTGGGCTAGGCGGCATCTTAAAGCGCGTGGAATGGCGAGTAAAATGCACTATTAAACTTCTTGGGTAGGGCGAACAGAGACCCGATTAGATCATTTTATATTTTGTTTAATATAAGATTTCAGGGAAATTCTATCACATTTGTTCAGTTTACGTCGCTCCTATTTCAGATAGCGTACTGGGCTAGGCGGCATCTTAAAGCGCGTGGAAGGGCGAGTAAAATGTACTACTAAACTTCTATGGTCGGGCAATCAGAGTTCCGATTAGATCATTTTATATTTTGTTTACTATAACATTTCAGGGAAATTCTATCACATTTGTTCAATTTACGTCGCTCCTATTTCAGATAGCGTATTGGGCTAAGCGGCATCTCAAAGCGCATGAAATGACGAGAGAAATGCACTATTAAACTTCTTGGGTAGGGCGAACAAAGACCCGATTACATCATTTTATATTATGGTTAATTTAAGAATTCAGCAAAATTCTATCACATTTGTTCAATTTACGTCGCTCCTATTTCAGATAGCGTATTGGGCTAAGCTGCATCTCAAAGCGCAAGAAATCGCTCGTAAAATGCACTATTAAACTTCTTGGGTAGGGCAAACAGAGACCGGATTAGATCATTTTATATTTTGGTTAATATAAGAATTCAGCGAAATTCTATCACATTTGTTCAATTTACGTCGCTCCTATTTCAGATAGCGTATTGGGCTAAGCGGCGTCTCAAAGCGCATGAAATGGCGAGTAAAATGCACTATTAAACTTCTAGGATAAGGCAAAGAGAGACCCGATTAGACCATTTTATGTTACGGTTAATATAAGAATTCAGCGTTATTCTATCACATTTGTTCAACTTACGTCGCTCCTATTTCAGATAGCGTATTGGGCTAAGCGGCATCTCAATGCGCATGAAATGGCGAGTAAAATGCACTATTAAACTTCTAGGATAAGGCAAGCGGAAACCCGATTAGACCATTTTATGTTACGGTTAATATAAGAATTCAGCGTTATTCTATCACATTTGTTCAACTTACGTCGCTCCTATTTCAGAAAGCGTACTGGGCTAGGCGGCATCTTAAAGCGCGTGGAATGGCGAGCAAAATGCACACTTAAACTTCTATGATAGGGCAATCAAAGACCCGATTAGATCATTTTATATTTTGGTTAATATAAGAATTCAGCGAAATTCTATCGCATTTGTTCAATTTACGTCGCGCCTATTTCAGATAGCGTATTGGGCTAAGCGGCATCTCAAAGCGCATGAAATGGCGAGTAAAATGCACTGTTAAACTTGTAGGGTAGGTCAAACAGAGACCCGATTAGATCATTTCATATTATGGTTAATTTAAGATTTCAGAAATATTCTATCACATTTGTTCAATTTACGTCGCTCCTATTTCAGATGGCGTACTCGGATAGGCGGCATCTTAAAGCGCGTGGAATGACGAGTAAAATGCACTATTAAACTTGTAGGGTAATGCAAACAGAGACCCCATTAGATCATTTAACATTATAGTTAAAAAAAAATTCAGCGAGATTCTATCACATTTGTTCAATTTACATCGCTCCAATTTCAGATAGCGTATTGGGCTAAGCGGCATCTCAAAGCGCATGAAATGGCGAGTAAAATGCACTATTAAACTTCTAGGATAAGGCAAACAGAGACCCGATTAGATCATTTTATATTACGGTTAATATAAGAATTCAGCGTAATTCTGTGACATTTGCTCAACTTACGTAGCTCCTATTTCAGATAGCGTACTGGGCTAGGGGGCAACTTAAAGCGCGTGGAATGGCGAGTAAAATGCACTATTAAACTTCTATGATAGGGCAATCAGAGACCCGATTAGATCATTTTATATTTTGTTTAATATAAGAATTCAGCGAAATTCTATCACATCTGTTCAATTTACGTCGCTCCTATTTCAGAGAGCGTATTGGGCTAAGCGGCATCTTAAAGCGCGCGGAATGGCGAGTAAAATGCACTATTAAACTTCTATGATAGGGCAATCAGAGACCCGATTAGATCATTTTATATTTTGTTTACTATAACATTTCAGGGAAATTCTATCACATTTTTTCAATTTACGTCGCTCCTATTTCAGATAGCGTATTGGGCTAAGCGGCATATCAAAGCGCATGAAATGACGAATAAAATGCACTATTAAGCTTCTACGCTATGGCGAACAGAGACCCGATTAGATCATTTAACATTATGGTTAATAAAAGAATTCAGCGAAATTCTATCACATTTGTTCAACTAACGTCGCTACTATTTCAGATAGCGTACTGGGCTAGGCGGCATCTTAAAGCGCGTGGAATGGCGAGTAAAATGCACTACTAAACTTCTATGATAGGGCAATCAGAGTTCCGATTAGATCATTTTATATTTTGTTTTCTATAACATTTCAGGGAAATTCTATCACGTTTGTTCAATTTACGTCGCTCCTATTTCAGATAGCGTACTGGGCTAGGCGGAATCTTAAAGCGCGTGGATTGGCGAGTAAAATGCTCTATTAAATATCTATGATAGGGCAATCAGAGACCCGATTAGATCATATTATATTTTGGTTAATATATGAATTCAGCGAAATTCTATCACATTTGTTTAATTTACGTCGCACCTATTTCAGATAGCGTATTGGGCTAAGCGGCATCTCAAAGCGCATGAAATGGCAAGTAAAATGCACTATTAAACTTCTAGGGTAGGGCAATCAGAGTCCCGGTTAGATCATTCTATATTATGGTTAATTTAAGAATTCAGCAAAATTGTATCACATTTGTTCAACTTACGTCGCTCCTATTTCAGAGAGCGTACCGGGCTAGGCTGCATCTCAAAGCGCGTGGAATGGCGAGTAAAATGCACTATTAAACTTCTAGGGTAGGGCAAACAGAGACCCGATTACATCATTTTATATTTTGGTTAATATATGAATTCAGCGAAATTCTATCACATTTGTTCAACTTACGTCGCTCCTATTTCAGATAGCGTACTGGGCTAGGCGGCATCTTGAAGCGCGTGGAAGGGCGAGTAAAATGCACTACTAAACTTCTATGATAGAGCAATCAGAGTTCCGATTAGATCATTTTATATTTTGTTTACTATAACATTTCAGGGAAATTCTATCACATTTGTTCAAGTTACGTCGCTCCTATTTCAGATAGCGTATTGTGCTAAGCGGCATCTCAAAGCGCATGAAATGACGAATAAAATGCACTATTAAGCTTCTACGCTATGGCGAACAGAGACCCGATTAGATCATTTAACATTATGGTTAATAAAAGAATTCAGCGAAATTCTATCACATATGTTCAATTTACATCGCTCCTATTTCAGATAGCGTATTGGGCTAAGCGGCATCTCAAAGCGCATGAAATGGCGAGTAAAATGCACTATTAAACTTCTAGGATTAGGCAAACAGAGACCCGATTAGATCATTTAACATTATGGTTAATAAAAGAATTCAGCGAAATTCTATCACATTTGTTCAATTTACGTCGCTCCTATTTCAGATAGCGTATTGGGCTAAGCGGCATCACAAAGCGCATGAAATGGCAAGTAAAATGCACTATTAAACTTCTAGGGTAGGGCAAACAGAGACCCGATTAGATCATTTTATATTATGGTTAATTTATCAATTCAGCGAAATTCTATCACATTTGTTCAATTTACGTCACTCCTTTTTCAGATAGCGTATTGGGCTGAGCGGCATCTCAAAGCGCATGAAATGGCGAGAAAATGCACTATTAAACTTCTAGGATAAGGCAAACAGAGACCCGGTTAGATAATTTTATATTACGGTTAATATAAGAATGCAGCGTAATTCTGTCACATTTGTTCAACTTACGTAGCTCCTATTTCAGATAGCGTACTGGGCTAGGCGGCATCTTAAAGCGCGTGGAATGGCGAGTAAAATGCACTATTAAACTTCTAGGGTAGGGCAAACAGAGACCCGATTAGATCATTTTATATTATGGTTAATTTATCAATTCAGCGAAATTCTATCACATTTGTTCAATTTAAGTCACTCCTATTTCAGATAGCGTATTGGGCTGGGCGGCATCTTAAAGCGCGCGGAATGGCGAGTAAAATGCACTATTAAACTTCTATGATAGGGCAATCAGAGACCCGATTAGATCATTTTATATTTTGTTTACTATAACATTTCAGGGAAATTCTATCACATTTGTTCAACTAACGTCGCTACTATTTCAGATAGCGTACTGGGCTAGGCGGCATCTTAAAGCGCGTGGAAGGGCGAGTAAAATGCACTACTAAACTTCTATGATAGGGCAATCAGAGTTCCGATTAGATCATTTTATATTTTGTTTACTATTACATTTCATGGAAATTCTATCACGTTTGTTCAATTTACGTCGCTCCTATTTCAGATAGCGTACTGGGCTAGGCGGAATCTTAAATCGCGTGGATTGGCGAGTAAAATGCTCTATTAAACTTCTATGATAGGGCAATCAGAGACCCGATTAGATCATATTATATTTTGGTTAATATATGAATTCAGCGAAATTCTATCACATTTGTTTAATTTACGTCGCACCTATTTCAGATAGCGTATTGGGCTAAGCGGCATCTCAAAGCGCATGAAATGGCAAGTAAAATGCACCATTAAACTTCTAGGGTAGGGCAATCAGAGTCCCGGTTAGATCATTTTATATTATGGTTAATTTAAGAATTCAGCAAAATTCTATCACATTTGTTCAACTTACGTCGCTCCTATTTCAGAGAGCGTACTGGGCTAGGCGGCATCTTAAAGCGCGTGGAATGGCGAGTAAAATGCACTGTTAAACTTCTAGGGTAGGGCAAACAGAAACCCGATTAGATCATTTTATATTTTGGTTAATATATGAATTCAGCGAAATTCTATCACATTTGTTTAATTTACGTCGCTCCTATTTCAGATAGCGTATTGGGCTGAGCGGCATCTCAAAGCGCATGAAATGGCGAGAAAATGCACTATTAAACTTCTAGGATAAGGCAAACAGAGACCCGGTTAGATCATTTTATATTACGGTTAATATAAGAATGCAGCGTAATTCTGTCACATTTGTTCAACTTACGTAGCTCCTATTTCAGATAGCGTACTGGGCTAAGCGGCATCTCAAAGCGCATGAAATGACGAGTGAAATGCACTATTAATCTTCTAGGGTAGGGCGAACAGAGACCCGATTAGAACATTTTACATTAAGGATAATATAAGTATTCAGCGAAATTCTATCACATTTGTTCAATTTCCGTCGCTCCTATTTCAGATAGCGGATTGGGCTAAGCGGCATCTCAAAGCGCACGAAAGGGCGAGTAAAATGCACTATTAAACTTCTAGGGTAGGGCAATCAGAGACCCGATTAGATCATTTTATATTACGGTTAATATAAGAATTCAGCGAAATTGTATCACATTTGTTCAATTTACATCGCTCCTATTTCAGATAGCGTATTGGGCTAAGCGGCATCTCAAAGCGCATGAAATGACGAGTAAAATGCACTATTAAACTTCTAGGATAAGGCAAACAGAGACCCGATTAGATCATTTAACATTATGGTTAATAAAAGAATTCAGCGAAATTCTATCACATTTGTTCAATTTACGTCGCTCCTATTTCAGATAGCGTATTGGGCTAAGCGGCATCTCAAAGCGCATGAAATGACGAGAGAAATGCACTATTAAACTTCTTGGGTAGGGCGAACAAAGACCCGATTACATCATTTTATATTATGGTTAATTTAAGAATTCAGCAAAATTCTATCACATTTGTTCAATTTACGTCGCTCCTATTTCAGATAGCGTATTGGGCTAAGCTGCATCTCAAAGCGCAAGAAATCGCTCGTAAAATGCACTATTAAACTTCTAGGGTAGGGCAAACAGAGACCGGATTAGATCATTTTATATTTTGGTTAATATAAGAATTCAGCGAAATTCTATCACATTTGTTCAATTTACGTCGCTCCTATTTCAGATAGCGTATTGGGCTAAGCGGCATCTCAAAGCGCATTAAATGGCGAGTAAAATGCACTATTAAACTTCTAGGATAAGGCAAAGAGAGACCCGATTAGATAATTTTATATTACGGTTAATATTAGAATTCAGCGTAATTCTGTGACATTTGTTCAACTTACGTAGCTCCTATTTCAGATAGCGTACTGGGCTAGGCGGCACCTTAAAGCGCGTGGAATGGCGAGTACAATGCACTATTAAACTTCTATGATAGGGCAATCAGAGAACCGATTAGAACATTTTATATTACGGTTAATATAAGAATGCAGCGTAATTCTGTCACATTTGTTCAACTTACGTAGCTCCTATTTCAGATAGCGTACTGGGCTAAGCGGCATCTCAAAGCGCATGAAATGACGAGTGAAATGCACTATTAATCTTCTAGGGTAGGGCGAACAGAGACCCGATTAGAACATTTTACATTAAGGTTAATATAAGAATTCAGCGAAATTCTCGCACATTTGTTCAATTTACGTCGCTGATATTTCAGATAGCGCACTGGGCTAGGCGGCAACTTAAAGCGCGTGGAATGGCGAGTAAAATGCACTATTAAACTTCTTGGGTAGGGCGAACAGAGACCCGATTAGATCATTTTATATTTTGTTTAATATAAGATTTCAGGGAAATTCGATCACATTTGTTCAATTTACGTCGCTCCTATTTCAGATAGCGTATTGGGCTAAGCGGCATCTCAAAGCGCAGGAAATGACGAGTAAAATGCACTACTAAACTTCTAGGATAAGGCAAACGGAGACCCGATTAGACCATTTTATATTACGGTTAATATAAGAATTCAGCGTAATTCTATCACATTTGTTCAACTTACGTCGCTTCTATTTCAGATAGCGTACTGGGCTAGGCGGCATCTCAAAGCGCATGAAATGGCGAGTAAAATGCACTATTAAACTTCTAGGGTAGGGCAATCAGAGACCCGATTAGATCATTTTATATTTTGGTTATTATAACGATTCAGCGTAATTCTATCACATTTGTTCAATTTACGTCGCTCCTATTTCAGATAGCATATTGTGCTAAGCGGCATCTCAAAGCGCATGAAATGGCTCGTAAAATGCACTATTAAACTTCTAGGGTAGGGCAAACAGAGACCGGATTAGATCATTTTATCTTTTGGTTAATATAAGGATTTGGCGAAATTCTATCACATTTGTTCAATTTACGTCGCTCCTATTTCAGATAGCGTATTGGGCTAAGCGGCATCTCAAAGCGCATGAAATGACGAGAGGAATGCACTCTTAAACTTCTTGGGTAGTGCGAACAGAGACCCGATTACATCATTTTATATTATGGTTAACATAAGAATTCAGCGAAATTGTATCACATTTGTTCAATTTGCGTCGCTCCTATTTCAGATAGCGTATTGGGCTAAGCGACATCTCAAAGCGCATGAAATGGCGAGTAAAATGCACTATTAAACTTCTAGGATAAGGCAAACAGAGACCCGATTAGATCATTTTATATGTTGTTTAATATAAGAATTCAGCAAAATTCTATCACATTTGTTCAATTTACGTCGCTCCTATTTCAGATAGCGTATTGGGCTAAGCGGCATCTTAAAGCGCGCGGAATGGCGAGTAAAATGCACTATTAAACTTCTATGATAGGGCAATCAGAGACCCGGTTAGATCATTTTATATTTTGTTTACTATAACATTTCAGGGAAATTCTATGACATTTGTTTAATTTACGTCGCTCCTATTTCAGATAGCGTATTGGGCTAAGCGGCATCTCAAAGCGCATGAAATGGAGAGTAAAATGCACTACTAAACTTCTAGGGTAGGCCAATCAGAGACCCGATTAGATCATTTTATATTTTGGTTAATATAAGAATTCAGCGAAATTCTATCACATTTGTTCAATTTACGTCGCTCCTATGTCAGGTAGCGTATTGGGCTAAGCGGCATCTCAAAGCGCATGAAATGACGAGTAGAATGCACTATTAAACTTCTAGGATAAGGCAACAGAGACCCGATTAGATCATTTTATATTACGGTTAATATAAGAATTCAGCGTAATTCTGTGACATTTGTTCAACTTACGTAGCTCCTATTTCAGATAGCGTACTCGGCTAGGCGGCAACTTAAAGCGCGTGGAATGGCGAGTAAAATGCACTATTAAACTTCTAGGGTAGGGCAAACAGAGACCCCATTAGATCATTTTATATTATGGTTAATTTAAGAATTCAGCGAAATTCTATCACATTTTTCAATTTACGTCGCTCCTATTTCAGATAGCGTATTGGGCTAAGCGGCATCTCAAAGCGCATGAAATGGCGAGTGAAATGCACTATTAGACTTCTTGGGTAGGGCGAACACAGAACCGATTAGATCATTTTACATTAAGGTTAAAATAAGAATTCAGCGAAATTCAATCACATTTGTTCAATTTACGTCGCTCCTATTTCAGATAGCGTATTGGGCTAAGCGGCAGCTCAAAGCGCATGAAATGACGAGAGAAATGCACTATTAAACTTCTTGGGTAGGGCGAGCAAAGACCCGATTACATCATTTTATATTATGGTTAATTTAAGAATTCAGCAAAATTCTATCACATTTGTTCAATTTACATCGCTCCTATTTCAGATAGCGTATTGAGCTAAGCGGTATGTCAAAGCGCATGGATTAACGAGTGAAATGCACTATTGAACTTCTAGGGTAGGGCAAACAGAGACCCGATTAGATCATTTCATATTATGGTTAATTTATGAATTCAGCGAAATTCTATCACATTTCTTCAATTTACGTCGCTCCTATTGCAGATTGCGTATTGGGCTAAGCGGCATCTCAAAGCGCATGAAATGGCGAATAAAATGCACTATTAAACTTCTAGGCTAGGGCGAACAGAGACCTGATTAGATCATTTTACATTATTGTTAGTAAAAGAATTCATCGAAATTCTATCACATTTGTTCAATTTACATCGCTCCTATTTCAGATAGCGTGCTGGGCTAAGCGGCATCTCAAAGCGCATGAAATGACGAGTGAAATGCACTATTAATCTTCTAGGGTACGGCGAACAGAGACCCGATTAGAACAATTTACATTAAGGTTAATATAAGAATTCAGCGAAATTCTCTCACATTTGTTCAATTTACATCGCTCCTATTTCAGATAGCGTACTGAGTTAAGCGGCATCTCAAAGCGCATGAAATGACGAGTGAAATGCACTATTAATCTTCTAGGGTAGGGCGAACAGAGACCCGATTAGAACATTTTACATTAAGGTTAATATAAGAATTCAGCGAAATTCTCTCACATTTGTTCAATTTACGTCGCTGATATTTCAGATAGCGTATTGGGCTAAGCGGCATCTCAAAGCGCAAGAGATGGCGAGTAAAATGCACTATTAAACTTCTAGGGTAGGGCAAACAGAGACCCGATTAGGTCATTTCATATTATGGTTAATTTAAGAATTCAGCGAAATTCTATCCCATTTGTTCAATTTACATCGCTCCTATTTCAGATAACTTATTGGGCTAAGCGGCATCTCAAAGCGCATGAAATGGCGCTTAAAATGCACTATTAAGCTTCTAGGATAAGGCAAACAGAGACACGTATAGATCATTTTATATTACGGTTAATATAAGAATTCAGCGTAATTCTGTCACATTTGTGCAACTTACGTAGCTCCTATTTCAGATAGCGTACTGGGCTAGGCGGCAACTTAAAGCGCGTGGAATGGCGAGTAAAATGCACTATTAAACTTCTATGATAGGGCAATCAGAGACCCGATTTGATCATTTTATATTTTGGTTAATATAAGAATTCAGCGAAATTCTATCCCATTTGTTCAATTTCCGTCGCTCCTATTTCAGATAGCGTATTGGGCTAAGCGGCATCTCAAAGCGCACGAAAGGGCGAGTAAAATGCACTATTAAACTTCTAGGGTAGGGCAATCAGAGACCCGATTAGATCATTTTATATTATGGTTAATATAAGAATTCAGCGAAATTCTATCACATTTGTTCAATTTACGTCGCTCCTATTTCAGATAGCGTATTGGGCTAAGCGGCATCTCACAGCGCATGAAATGACGAGAGAAATGCAGTATTAAACTTCTTGGGAAGGGCGAACAGAGACCCGATTAGGTCATTTCATATTATGGTTAATTTAAGAATTCAGCGAAATTCTATCACATTTGTTCAATTTACATCGCTCCTATTTCAAATAGCGTATTGGGCTAAGCGGCATCTCAATGCGCATGAAATGGCGAGTAAAATGCACTATTATACTTCTAGGATAAGGCAAGCGGAGACCCGATTAGACCATTTTATGTTACGGTTAATATAAGAATTCAGCGTTATTCTATCACATTTGTTCAACTTACGTCGTTCCTATTTCAGAAAGCGTACTGGGCTAGGCGGCATCTTAAAGCTCGTGGAATGGCGAGCAAAATGCACTCTTAAACTTCTATGACAGGGCAATCAGAGACCCGATTAGATCATTTTATATTTTGGTTAATATAAGAATTCAGCGTTATTCTATCACATTTGTTCAACTTACGTCGTTCCTATTTCAGATGTCGTACTCGGATAGGCGGCATCTTAAAGCACGTGGAATGGCGAGAAAAATGCACTATTAAACTTGTAGGGTAATGCAAACAGAGAGCCGATTAAATCATTTTATATTACGGTTATATAAGATTTCAGGGAAATTCTATCACATTTGTTCAATTTACGTCGCTCCTACTTCAGATAGCTATTGGGCTAAGCGGCATCTCAAAGCGCATGAAATGACGAGAGAAATGCACTCTTAAACTTCTTGGGTAGGGCGAACAGAGACCCGATTACATCATTTTATATTATGGTTAATATAAGAATTCAGCGAAATTCTATCACATTTGTTCAATTTGCGTCGTTCCTATTTCAGATAGCGTATTGAGCTAAGCGGCATCTATGATAGGGCAATCAGTGACCCGGTTAGATCATTTTATATTTTGTTTACTATAACATTTCAGGGAAATTCTATCACATTTGTTCAATTTACGTCGCTCCTATTGCAGATTGCGTATTGGGCTAAGCGGCATCTCAAAGCGCATGAAATGGCGAGTAAAATGCACTATTAAACTTCTAGGGTAAGGCAAACAGAGACCCGATTAGGTCTTTTTATATTACGGTCAATATAAGAATTCAGCGTAATTCTATCACATTTGTTCAACATACGTCGCTCCTATTTCGGATAGTGTACTTGCCTAGGCGGCATCTTAAAGCGCGTGGAAGGGCCAGTAAAATGCACTACTAAACTTCTATGATAGGGCAATCAGAGAGCCGATTAGATCATTTTATATTTTGGTTAATATAAGAATTCAGCGTAAATGTATCACATTTGTTCAACATACGTCGCTCCTATTTCAGATAGTGTACTGGGCTAGGCGGCATCTTAAAGCGCGTGGAAGGGCGAGTAAAATGCATTACTAAACTTCTATGATAGGGCAATCAGAGTCCCGTTTAGATCATTTTATATTTTGTTTAATATAAGATTTCAGGGAAATTCTATCACATTTGTTCAATTTACGTCGCTGATATTTTTTTAAGATAGAGTATTGGGCTAAGCGGCATCTCAAAGCGCAAGAAATGGTGAGTAAAATGCACTCTTAAACTTCTATGATAGGGCAATCAGAGACCCGAGTAGATCATTTTATATTTTGGTTAATATAAAAATTCAGCGAAATTCTATCACATCTGTTCAATTTACGTCGCTCCCATTTCAGATAGCTTATTGGGCTAAGCGGCATCTCAAAGCGCATGAAATGGCAAGTAAAATGCACTATTAAACTTCTAGGGTAGGGCAAACAGAGACCCGTTTAGATCATTTTATATTATGGTTAATTTAAGAATTCAGCGTAATTCTGTCACACTTGTTCAACTTACGTAGCTCCTATTGCAGATAGCGTACTGGGCTAGGCGGCAACTTAAAGCGCGTGGAATGGCGAGTAAAATGCACTATTAAACTTCTATGATAGGGCAATCAGAGATCCGATTAGATCATTTTATATTTTGGTTAATATAAGAATTTAGCGAAATTCTATCACATTTGTTCAATTTACGTCGTTCCTATTTCAGATAGCGCACTGGGCTAGGCGGCATCTTAAAGTGCGTGGAACGGCGAGTAAAATGCACTATTAAACTTCTATGATAGGGCAATCAGAGACCCGATTAGATTATTTCATATTTTGGTTAATATAAGAATTCAGCGAAATTCTATCACATTTGTTCAATTTACGTCGCTCCTATTTCAGATAGCTTATTGGGCTAAGCGGCATCGCAAAGCGCATGAAATGGCGAGTGAAATGCACTATTAAACTTCTAGGGTATGGCAAACAGAGACCCGATTAGATCATTTTACATTAAGGTTAATATAAGAATTCAGCGAGATTCTCTCACATTTGTTCAATTTACGTCGCTAATATTTCAGATAGCGTATTGGGCTAAGCGGCATCTTAAAGCGCATGAAATGGGGAGTCAAATGCACTATTAAACATCTAGGATAAGGCAAACAGAGACCCGATTAGATCATTTTATATTACGGTTAATATAAGAATTGAGCGTAATTCTGTGACATTTGTTCAACTTACGTAGCTCCTATTTCAGATAGCGTTCTGGGCTAGGCTGCAACTTAAAGCGCGTGGAATGGCGAGTAAAATGCACTACTAAACTTCTAGGGTAGGGCAATCAGAGACCCGATTAGATCATTTTATATTTTGGTTAATATAAGAATTCAGCGAAATTCTATCACATTTGTTCAATTAACGTCGCTCCTATTTCAGATAGCGTATTGGGCTAAGCGGCTTCTCAAAGCGCATGAAATGAAGAGAGAAATGCACTATTAAACTTCTTGGGTAGGTGGAACAGAGACCCGATTACATCATTTTATATTATGTTTAATTTAAGAAGTCAGCAAAATTCTATCACATTTGTTCAATTTACGTCGCTCCCATTTCAGATAGCGTATTGGGCTAAGCGGCATCTCAAAGCGCATGAAATGGCGAGTAAAATGCACTATTAAACTTCTAGGGTAGGGCAATCAGAGACCCGATTAGATCATTTTATATTATAGTTAATTTAACAATTCAGCGAAATTCTATCACATTTGTTCAATTTACGTCGGTCCTATTTCAGATAGCGTATTGGGCTAAGCGGCATCTCAAAGCGCATGAAATGACGAGTGAAATGCACTATTAAACTTCTAGGGTAGGGCGAACAAAGACCCGATTAGATCATTTTACATTAAGGTTAATATAAGAATTCAGCGAAATTCTATCACATTTGTTCAATTTACGTCGCTCCTATTTCAGATAGTGTACTTGCCTAGGCGGCATCCTAAAGCGCGTGGAAGGGCCAGTAAAATGCACTACTAAACTTCTATGATAGGGCAATCAGATAGCCGATTAGATCATTTTATATTTCGGTTAATATAAGAATTCAGCGAAATTCTATCACATTTGTTCAACTTACGTTGCTGATATTTCAGATAGCGTACCGGGCTAGGCGGCATCTTAAAGCGCGTGGAATGGCGAGTAAAATTCACTATTAAACTTCTATGATAGGGCTATCAGAGACCCGATTAGATCATTTTATATTTTGGTTAAAATAAGAATTCAGCGAAATTCTATCACATTCGTTCAATTTACGTCGCTCCTATTTCAGATAGCGTATAGGGCTAAGCGGCATCTCAAAGCGCATGAAATGGCGAATAGAATGCACTATTAAACTTCTAGGCTAGGGCGAACAGAGACCTGATTAGATCATTTTACATTATGGTTAATAAAAGAATTCATCGAAATTCTATCACATTTGTTCAATTTACATCGCTCCTATTTCAGATAGCGTACTGGGCTGAGCGGCATCTCAAAGCGCATGAAATGACGAGTGAAATGCACTATTAAACTTCTAGGGTAGGGCAAACAGAGACCGGATTAGATCATTTTATCTTTTGGTTAATATAAGGATTTGGCGAAATTCTATCACATTTGTTCAATTTACGTCGCTCCTATTTCAGATAGCGTATTGGGCTAAGCGGCATCTCAAAGCGCATGAAATGACGAGAGGTATGCACTCTTAAACTTCTTGGGTAGTGCGAACAGAGACCCGATTACATCATTTTATATTATGGTTAATATAAGAATTCAGCGAAATTGTATCACATTTGTTCAATTTGCGTCGCTCCTATTTCAGATAGCGTATTGGGCTAAGCGACATCTCAAAGCGCATGAAATGGCGAGTAAAATGCACTATTAAACTTCTAGGATAAGGCAAACAGAGACCCGATTAGATCATTTTATATGTTGTTTAATATAAGAATTCAGCAAAATTCTATCACATTTGTTCAATTTACGTCGCTCCTATTTCAGATAGCGTATTGGGCTAAGCGGCATCTTAAAGCGCGCGGAATGGCGAGTAAAATGCACTATTAAACTTCTATGATAGGGCAATCAGAGACCCGGTTAGATCATTTTATATTTTGTTTACTATAACATTTCAGGGAAATTCTATGACATTTGTTTAATTTACGTCGCTCCTATTTCAGATAGCGTATTGGGCTAAGCGGCATCTCAAAGCGCATGAAATGGAGAGTAAAATGCACTACTAAACTTCTAGGGTAGGCCAATCAGAGACCCGATTAGATCATTTTATATTTTGGTTAATATAAGAATTCAGCGAAATTCTATCACATTTGTTCAATTTACGTCGCTCCTATGTCAGGTAGCGTATTGGGCTAAGCGGCATCTCAAAGCGCATGAAATGACGAGTAGAATGCACTATTAAACTTCTAGGATAAGGCAACAGAGACCCGATTAGATCATTTTATATTACGGTTAATATAAGAATTCAGCGTAATTCTGTGACATTTGTTCAACTTACGCAGCTCCTATTTCAGATAGCGTACTCGGCTAGGCGGCAACTTAAAGCGCGTGGAATGGCGAGTAAAATGCACTATTAAACTTCTAGGGTAGGGCAAACAGAGACCCCATTAGATCATTTTATATTATGGTTAATTTAAGAATTCAGCGAAATTCTATCACATTTTTCAATTTACGTCGCTCCTATTTCAGATAGCGTATTGGGCTAAGCGGCATCTCAAAGCGCATGAAATGGCGAGTAAAATGCCCTATTAAACTTCTAGGGTAGGGCAATCAGAGACCCGATTAGATCATTTTATATTATGGTTAATGTAAGAATTCAGCAAAATTCTATCACATTTGTTCAATTTACGTCGTTCCTATTTCAGACAGCATACTGGGCTAGGCGGCATCTTAAAGCGCGTGGAATGGCGAGTAAAATGCACTCTTAAACATCTATGATAGGGCAATCAGAGACCCGATTAGATCATTTTATATTTTGGTTAATATAAGAATTCAGCGAAATTCTATCACATTTGTTTAATTTACGTCGCACCTATTTCAGATAGCGTATTGGGCTAAGCGGCATCTCAAAGCGCATGAAATGGCGAGTGAAATGCACTATTAGACTTCTTGGGTAGGGCGAACACAGAACCGATTAGATCATTTTACATTAAGGTTAAAATAAGAATTCAGCGAAATTCAATCACATTTGTTCAATTTACGTCGCTCCTATTTCAGATAGCGTATTGGGCTAAGCGGCAGCTCAAAGCGCATGAAATGACGAGAGAAATGCACTATTAAACTTCTTGGGTAGGGCGAGCAAAGACCCGATTACATCATTTTATATTATGGTTAATTTAAGAATTCAGCAAAATTCTATCACATTTGTTCAATTTACATCGCTCCTATTTCAGATAGCGTATTGAGCTAAGCGGTATGTCAAAGCGCATGGATTAACGAGTGAAATGCACTATTAAACTTCTAGGGTAGGGCAAACAGAGACCCGATTAGATCATTTCATATTATGGTTAATTTATGAATTCAGCGAAATTCTATCACATTTCTTCAATTTACGTCGCTCCTATTGCAGATTGCGTATTGGGCTAAGCGGCATCTCAAAGCGCATGAAATGGCGAATAAAATGCACTATTAAACTTCTAGGCTAGGGCGAACAGAGACCTGATTAGATCATTTTACATTATTGTTAGTAAAAGAATTCATCGAAATTCTATCACATTTGTTCAATTTACATCGCTCCTATTTCAGATAGCGTGCTGGGCTAAGCGGCATCTCAAAGCGCATGAAATGACGAGTGAAATGCACTATTAATCTTCTAGGGTAGGGCGAACAGAGACCCGATTAGAACAATTTACATTAAGGTTAATATAAGAATTCAGCGAAATTCTCTCACATTTGTTCAATTTACATCGCTCCTATTTCAGATAGCGTACTGGGCTAAGCGGCATCTCAAAGCGCATGAAATGACGAGTGAAATGCACTATTAATCTTCTAGGGTAGGGCGAACAGAGACCCGATTAGAACATTTTACATTAAGGTTAATATAAGAATTCAGCGAAATTCTCTCACATTTGTTCAATTTACGTCGCTGATATTTCAGATAGCGTATTGGGCTAAGCGGCATCTCAAAGCGCAAGAGATGGCGAGTAAAATGCACTATTAAACTTCTAGGGTAGGGCAAACAGAGACCCGATTAGGTCATTTCATATTATGGTTAATTTAAGAATTCAGCGAAATTCTATCCCATTTGTTCAATTTACATCGCTCCTATTTCAGATAACTTATTGGGCTAAGCGGCATCTCAAAGCGCATGAAATGGCGCTTAAAATGCACTATTAAGCTTCTAGGATAAGGCAAACAGAGACACGTTTAGATCATTTTATATTACGGTTAATATAAGAATTCAGCGTAATTCTGTCACATTTGTTCAACTTACGTAGCTCCTATTTCAGATAGCGTACTGGGCTAGGCGGCAACTTAAAACGCGTGGAATGGCGAGTAAAATGCACTATTAAACTTCTATGATAGGGCAATCAGAGACCCGATTTGATCATTTTATATTTTGGTTAATATAAGAATTCAGCGAAATTCAATCACATTTGTTCAATT
This sequence comes from Macropis europaea, assembly GCA_916610135.2. Lineage (NCBI taxonomy): Eukaryota > Metazoa > Arthropoda > Insecta > Hymenoptera > Melittidae > Macropis > Macropis europaea. Next base: position 313,568 of record CAKAJE020001050.1, on the reverse strand, counting down.
TACGTCGCTCCTATTTCAGATAGCGTATTGGGCTAAGCGGCAGCTCAAAGCGCATGAAATGACGAGAGAAATGCACTATTAAACTTCTTGGGTAGGGCGAGCAAAGACCCGATTACATCATTTTATATTATGGTTAATTTAAGAATTCAGCAAAATTCTATCACATTTGTTCAATTTACATCGCTCCTATTTCAGATAGCGTATTGAGCTAAGCGGTATGTCAAAGCGCATGGATTAACGAGTGAAATGCACTATTAAACTTCTAGGGTAGGGCAAACAGAGACCCGATTAGATCATTTCATATTATGGTTAATTTATGAATTCAGCGAAATTCTATCACATTTCTTCAATTTACGTCGCTCCTATTGCAGATTGCGTATTGGGCTAAGCGGCATCTCAAAGCGCATGAAATGGCGAATAAAATGCACTATTAAACTTCTAGGCTAGGGCGAACAGAGACCTGATTAGATCATTTTACATTATTGTTAGTAAAAGAATTCATCGAAATTCTATCACATTTGTTCAATTTACATCGCTCCTATTTCAGATAGCGTGCTGGGCTAAGCGGCATCTCAAAGCGCATGAAATGACGAGTGAAATGCACTATTAATCTTCTAGGGTAGGGCGAACAGAGACCCGATTAGAACAATTTACATTAAGGTTAATATAAGAATTCAGCGAAATTCTCTCACATTTGTTCAATTTACATCGCTCCTATTTCAGATAGCGTACTGGGCTAAGCGGCATCTCAAAGCGCATGAAATGACGAGTGAAATGCACTATTAATCTTCTAGGGTAGGGCGAACAGAGACCCGATTAGAACATTTTACATTAAGGTTAATATAAGAATTCAGCGAAATTCTCTCACATTTGTTCAATTTACGTCGCTGATATTTCAGATAGCGTATTGGGCTAAGCGGCATCTCAAAGCGCAAGAGATGGCGAGTAAAATGCACTATTAAACTTCTAGGGTAGGGCAAACAGAGACCCGATTAGGTCATTTCATATTATGGTTAATTTAAGAATTCAGCGAAATTCTATCCCATTTGTTCAATTTACATCGCTCCTATTTCAGATAACTTATTGGGCTAAGCGGCATCTCAAAGCGCATGAAATGGCGCTTAAAATGCACTATTAAGCTTCTAGGATAAGGCAAACAGAGACACGTTTAGATCATTTTATATTACGGTTAATATAAGAATTCAGCGTAATTCTGTCACATTTGTTCAACTTACGTAGCTCCTATTTCAGATAGCGTACTGGGCTAGGCGGCAACTTAAAACGCGTGGAATGGCGAGTAAAATGCACTATTAAACTTCTATGATAGGGCAATCAGAGACCCGATTTGATCATTTTATATTTTGGTTAATATAAGAATTCAGCGAAATTCTATCACATTTGTTCAATTTCCGTCGCTCCTATTTCAGATAGCGTATTAGGCTAAGCGGCATCTCAAAGCGCACGAAAGGGCGAGTAAAATGCACTATTAAACTTCTAGGGTAGGGCAATCAGAGACCCGATTAGATCATTTTATATTATGGTTAATATAAGAATTCAGCGAAATTCTATCACATTTGTTCAATTTACGTCGCTCCTATTTCAGATAGCGTATTGGGCTAAGCGGCATCTCACAGCGCATGAAATGACGAGAGAAATGCAGTATTAAACTTCTTGGGAAGGGCGAACAGAGACCCGATTAGGTCATTTCATATTATGGTTAATTTAAGAATTCAGCGAAATTCTATCACATTTGTTCAATTTACATCGCTCCTATTTCAAATAGCGTATTGGGCTAAGCGGCATCTCAATGCGCATGAAATGGCGAGTAAAATGCACTATTATACTTCTAGGATAAGGCAAGCGGAGACCCGATTAGACCATTTTATGTTACGGTTAATATAAGAATTCAGCGTTATTCTATCACATTTGTTCAACTTACGTCGTTCCTATTTCAGAAAGCGTACTGGGCTAGGCGGCATCTTAAAGCTCGTGGAATGGCGAGCAAAATGCACTCTTAAACTTCTATGACAGGGCAATCAGAGACCCGATTAGATCATTTTATATTTTGGTTAATATAAGAATTCAGCGAAATTCTATCACATTTGTTCAATTTACGTCGCTCCTATTCCAGATAGCGTATTGGGCTAAGCGGCATCTCAAAGCGCAAGAAATGGCGAGTAAAATGCACTATTAAACTTCTAGGGTAGGGCAAACAGAGACCCCATTAGATCATTTTATATTATGGTTAATTTATGAATTCAGCGAAATTCTATCACATTTGTTCAATTTACGTCGCTCCTATTTCAGATAGCGTATTGGGCTAAGCGGCATCTCAAAGCGCATGAAATGGCGAGTAAGATGCACTGTTAAACTTGTAGGGTAGGTCAAACAGAGACCCGATTAGATCATTTCATATTATGGTTAATTTAAGAATTCAGAAAAATTCTATCACATTTGTTCAATTTACGTCGCTCCTATTTCAGATGTCGTACTCGGATAGGCGGCATCTTAAAGCACGTGGAATGGCGAGAAAAATGCACTATTAAACTTGTAGGGTAATGCAAACAGAGAGCCGATTAGATCATTTTATATTACGGTTATATAAGATTTCAGGGAAATTCTATCACATTTGTTCAATTTACGTCGCTCCTACTTCAGATAGCTATTGGGCTAAGCGGCATCTCAAAGCGCATGAAATGACGAGAGAAATGCACTCTTAAACTTCTTGGGTAGGGCGAACAGAGACCCGATTACATCATTTTATATTATGGTTAATATAAGAATTCAGCGAAATTCTATCACATTTGTTCAATTTGCGTCGTTCCTATTTCAGATAGCGTATTGAGCTAAGCGGCATCTATGATAGGGCAATCAGAGACCCGGTTAGATCATTTTATATTTTGTTTACTATAACATTTCAGGGAAATTCTATCACATTTGTTCAATTTACGTCGCTCCTATTGCAGATTGCGTATTGGGCTAAGCGGCATCTCAAAGCGCATGAAATGGCGAGTAAAATGCACTATTAAACTTCTAGGGTAAGGCAAACAGAGACCCGATTAGGTCTTTTTATATTACGGTCAATATAAGAATTCAGCGTAATTCTATCACATTTGTTCAACATACGTCGCTCCTATTTCGGATAGTGTACTTGCCTAGGCGGCATCTTAAAGCGCGTGGAAGGGCCAGTAAAATGCACTACTAAACTTCTATGATAGGGCAATCAGAGAGCCGATTAGATCATTTTATATTTTGGTTAATATAAGAATTCAGCGAAATTCTATCACATTTGTTCAATTTACGTCGCTGACATTTCAGATAGCGTATTGGGCTAAGCGGCATCTCAAAGCGCAAGAAATGGCGAGTAAAATGCACTATTAAACTTCCAGGGTAGGGCAAACAGACACCCGATAAGATCATTTTATATTATGGTTAATTCAAGAATTCAGCGAAATTCTATCACATTCGTTCAATTTACGTGGCTCCTATTTCAGATAGCTTATTGGGCTCAGCGGCATCTCAAAGTGCATGAAATGACGAGTGAAATGCACTATTAATCTTCTAGGGTAGGGCGAACAGAGACCCGATTAGATCATTTTATATTACGGTTAATATAAGAATTCAGCGTAAATGTATCACATTTGTTCAACATACGTCGCTCCTATTTCAGATAGTGTACTGGGCTAGGCGGCATCTTAAAGCGCGTGGAAGGGCGAGTAAAATGCATTACTAAACTTCTATGATAGAGCAATCAGAGTCCCGTTTAGATCATTTTATATTTTGTTTAATATAAGATTTCAGGGAAATTCTATCACATTTGTTCAATTTACGTCGCTGATATTTTTTTAAGATAGAGTATTGGGCTAAGCGGCATCTCAAAGCGCAAGAAATTGTGAGTAAAATGCACTCTTAAACTTCTATGATAGGGCAATCAGAGACCCGAGTAGATCATTTTATATTTTGGTTAATATAAAAATTCAGCGAAATTCTATCACATCTGTTCAATTTACGTCGCTCCCATTTCAGATAGCTTATTGGGCTAAGCGGCATCTCAAAGCGCATGAAATGGCAAGTAAAATGCACTATTAAACTTCTAGGGTAGGGCAAACAGAGACCCGTTTAGATCATTTTATATTATGGTTAATTTAAGAATTCAGCGTAATTCTGTCACACTTGTTCAACTTACGTAGCTCCTATTGCAGATAGCGTACTGGGCTAGGCGGCAACTTAAAGCGCGTGGAATGGCGAGTAAAATGCACTATTAAACTTCTATGATAGGGCAATCAGAGATCCGATTAGATCATTTTATATTTTGGTTAATATAAGAATTTAGCGAAATTCTATCACATTTGTTCAATTTACGTCGTTCCTATTTCAGATAGCGTACTGGGCTAGGCGGCAACTTAAAGCGCGTGGAATGGCGAGTAAAATGCACTATTAAACTTCTATGATAGGGCAATCAGAGACCCGATTTGATCATTTTATATTTTGGTTAATATAAGAATTCAGCGAAATTCTATCACATTTGTTCAATTTCCGTCGCTCCTATTTCAGATAGCGTATTGGGCTAAGCGGCATCTCAAAGCGCACGAAAGGGCGAGTAAAATGCACTATTAAACTTCTAGGGTAGGGCAATCAGAGACCCGATTAGATCATTTTATATTATGGTTAATATAAGAATTCAGCGAAATTCTATCACATTTGTTCAATTTACGTCGCTCCTATTTCAGATAGCGTATTGGGCTAAGCGGCATCTCACAGCGCATGAAATGACGAGAGAAATGCAGTATTAAACTTCTTGGGTAGGGCGAACAGAGACCCGATTAGGTCATTTCATATTATGGTTAATTTAAGAATTCAGCGAAATTCTATCACATTTGTTCAATTTACATCGCTCCTATTTCAAATAGCGTATTGGGCTAAGCGGCATCTCAATGCGCATGAAATGGCGAGTAAAATGCACTATTATACTTCTAGGATAAGGCAAGCGGAGACCCGATTAGACCATTTTATGTTACGGTTAATATAAGAATTCAGCGTTATTCTATCACATTTGTTCAACTTACGTCGTTCCTATTTCAGAAAGCGTACTGGGCTAGGCGGCATCTTAAAGCTCGTGGAATGGCGAGCAAAATGCACTCTTAAACTTCTATGACAGGGCAATCAGAGACCCGATTAGATCATTTTATATTTTGGTTAATATAAGAATTCAGCGAAATTCTATCACATTTGTTCAATTTACGTCGCTCCTATTCCAGATAGCGTATTGGGCTAAGCGGCATCTCAAAGCGCAAGAAATGGCGAGTAAAATGCACTATTAAACTTCTAGGGTAGGGCAAACAGAGACCCCATTAGATCATTTTATATTATGGTTAATTTAAGAATTCAGCGAAATTCTATCACATTTGTTCAATTTACGTCGCTCCTATTTCAGATAGCGTATTGGGCTAAGCGGCATCTCAAAGCGCATGAAATGGCGAGTAAGATGCACTGTTAAACTTGTAGGGTAGGTCAAACAGAGACCCGATTAGATCATTTCATATTATGGTTAATTTAAGAATTCAGAAAAATTCTATCACATTTGTTCAATTTACGTCGCTCCTATTTCAGATGTCGTACTCGGATAGGCGGCATCTTAAAGCACGTGGAATGGCGAGAAAAATGCACTATTAAACTTGTAGGGTAATGCAAACAGAGAGCCGATTAGATCATTTTATATTACGGTTATATAAGATTTCAGGGAAATTCTATCACATTTGTTCAATTTACGTCGCTCCTACTTCAGATAGCTATTGGGCTAAGCGGCATCTCAAAGCGCATGAAATGACGAGAGAAATGCACTCTTAAACTTCTTGGGTAGGGCGAACAGAGACCCGATTACATCATTTTATATTATGGTTAATATAAGAATTCAGCGAAATTCTATCACATTTGTTCAATTTACGTCGTTCCTATTTCAGATAGCGTATTGAGCTAAGCGGCATCTATGATAGGGCAATCAGAGACCCGGTTAGATCATTTTATATTTTGTTTACTATATCATTTCAGGGAAATTCTATCACATTTGTTCAATTTACGTCGCTCCTATTGCAGATTGCGTATTGGGCTAAGCGGCATCTCAAAGCGCATGAAATGGCGAGTAAAATGCACTATTAAACTTCTAGGGTAAGGCAAACAGAGACCCGATTAGGTCTTTTTATATTACGGTCAATATAAGAATTCAGCGTAATTCTATCACATTTGTTCAACATACGTCGCTCCTATTTCGGATAGTGTACTTGCCTAGGCGGCATCTTAAAGCGCGTGGAAGGGCCAGTAAAATGCACTACTAAACTTCTATGATAGGGCAATCAGAGAGCCGATTAGATCATTTTATATTTTGGTTAATATAAGAATTCAGCGAAATTCTATCACATTTGTTCAATTTACGTCGCTGACATTTCAGATAGCGTATTGGGCTAAGCGGCATCTCAAAGCGCAAGAAATGGCGAGTAAAATGCACTATTAAACTTCCAGGGTAGGGCAAACAGACACCCGATAAGATCATTTTATATTATGGTTAATTCAAGAATTCAGCGAAATTCTATCACATTCGTTCAATTTACGTGGCTCCTATTTCAGATAGCTTATTGGGCTCAGCGGCATCTCAAAGTGCATGAAATGACGAGTGAAATGCACTATTAATCTTCTAGGGTAGGGCGAACAGAGACCCGATTAGATCATTTTATATTACGGTTAATATAAGAATTCAGCGTAAATGTATCACATTTGTTCAACATACGTCGCTCCTATTTCAGATAGTGTACTGGGCTAGGCGGCATCTTAAAGCGCGTGGAAGGGCGAGTAAAATGCATTACTAAACTTCTATGATAGGGCAATCAGAGTCCCGTTTAGATCATTTTATATTTTGTTTAATATAAGATTTCAGGGAAATTCTATCACATTTGTTCAATTTACGTCGCTGATATTTTTTTAAGATAGAGTATTGGGCTAAGCGGCATCTCAAAGCGCAAGAAATGGTGAGTAAAATGCACTCTTAAACTTCTATGATAGGGCAATCAGAGACCCGAGTAGATCATTTTATATTTTGGTTAATATAAAAATTCAGCGAAATTCTATCACATCTGTTCAATTTACGTCGCTCCCATTTCAGATAGCTTATTGGGCTAAGCGGCATCTCAAAGCGCATGAAATGGCAAGTAAAATGCACTATTAAACTTCTAGGGTAGGGCAAACAGAGACCCGTTTAGATCATTTTATATTATGGTTAATTTAAGAATTCAGCGTAATTCTGTCACACTTGTTCAACTTACGTAGCTCCTATTGCAGATAGCGTACTGGGCTAGGCGGCAACTTAAAGCGCGTGGAATGGCGAGTAAAATGCACTATTAAACTTCTATGATAGGGCAATCAGAGATCCGATTAGATCATTTTATATTTTGGTTAATATAAGAATTTAGCGAAATTCTATCACATTTGTTCAATTTACGTCGTTCCTATTTCAGATAGCGTACTGGGCTAGGCGGCATCTTAAAGTGCGTGGAACGGCGAGTAAAATGCACTATTAAACTTCTATGATAGGGCAATCAGAGACCCGATTAGATAATTTTCTATTTTGGTTAGTATAAGTATTCAGCGAAATTCTATCACATTTGTTTAATTTACGTCGCTCCTATTTCAGATAGCGTATTGGGCTAAGCGGCATCTCAAAGCGCATGAAATAGCGAGTAAAATGCACTATTAAACTTCTAGTGTAGGGCAATCAGAGACCCGATTAGATCATTTTATATTATGGTTAATTTAAGAATTCAGCAAAATTTTATCACATTTGTTCAATTTACGTCGCTCCTATTTCAAATAGCGTACTGGGCTACGCGGCATCTTAAAGCGCGCGGAATGTCGAGTAAAATGCACTATTAAACTTCTATGATAGGGCAATCAGAGACCCGATTAGATTATTTCATATTTTGGTTAATATAAGAATTCAGCGAAATTCTATCACATTTGTTCAATTTACGTCGCTCCTATTTCAGATAGCTTATTGGGCTAAGCGGCATCGCAAAGCGCATGAAATGGCGAGTGAAATGCACTATTAAACTTCTAGGGTATGGCAAACAGAGACCCGATTAGATCATTTTACATTAAGGTTAATATAAGAATTCAGCGAGATTCTCTCACATTTGTTCAATTTACGTCGCTAATATTTCAGATAGCGTATTGGGCTAAGCGGCATCTTAAAGCGCATGAAATGGGGAGTCAAATGCACTATTAAACATCTAGGATAAGGCAAACAGAGACCCGATTAGATCATTTTATATTACGGTTAATATAAGAATTGAGCGTAATTCTGTGACATTTGTTCAACTTACGTAGCTCCTATTTCAGATAGCGTTCTGGGCTAGGCTGCAACTTAAAGCGCGTGGAATGTCGAGTAAAATGCACTACTAAACTTCTAGGGTAGGGCAATCAGAGACCCGATTAGATCATTTTATATTTTGGTTAATATAAGAATTCAGCGAAATTCTATCACATTTGTTCAATTAACGTCGCTCCTATTTCAGATAGCGTATTGGGCTAAGCGGCTTCTCAAAGCGCATGAAATGAAGAGAGAAATGCACTATTAAACTTCTTGGGTAGGTGGAACAGAGACCCGATTACATCATTTTATATTATGTTTAATTTAAGAAGTCAGCAAAATTCTATCACATTTGTTCAATTTACGTCGCTCCCATTTCAGATAGCGTATTGGGCTAAGCGGCATCTCAAAGCGCATGAAATGGCGAGTAAAATGCACTATTAAACTTCTAGGGTAGGGCAATCAGAGACCCGATTAGATCATTTTATATTATAGTTAATTTAACAATTCAGCGAAATTCTATCACATTTGTTCAATTTACGTCGCTCCTATTTCAGATAGCGTATTGGGCTAAGCGGCATCTCAAAGCGCATGAAATGACGAGTGAAATGCACTATTAAACTTCTAGGGTAGGGCGAACAAAGACCCGATTAGATCATTTTACATTAAGGTTAATATAAGAATTCAGCGAAATTCTATCACATTTGTTCAATTTACGTCGCTCCTATTTCAGATAGTGTACTTGCCTAGGCGGCATCCTAAAGCGCGTGGAAGGGCCAGTAAAATGCACTACTAAACTTCTATGATAGGGCAATCAGAGAGCCGATTAGATCATTTTATATTTCGGTTAATATAAGAATTCAGCGAAATTCTATCACATTTGTTCAACTTACGTTGCTGATATTTCAGATAGCGTACCGGGCTAGGCGGCATCTTAAAGCGCGTGGAATGGCGAGTAAAATTCACTATTAAACTTCTATGATAGGGCTATCAGAGACCCGATTAGATCATTTTATATTTTGGTTAAAATAAGAATTCAGCGAAATTCTATCACATTCGTTCAGTTTACGTCGCTCCTATTTCAGATAGCGTATAGGGCTAAGCGGCATCTCAAAGCGCATGAAATGGCGAATAAAATGCACTATTAAACTTCTAGGCTAGGGCGAACAGAGACCTGATTAGATCATTTTACATTATGGTTAATAAAAGAATTCATCGAAATTCTATCACATTTGTTCAATTTACATCGCTCCTATTTCAGATAGCGTACTGGGCTGAGCGGCATCTCAAAGCGCATGAAATGACGAGTGAAATGCACTATTAAACTTCTAGGGTAATGCAAACAGAGACCCGATTAGATCATTTTATATTACGGTTAATATAAGAATTCAGCGTAATTCTATCACATTTGTTCAACATACGTCGCTCCTATTTCAGATAGTGTACTGGGCTAGGCGGCATCTTAAAGCGCGTGGAAGGGCGAGTAAAATGCACTACTAAACTTCTATGATAGGGCAATCAGAGTCCCGTTTAGATCATTTTATATTTTGTTTAATATAAGATTTCAGGGAAGTTCTATCACATTTGTTCAATTTACGTCGCTCCTATTTCAGAGCGTATTGGACTAAGCGGCATCTCAAAGCGCAGGAAATGGGGAGTAAAATGCACTATTAAACTTCTAGGGTAGGGCAAACAGAGACCCGTTTAGATCATTTTATATTATGGTTAATTTAAGAATTCAGCGTAATTCTGTCACACTTGTTCAACTTACGTAGCTCCTATTTCAGATAGCGTACTGGGCTAGGCGGCAACTTAAAGCGCGTGGAATGGCGAGTAAAATGCACTATTAAACTTCTATGATAGGGCAATCAGAGATCCGATTAGATCATTTTATATTTTGGTTAATATAAGAATTTAGCGAAATTCTATCACATTTGTTCAATATACGTCGCTCCTATGTCAGATAGCGTATTGGGCTAAGCGGCATCTCAAAGCGCATGAAATGGCGAGTAAAATGCACTATTAAACTTCTGGGGTAGGGCAATCAGAGACCCGATTACATCATTTTATATTATGGTTAATTTAAGAATTCAGCAAAATTCTATCACATTTGTTCAATTTACGTCGTTCCTATTTCAGATAGCGTACTGGGCTAGGCGGCATCTTAAAGTGCGTGGAACGGCGAGTAAAATGCACTATTAAACTTCTATGATAGGGCAATCAGAGACCCGATTAGATAATTTTCTATTTTGGTTAGTATAAGTATTCAGCGAAATTCTATCACATTTGTTTAATTTACGTCGCTCCTATTTCAGATAGCGTATTGGGCTAAGCGGCATCTCAAAGCGCATGAAATGGCGAGTAAAATGCACTATTAAACTTCTAGTGTAGGGCAATCAGAGACCCGATTAGATCATTTTATATTATGGTTAATTTAAGAATTCAGCAAAATTTTATCACATTTGTTCAATTTACGTCGCTCCTATTTCAGATAGCGTACTGGGCTACGCGGCATCTTAAAGCGCGCGGAATGTCGAGTAAAATGCACTATTAAACTTCTATGATAGGGCAATCAGAGACCCGATTAGATTATTTCATATTTTGGTTAATATAAGAATTCAGCGAAATTCTATCACATTTGTTCAATTTACGTCGCTCCTATTTCAGATAGCTTATTTAGCTAAGCGGCATCGCAAAGCGCATGAAATGGCGAGTGAAATGCACTATTAAACTTCTAGGGTATGGCAAACAGAGACCCGATTAGATCATTTTACATTAAGGTTAATATAAGAATTCAGCGAAATTCTATCACATTTGTTCAATTTACGTCGCTCCTATTTCAGATAGCGTATTGGGCTAAGCGGCATCTCAGAGCGCATGAAATGGCGAGTAAAATGCACTGTTAAACTTCTAGGGTAGGGCAAACAGAGACCCGATTAGATCATTTCATATTATGGTTTATTTAAGAATTCAGAAAAATTCTATCACATTTGTTCAATTTACGTCGCTCCTATTTCAGATAGCGTATTGGGCTAAGCGGCATCTCAAAGCGCAGGAAATGGGGAGTAAAATGCACTATTAAACTTCTAGGGTATGGCAAACAGAGACCCGATTAGATCATTTTATATTATGGTTAATTTAAGAATTCAGCAAAATTCTATCACATTTGTTCAACATACGTCGCTCCTATTTCAGATAGTGTACTGAGCTAGGCGGCATCTTAAAGCGCGTGGAAGGGCGAGTAAAATGCACTACTAAACTTCTATGATACGGCAGTCAGAGTCCCGTTTAGATCATTTTATATTACGGGTAATATAAGAATTCAGCGTAATTCTGTCACACTTGTTCAACTTACGTAGCTCCTATTTCAGATAGCGTACTGGGCTAGGCGGCAACTTAAAGCTCGTGGAATGGCGAGTAAAATGCACTATTAAACTTCTATGATAGGGCAATCAGAGATCCGATTAGATCATTTTATATTTTGATTAATATAAGAATTTAGCGAAATTCTATCACATTTGTTCAATTTACGTCGCTCCTATTTCAGAGAGTGTACTTGCCTAGGCGGCATCTTAAAGCGCGTGGAAGGGCCAGTAAAATGCACTACTGAACTTCTATGATAGGGCAATCAGAGAGCCGATTAGATCATTTTATATTTCGGTTAATATAAGAATTCAGCGAAATTCTATCACATTTGTTCAACTTACGTTGCTGATATTTCAGATAGCGTACCGGGCTAGGCGGCATCTTAAAGCGCGTGGAATGGCGAGTAAAATTCACTATTAAACTTCTATGATAGGGCTATCAGAGACCCGATTAGATCATTTTATATTTTGGTTAAAATAAGAATTCAGCGAAATTCTATCACATTCGTTCAATTTACGTCGCTCCTATTTCAGATAGCGTATAGGGCTAAGCGGCATCTCAAAGCGCATGAAATGGCGAATAAAATGCACTATTAAACTTCTAGGCTAGGGCGAACAGAGACCCGATTAGATCATTTCATATTATGGTTTATTTAAGAATTCAGGAAAATTCTATCACATTTGTTCAATTTACGTCGCTGATATTTCAGATAGTGTATTGGGCTAAGCGGCATCTCAAAGCGCAGGAAATGGGGAGTAAAATGCACTATTAAACTTCTAGGATAAGGCAAACAGAGACCCGATTAGATCATTTTATATTACGGTTAATATAAGAATTCAGCGTAATTCTATCACATTTGTTCAACATACGTCGCTCCTATTTCAGATAGTGTACTGAGCTAGGCGGCATCTTAAAGCGCGTGGAAGGGCGAGTAAAATGCACTACTAAACTTCTATGATACGGCAGTCAGAGTCCCGTTTAGATCATTTTATATTACGGGTAATATAAGAATTCAGCGTAATTCTGTCACACTTGTTCAACTTACGTAGCTCCTATTTCAGATAGCGTACTGGGCTAGGCGGCAACTTAAAGCGCGTGGAATGGCGAGTAAAATGCACTATTAAACTTCTATGATAGGGCAATCAGAGATCCGATTAGATCATTTTATATTTTGATTAATATAAGAATTTAGCGAAATTCTATCACATTTGTTCAATTTACGTCGCTCCTATGTCAGATAGCGTATTGGGCTAAGCGGCATCTCAAAGCGCATGAAATGGCGAGTAAAATGCACTATTAAACTTCTAGTGTAGGGCAATCAGAGACCCGATTAGATCATTTTATATTATGGTTAAGTTAAGAATTCAGCAAAATTCTATCACATTTGTTCAACTTACGTCGCTCCTATTTCAGATAGCGTACTGGGCTAGGCGGCACCTTAAAGCGCGTGGAATGGCGAGTAAAATACACTATTAAACTTCTACGATAGGGCAATCAGAGATCCGATTAGATCATTTTATATTTTGATTAATAGAAGAATTTAGCGAAATTCTATCACATTTGTTTAATTTACGTCGCTCCTATGTCAGATAGCGTATTGGGCTAAGCGGCATCTCAAAGCGCATGAAATGGCGAGTAAAATGCACTATTAAACTTCTAGTGTAGGGCAATCAGAGACCCGATTAGATCATTTTATATTATGGTTAATTTAAGAATTCAGCAAAATTCTATCACATTTGTTCAATTTACGTCGTTCCTATTTCAGATAGCGTACTGGGCTAGGCGGCATCTTAAAGCGCGTGGAACGGCGAGTAAAATGCACTATTAAACTTCTATGATAGGGCAATCGGAGACCCGATTAGATCATTTTCTATTTTGATTAGTATAAGTATTCAGCGAAATTCTATCACATTTGTTTAATTTACGTCGGTCCTATTTCAGATAGCGTATTGGGCTAAGCGGCATCTCAAAGCGCATGAAATGGCGAGGAAATGCACTATTAAACTTCTATGGTAGGGCGAACAAAGACCCGATTTGATCATTTTACCTTAAGGTTAATATAAGAATTCAGCGAAATTCTATCACATTTGTTCAATTTACGTCGCTCCTATTTCAGATAGCTTATTGGGCTAAGCGGCATCGCAAAGCGCATGAAATGGCGAGTGAAATGCACTATTAAACTTCTTGTGTATGGCAAACAGAGACCCGATTAGATCATTTTATATTATGGTTAATTTAAGAATTCAGCAAAATTCTATCACATTTGTTCAATTTACGTCGCTCCTATTTCAGATAGCGTACTGGGCTAGGCGGCATCTTAAAGAGCGTGGAATGGCGAGTAAAATGCACCATTAAACTTCTATGATAGGGCAATCAGAGAGCCGATTAGATCATTTCATATTTTGGTTAATATAAGAATTCAGCGAAATTCTATCACATTTGTTCAATTTACGTAGCTCCTATTTCAGATAGCTTATTGGGCTAAGCGGCATCTGAAAGCGCATGAAATGACGAGTGAAATGCACTATTAAACTTCTAGGGTAGGGCGAACAAAGACCCGATTAGATCATTTTACATTAAGGTTAATATAAGAATTCAGCGAAATTCTATCACATTTGTTCAATTTACGTCGCTCCTATTTCAGATAGCGAATTGGGCTAAGCGGCATCTCAAAGCGCAAGAAATGGCGAGTAAAATGCACTAATAAACTTCTAGGGTAGGGCAAACAGAGACCTGATTAGATCATTTTATATTATGCTTAATTTATCAATTCAGCGAAATTCTATCACATTTGTTCAATTTACGTCACTCCAACTACAGATAGCGTATTGGGCTAAGCGGCATCTCAAAGCGCATGAAATGGCGAGGAAATGCACTATTAAACTTCTAGGATAAGGCAAACAGAGACCCGATTAGATCATTTTATATTGCGGTTAATATAAGAATTCAGCGTAACTCTGTCACATTTGTTCAGTTTACGTCGCTCCTATTTCAGATAGCTTATTGGGCTAAGCGGCATCTCAAAGCGCATGAAATGGCGAGTGAAATGCACCATTAACCTTCTAGGGTAGGGCGAACAAAGACCCGATTAGATCATTTTACCTTAAAGTTAATATAAGAATTCAGCGAAATTCTATCACATTTGTTCAATTTACGTCGCTCCTATTTCAGATAGCTTATTGGGCTAAGAGGCATCGCAAAGCGCATGAAATGGCGAGTGAAATGCACTATTAAACTTCTAGGGAATGGCAAACAGAGACCCGATTAGATCATTTTATATTATGGTTAATTTAAGAATACATCAAAATTCTATCACATTTGTTCAATTTACGTCGCTCCAATTTCAGATAGCGTACTGGGCTAGGCGGCATCTTAAAGAGCGTGGAATGGCGAGTAAAATGCACTATTAAACTTCTATGATAGGGCAATCAGAGAGCCGATTAGATCATTTTATATTTTGGTTAATATAAGAATTCAGCGAAATTCTATCACATTTGTTCAATTTACGTCGCTCCTATTTCAGATAGCTTATTGGGCTAAGCGGCATCTCAATGCGCATGAAATGGCGAGTAAAATGCACTATTAAACTTCTAGGATAAGGCAAACAGAGATCCGATTAGATCATTTTATATTTTGGTTAATATAAGAATTCAGCGAAGTTCTATCACATTTGTTCAATTTACGTCACTCCTACTTCAGATAGCGTATTGGGCTAAGCGGCATCTCAAAGCGCATGAAATGGCGACGAAATGCCCTATTAAACTTCTAGGATAAGGCAAACAGAGACCCGATTAGATGATTTTATATTGCGGTTAATATAAGAATTCAGCGTAACTCTGTCACATTTGTTCAATTTACGTCGCTCCTATTGCAGATAGCTTATTGGGCTAAGCGGCATCTCAAAGCGCATGAAATGGCGAGTGAAATGCACTATTAAACTTCTAGGGTAGGGCGAACAAAGACCCGATTAGATCATTTTACCTTAAGGTTAATATAAGTATTCAGCGAAATTCTATCACATTTGTTCAATTTACGTCGCTCCTATTTCAGATAGCTTATTGGGCTAAGAGGCATCGCAAAGCGCATGAAATGGCGAGTGAAATGCACTATTAAACTTCTAGGGTATGGCAAACAGAGACCCGATTAGATCATTTTATATTATGGTTAATTTAAGAATTCAGGAAAATTCTATCACATTTGTTCAACTTACGTCGCTCCTATTTCAGATAGCGGATTGGGCTAAGCGGCATCTCAATGCGCATGAAATGGCGAGTAAAATGCACTATTAAACTTCTAGGATAAGGCAAACAGAGACCCGATTAGATCATTTTATATTACGGTTAATATAAGAATTCAGCGTAATTCTATCACATTTGTTCAACATACGTCGCTCCTATTTCAGATAGTGTATTCGGCTAAGCGGCATCTCAAAGCGCATGAAATGGCGAGTAAAATGCACTATTAAACTTCTAGGGTAACGCAAACAGAGACCCGATTAGATCATTTTATATTACGGTTAATATAAGAATTCAGCGAAATTCTATCACATTTGTACAATTTACGTCGCTCCTATTTCAGATAGCGTACTGGGCTAGGCGGCATCTTAAAGAGCGTGGAATGGCGAGTAAAATGCACTATTAAACTTCTATGATAGGGCAATCAGAGAGCCGATTAGATCATTTTATATTTTGGTTAATATAAGAATTCAGCGAAATTCTATCACATTTGTTCAATTTACGTCGCTCCTATTTCAGATAGCGTATTGGACTAAGCGGCATCTCAGAGCGCATGAAATGGCGAGTAAAATGCACTGTTAAACTTCTAGGGTAGGGCAAACAGAGACCCGATTAGATCATTTCATATTATGGTTTATTTAAGAATTCAGGAAAATTCTATCACATTTGTTCAACTTACGTCGCTCCTATTTCAGATAGCGGATTGGGCTAAGCGGCATCTCAATGCGCATGAAATGGCGAGTAAAATGCACTATTAAACTTCTAGGATAAGGCAAACAGAGACCCGATTAGATCATTTTATATTACGGTTAATATAAGAATTCAGCGTAATTCTATCACATTTGTTCAACATACGTCGCTCCTATTTCAGATAGTGTACTGGGCTAGGCGGCATCTTAAAGCGCGTGGAAGGGCGAGTAAAATGCACTACTAAACTTCTAGGGTAGGGCAAACAGAGACCCGATTAGATCATTTTATATTATGGTTAATTTAAGAATTCAGCGAAATTCTATCACATTTGTTTAATTTACGTCGCTCGTATGTCAGATAGCGTATTGGGCTAAGCGGCATCTCAAAGCGCATGAAATGGCGAGTAAAATGCACTATTAAACTTCTAGTGTAGGGCAATCAGAGACCCGATTAGATCATTTTATATTATGGTTAATTTAAGAATTCAGCAAAATTCTATCACATTTGTTCAATTTACGTCGTTCCTATTTCAGATAGCGTACTGGGCTAGGCGGCATCTTAAAGCGCGTGGAACGGCGAGTAAAATGCACTATTAAACTTCTATGATAGGGCAATCAGAGACCCGATTAGATCATTTTCTATTTTGATTAGTATAAGTATTCAGCGAAATTCTATCACATTTGTTTAATTTACGTCGCTCCTATTTCAGATAGCGTATTGGGCTAAGCGGCATCTCAAAGCGCATGAAATGGCGAGTAAATGCACTATTAAACTTCTAGTGTAGGGCAAACAGAGACCCGATTAGATCATTTTATATTATGGTTAATTTATTAATTCAGCGAAATTCTATCACATTTGTTCAATTTACGTCACTCCTACTACAGATAGCGAATTGGGCTAAGCGGCATCTCTAAGTGCAAGAAATGGCGAGTAAAATGCACTATTAAACTTCTAGGGTAGGGCGAACAGAGACCTGATTAGATCATTTTATATTATGTTTAATTTATCAATTCAGCGAAATTCTATCACATTTGTTCAATTTACGTCACTCCTACTTCAGATCGCGTATTGGGCTAAGCGGCATCTCAAAGCGCATGAAATGGCGAGGAAATGCACTACTAAACTTCTCTGATAGGGCAGTCAGAGTCCCGTTTAGATCATTTTATATTACGGTTAATATAAGAATTCAGCGTAATTCTGTCACACTTGTTCAACTTACGTAGCTCCTATTTCAGATAGCGTACTGGGCTAGGCGGCAACTTAAAGCGCGTGGAATGGCGAGTAAAATGCACTATTAAACTTCTACGATAGGGCAATCAGAGATCCGATTAGATCATTTTATATTTTGGTTAATATAAGAATTTAGCGAAATTCTATCACATTTGTTCAATTTACGTCGCTCCTATGTCAGATAGCGTATTGGGCTAAGCGGAATCTCAAAGCGCATGAAATGGCGAGTAAAATGCACTATTAAACTTCTAGGGTATGGCAAACAGAGACCCGATTAGATCATTTTATATTATGGTTAATTTAAGAATTCAGCAAAATTCTATCACATTTGTTCAATTTACGTCGCTCCTATTTCAGATAGCGTACTGGGCTAGGCGGCATCTTAAAGAGCGTGGAATGGCGAGTAAAATGCACCATTAAACTTCTATGATAGGGCAATCAGAGAGCCGATTAGATCATTTCATATTTTGGTTAATATAAGAATTCAGCGAAATTCTATCACATTTGTTCAATTTACGTAGCTCCTATTTCAGATAGCTTATTGGGCTAAGCGGCATCTCAAAGCGCATGAAATGACGAGTGAAATGCACAATTAAACTTCTAGGGTAGGGCGAACAAAGACCCGATTAGATCATTTTACATTAAGGTTAATATAAGAATTCAGCGAAATTCTATCACATTTGTTCAATTTACGTCGCTCCTATTTCAGATAGCGAATTGGGCTAAGCGGCATCTCAAAGCGCAAGAAATGGCGAGTAAAATGCACTATTAAACTTCTAGGGTAGGGCAAACAGAGACCTGATTAGATCATTTTATATTATGGTTAATTTATCAATTCAGCGAAATTCTATCACATTTGTTCAATTTACGTCACTCCTACTTCAGATAGCGTATTGGGCTAAGCGGCATCTCAAAGCGCATGAAATGGCGAGGAAATGCACTATTAAACTTCTAGGATAAGGCAAACAGAGACCCGATTAGATCATTTTATATTGCGGTTAATATAAGAATTCAGCGAAATTCTATCACATTTGTTCAATTTACGTCGCTCCTATTTCAGATAGCTTATTGGGCTAAGCGGCATCGCAAAGCGCATGAAATGGCGAGTGAAATGCACTATTAAACTTCTAGGGTATGGCAAACAGAGACCCGATTAGATCATTTTACCTTAAAGTTAATATAAGAATTCAGCGAAATTCTATCACATTTGTTCAATTTACGTCGCTCCTATTTCAGATAGCTTATTGGGCTAAGCGGCATCGCAAAGCGCATGAAATGGCGAGTGAAATGCACTATTAAACTTCTAGGGTATGGCAAACAGAGACCCGATTAGATCATTTTATATTATGGTTAATTTAAGAATTCAGCAAAATTCTATCACATTTGTTCAATTTACGTCGCTCCTATTTCAGATAGCGTACTGGGCTAGGCGGCATCTTAAAGAGCGTGGAATGGCGAGTAAAATGCACCATTAAACTTCTATGATAGGGCAATCAGAGAGCCGATTAGATCATTTCATATTTTGGTTAATATAAGAATTCAGCGAAATTCTATCACATTTGTTCAATTTACGTAGCTCCTATTTCAGATAGCTTATTGGGCTAAGCGGCATCTCAAAGCGCATGAAATGACGAGTGAAATGCACTATTAAACTTCTAGGGTAGGGCGAACAAAGACCCGATTAGATCATTTTACATTAAGGTTAATATAAGAATTCAGCGAAATTCTATCACATTTGTTCAATTTACGTCGCTCCTATTTCAGATAGCGAATTGGGCTAAGCGGCATCTCAAAGCCCAAGAAATGGCGAGTAAAATGCACTATTAAACTTCTAGGGTAGGGCAAACAGAGACCTGATTAGATCATTTTATATGTCGGTCAATATAAGAATTCAGCGAAATTCTATCACATTTGTTCAATTTACGTCGCTCCTATTTAAGATAGCGTATTGGGCTAAGCGACATCTCAAAGCGCATGAAAGGGCGAGTAAAATGCACTATTGAACTTCTAGGGTAGGGCAATCAGAGACCCGATTAGATCATTTTATATTTTGTTTAATATAAGATTTCAGGGAAATTCTATCACATTTGTTCAATTTACGTCGCTCCTATTTCAGATAGCGTATTGGGCTAAGCGGGATCTCAAAGCGCATGAAATGACGAGAGAAATGCACTATTAAACTTTTTGGGTAGGGCGAACAGAGACCCGATTACATCATTTTATATTTTGGATAATATAAGAATTCAGCGAAATTCTACCACATTTGTTCAATTTACGTCGCTTCTATTTCAGATAGCGTATTGGGCTAAGCTGCATCTCAAAGCGCATGAAATGACGAATAAAATGCACTATTAAACTTCTAGGGTAAGGCAAACAGAGACCCGATTAGTTCATTTTATATGTCGGTTAATATGAGAATTCAACGAAATTTTATCACATTTGTTCAATTTACGTCGCTCCTATTTAAGATAGCGTATTGGGCTAAGCGGCATCTCAAAGCGCGTTAAATGGCGAGTAAAATGCACTATTAATCTTCTAGGGTAGGGCAATCAGAGACCCGATTAGATCGTTTTATATTATGGTTAATATAAGAATTCAGCGAAATTCTGTCACATTTGTTCGATTTACGTCGCTCCTATTTAAGATAGCGTACAGGGCTAGGCGGCATCTTAAAGCGCGTGGAAGGTCGAGTAAAATGCACTACTAAACTTCTAGGGTAGGGTAATCAGAGACCCGATTAGATCATTTTATATTTTGATTAATATAAGAATTCAGCGAAATTCTATCACATTTGTTCAATTTACGTTGCTCCTATTTCAGATAGCGTATCGGGCTAAGCGGCATCTCAAAGCGCATGAAATGACGAGTGAAATGCACTGTTAAACTTCTAGGGTAGGGCAAACAGAGACCCGATTAGATCATTTTATATTATGGTTAATTTATCAATTCAGCGAAATTCTATCACATTTGTTCAATTTACGTCACTCCTACTACAGATAGCGAGTTGGGCTAAGCGGCATCTCAAAGTGCAAGAAATGGCGAGTAAAATGCACTATTAAACTTCTAGGGTAGGGCGAACAGAGACCTGATTAGATCATTTTATATTATGGTTAATTTATCAATTCAGCGAAATTCTATCACATTTGTTCAATTTACGTCACTCCTACTTCAGATCGCGTATTGGGCTAAGCGGCATCTCAAAGCGCATGAAATGGCGAGGAAATGCACTACTAAACTTCTCTGATAGGGCAGTCAGAGTCCCGTTTAGATCATTTTATATTACGGTTAATATAAGAATTCAGCGTAATTCTGTCACACTTGTTCAACTTACGTAGCTCCTATTTCAGATAGCGTACTGGGCTAGGCGGCAACTTAAAGCGCGTGGAATGGCGAGTAAAATGCACTATTAAACTTCTACGATAGGGCAATCAGAGATCCGATTAGATCATTTTATATTTTGGTTAATATAAGAATTTAGCGAAATTCTATCACATTTGTTCAATTTACGTCGCTCCTATGTCAGATAGCGTATTGGGCTAAGCGGAATCTCAAAGCGCATGAAATGGCGAGTAAAATGCACTATTAAACTTCTAGGGTATGGCAAACAGAGACCCGATTAGATCATTTTATATTATGGTTAATTTAAGAATTCAGCAAAATTCTATCACATTTGTTCAATTTACGTCGCTCCTATTTCAGATAGCGTACTGGGCTAGGCGGCATCTTAAAGAGCGTGGAATGGCGAGTAAAATGCACCATTAAACTTCTATGATAGGGCAATCAGAGAGCCGATTAGATCATTTCATATTTTGGTTAATATAAGAATTCAGCGAAATTCTATCACATTTGTTCAATTTACGTAGCTCCTATTTCAGATAGCTTATTGGGCTAAGCGGCATCTCAAAGCGCATGAAATGACGAGTGAAATGCACAATTAAACTTCTAGGGTAGGGCGAACAAAGACCCGATTAGATCATTTTACATTAAGGTTAATATAAGAATTCAGCGAAATTCTATCACATTTGTTCAATTTACGTCGCTCCTATTTCAGATAGCGAATTGGGCTAAGCGGCATCTCAAAGCGCAAGAAATGGCGAGTAAAATGCACTATTAAACTTCTAGGGTAGGGCAAACAGAGACCTGATTAGATCATTTTATATTATGGTTAATTTATCAATTCAGCGAAATTCTATCACATTTGTTCAATTTACGTCACTCCTACTTCAGATAGCGTATTGGGCTAAGCGGCATCTCAAAGCGCATGAAATGGCGAGGAAATGCACTATTAAACTTCTAGGATAAGGCAAACAGAGACCCGAGTAGATCATTTTATATTGCGGTTAATATAAGAATTCAGCGTAACTCTGTCACATTTGTTCAATTTACGTCGCTCCTATTTCAGATAGCTTATTGGGCTAAGCGGCATCTCAAAGCGCATGAAATGGCGAGTGAAATGTACCATTAACCTTCTAGGGTAGGGCGAACAAAGACCCGATTAGATCATTTTACCTTAAAGTTAATATAAGAATTCAGCGAAATTCTATCACATTTGTTCAATTTACGTCGCTCCTATTTCAGATAGCTTATTGGGCTAAGCGGCATCGCAAAGCGCATGAAATGGCGAGTGAAATGCACTATTAAACTTCTAGGGTATGGCAAACAGAGACCCGATTAGATCATTTTATATTATGGTTAATTTAAGAATTCAGCAAAATTCTATCACATTTGTTCAATTTACGTCGCTCCTATTTCAGATAGCGTACTGGGCTAGGCGGCATCTTAAAGAGCGTGGAATGGCGAGTAAAATGCACCATTAAACTTCTATGATAGGGCAATCAGAGAGCCGATTAGATCATTTCATATTTTGGTTAATATAAGAATTCAGCGAAATTCTATCACATTTGTTCAATTTACGTAGCTCCTATTTCAGATAGCTTATTGGGCTAAGCGGCATCTCAAAGCGCATGAAATGACGAGTGAAATGCACTATTAAACTTCTAGGGTAGGGCGAACAAAGACCCGATTAGATCATTTTACATTAAGGTTAATATAAGAATTCAGCGAAATTCTATCACATTTGTTCAATTTACGTCGCTCCTATTTCAGATAGCGAATTGGGCTAAGCGGCATCTCAAAGCCCAAGAAATGGCGAGTAAAATGCACTATTAAACTTCTAGGGTAGGGCAAACAGAGACCTGATTAGATCATTTTATATGTCGGTCAATATAAGAATTCAGCGAAATTCTATCACATTTGTTCAATTTACGTCGCTCCTATTTAAGATAGCGTATTGGGCTAAGCGACATCTCAAAGCGCATGAAAGGGCGAGTAAAATGCACTATTGAACTTCTAGGGTAGGGCAATCAGAGACCCGATTAGATCATTTTATATTTTGTTTAATATAAGATTTCAGGGAAATTCTATCACATTTGTTCAATTTACGTCGCTCCTATTTCAGATAGCGTATTGGGCTAAGCGGGATCTCAAAGCGCATGAAATGACGAGAGAAATGCACTATTAAACTTTTTGGGTAGGGCGAACAGAGACCCGATTACATCATTTTATATTTTGGATAATATAAGAATTCAGCGAAATTCTACCACATTTGTTCAATTTACGTCGCTCCTATTTCAGATAGCGTATTGGGCTAAGCTGCATCTCAAAGCGCATGAAATGACGAATAAAATGCACTATTAAACTTCTAGGGTAAGGCAAACAGAGACCCGATTAGTTCATTTTATATGTCGGTTAATATGAGAATTCAACGAAATTTTATCACATTTGTTCAATTTACGTCGCTCCTATTTAAGATAGCGTATTGGGCTAAGCGGCATCTCAAAGCGCGTTAAATGGCGAGTAAAATGCACTATTAATCTTCTAGGGTAGGGCAATCAGAGACCCGATTAGATCGTTTTATATTATGGTTAATATAAGAATTCAGCGAAATTCTGTCACATTTGTTCGATTTACGTCGCTCCTATTTAAGATAGCGTACAGGGCTAGGCGGCATCTTAAAGCGCGTGGAAGGTCGAGTAAAATGCACTACTAAACTTCTAGGGTAGGATAATCAGAGACCCGATTAGATCATTTTATATTTTGATTAATATAAGAATTCAGCGAAATTCTATCACATTTGTTCAATTTACGTTGCTCCTATTTCAGATAGCGTATCGGGCTAAGCGGCATCTCAAAGCGCATGAAATGACGAGTGAAATGCACTGTTAAACTTCTAGGGTAGGGCAAACAGAGACCCGATTAGATCATTTCATATTATGGTTTATTTAAGAATTCAAAAAAATTCTATCACATTTGTTCAATTTAGGTCGTTCCTATTTCAGATAGCATACTGGGCTAGGCGGCATCTTAAAACCCGTGGAATGGCGAGTAAAATGCACTATTAAACTTCTATGATAGGGCAATCAGAGACCCGATTAGATCATTTTATATTTTGGTTAACATAAGAATTCAGCGAAATTCTGTCACATTTGTTCAATTTACGTCGCTCCCATTTCAGATAGCTTATTGGGATAAGCGGCATCTCAAAGCGCATGAAATGACGAGTGAAATGCACAATTAAACTTCTAGGGTAGGGCGAACAAAGACCCGATTAGATCATTTTACATTAAGGTTAATATAAGAATTCAGCGAGATTCTCTCACATTTGTTCAATTTACGTCGCTGATATTTCAGATAGCGTATTGGGCTAAGCGGCATCTCAAAGCGCAAGAAATGGCGAGTAAAATGCACTATTAAACTTCTAGGATAAGGCAAACAGTGACCCGATTAGATCATTTTATATTACGGTTTATATAAGAATTGAGCGTATTTCTGTCACATTTGTTCAAGTTACGTAGCTCTTATTTCAGATAGCGTACTGGGCTGGGCGGCAACTTAAAGCGCGTGGAATGTCGAGTAAAATGCACTATTAAACTTCTATGATAGGGCAATCAGAGACCCGATTAGATCATTTTATATGTCGGTTAATATAAGAATTCAGCGAAATTCTATCACATTTGTTCAATTTACGTCGCTCCTATTTAAGATAGCGTATTGGGCTAAGCGACATCTCAAAGCGCATGAAAGGGCGAGTAAAATGCACTATTGAACTTCTAGGGTAGGGCAATCAGAGACCCGATTAGATCGTTTTATATTATGGTTAATATAAGATTTCAGGGAAATTCTATCACATTTGTTCAATTTACGTCGCTCCTATTTCAGATAGCGTATTGGGCTAAGCGGCACCTCAAAGCGCATGAAATGACGAGAGAAATGCACTATTAAACTTCTTGGGTAGGGCGAACAGAGACCCGATTACATCATTTTATATTTTGGTTAATATAAGAATTCAGCGAAATTCTACCACATTTGTTCAATTTACGTCGCTCCTATTTCAGATAGCGTATTGGGCTAAGCTGCATCTCAAAGCGCATGAAATGACGAATAAAATGCACTATTAAACTTCTAGGGTAAGGCAAACAGAGACCCGATTAGTTCATTTTATATGTCGGTTAATATAAGAATTCAACGAAATTTTATCACATTTGTTCAATTTACGTCGCTCCTATTTAAGATAGCGTATTGGGCTAAGCGTCATCTCAAAGCGCATGAAATGGCGAGTAAAATGTACTATTAAACTTCTAGGGTAGGGCAATCAGAGTCCCGATTAGATCGTTTTATATTATGGTTAATATAAGAATTCAGCGAAATTCTGTCACATTTGTTCGATTTACGTCGCTCCTATTTAAGATAGCGTACTGGGCTAGGCGGCATCTTAAAGCGCGTGGAATGGCGAGTAAAATGCACTTTTAAACTTCTATGATAGGGCAATCAGAGACCCGATTAGATCATTTTATATTTTGGTTAATATAAGAATTCAGCGAAATTCTACCACATTTGTTCAATTTACGTCGCTCCTATTTCAGATAGCGTATTGGGCTAAGCGGCATCTCAAAGCGCATGAAATGACGAATAAAATGCACTATTAAGCTTCTACGCTAGGGCGAACAGAGACCCGATTAGATCATTTAACATTATGGTTAATAAAAGAATTCAGCGAAATTCTATCACATTTGTACAATTTACATCGCTCCTATTTCAGATAGCGTATTGGGCTAAGCGGCATCTCAAAGCGCATGAAATGACGTGTAAAATGCACTATTAAACTTCTAGGGTAGGGCAATCAGAGACCCGATTAGATCATTTTATATGTTGGTTAATATAAGAATTCAGCGAAATTCTATCATATTTGTTCAATTTACGTCGCTCCTATTTCAGATAGCGTATTGGGCTAAGCGGCATCTCAAAGCGCATGAAATGGCGAGTAAAATGCACTGTTAAACTTCTAGGGTAGGGCAAACTGAGACCCGATTAGATCATTTTATATTACGGTTAATAAAAGAATTCAGCGTAATTCTTTCACATTTGTTGAACTTACGTCGCTCCTATTTCAGATAGCGTAGTGGGCTAGGCGGCATCTTAAAGCGCGTGGAAGGGCGAGTAAAATGCACTACTAAACTTCTATGATAGGGTAATCAGAGACCCGATTAGATCATTTTATATTTTGGTTAATATAAGAATTCAGCGAAATTCTATCACATTTGTTCAATTTACGTTGCTCCTATTTCAGATAGCGTATCGGGCTAAGCGGCATCTCAAAGCGCATGAAATGACGAGTGAAATGCACTGTTAAACTTCTAGGGTAGGGCAAACAGAGACCCGATTAGATCATTTCATATTATGGTTTATTTAAGAATTCAAAAAAATTCTATCACATTCGTACAATTTACGTGGCTCCTACTTCAGATAGCTTATTGGGCTCAGTGGCATCTCAAAGCGCATGAAATGACGAGTGAAATGCACTATTAATCTTCTAGGGTAGGGCGAACAGAGACCCGATTAGATCATTTTATATTATGGTTAATTTAAGAATTCAGCAAAATTCTATCACATTTGTTCAATTTACGTCGCTCCTATTTCAGATAGCGTATTGGGCTAAGCGGCATCTCAAAGCGCATGAAATGGCGAGTAAAATGCACTGTTAAACTTCTAGGGTAGGGCAATCAGAGACCCGATTAGATCATTTTATATGTTGGTTAATATAAGAATTCAGCGAAATTCTATCATATTTGTTCAATTTACGTCGCTCCTATTTAAGATAGCGTACTGGGCTAGGCGGCATCTTAAAGCGCGTGGAATGGCGAGTAAAATGCACTGTTAAACTTCTATGATAGGGCAATCAGAGACCAGTCTAGATCATTTTATATTTTGGTTAATATAAGAATTCAGCGAAATTGTATCACATTTGTTCAATTTACGTCGCTCCTATTTCAGATAGTGTGTTGGGCTAAGCGGCATCTCAAAGCGCATGAAATGCGAGTAAAATGCACTGTTAAACATCTAGGGTAGGGCAAACAGAGACCCGATTAGATCATTTTATATTATGGATAATTTAAGAATTCAGCAAAATTCTATCACATTTGTTCAATTTACGTCGTTCCTATTTCAGATAGCGTAATGGGCTAACCGGCATCTTAAAGCGCGTGGAATGGCGAGTGAAATTCACTATCAAACTTCTATGATAGGGCAGTCAGAGACCCGATTAGATCATTTTATATTTTGGTTAATATAAGAATTCTGCGAAATTCTATCACATTTGTTCAATTTACGTCGCTCCTATTTCAGATTGCGTATTGGGCAAAGCGGCATCTCAAAGCGCATGAAATGACGAGTGACATGCACTATTAGACTTCTATGGTAGCGCGAACAGAAACCATATTAGATCATTTTACATTAAGGTTAATATAAGAATTCAGGAAAATTCTATCACAATTGTTCAATTTACGTCGCTCCTATTTCAGATAGCGTATTGGGCTAAGCGGCATCTCAAAGCGCATGAAATGCGAGTAAAATGCACTGTTAAACTTCTAGGGTAGGGCAAACAGAGACCTGATTACATCATTTTACATTAATGTTAATTTAAGAATTCGGCAAGATTCTATCACATTTGTTCAATTTACGTCGCTCCTCTTTCAGATAGCGTACTGGGCTAGGCGGCATCTTAAAGCGCGTGGAATGGCGAGTAAAATGCACTATTAAACTTCTATGATAGGGCAATCAGAGACCCGATTAGATCATTTTATATTTTGGTTAATATAAGAATTCAGCGAAATTCTATCACATTTGTTCAATTTACGTCGCTCCTATTTCAGATAGCGTAATGGGCTAAGCGGCATCTCAAAGCGCGTGGAATGGCGAGTAAAATGCACTATTAAACTTCGATGATACGGCAAACAGAGACCCGATTAGGTCATTTTATATTTTGGTTAATATAAGAATTCAGCGAAATTGTATCACATTTGCTCAATTTACGTCGCTCCTATTTCAGATAGCGTAATGGGCTAAGCGGCATCTCAAAGCGCATGAAGTGACGAGTGAAATGCACTATTAGACTTCTATGGTAGGGCGAACAGAAACCCGATTAGATCATTTTACATTAAGGTTAATATAAGAATTCAGGAAAATTCTATCACAATTGTTCAATTTACGTCGCTCCTATTTCAGATAGCATATTGGGCTAAGCGGCATCTCAAAGCGCATGAAATGCGAGTAAAACGCACTGTTAAACTTCTAGGGTAGGGCAAACAGAGACCTGATTACATCATTTTACATTAATGTTAATTTAAGAATTCGGCAAGATTCTATCGCATTTGTTCAATTTACGTCGCTCCTATTTCAGATAGCGTACTGGGCTGGGCGGCATCTTAAAGCGCGTGGAATGGCGAGTAAAATGCACTATTAAACTTCTAGGGTAGGGCAAACAGAGACCCGATTAGATCATTTTATATTATTGTTAATTTAAGAATTCAGCAAAATTCTATCACATTTGTTCAATTTACATCGCTCCTATTTCAGATAGCGTACTGTGCTATGCGGCATCTTAAAGCGCGTGGAATGGCGAGTAAAATGCACTATTAAACTTCTATGATAGGGCAATCAGAGACCCGAATAGATCATTTTATATTTTGGTTAATATAAGAATTCAGCGCAATTCTATCACATTTGTTCAATTTACGTCGCTCCTATTTCAGATAGCTTATTGGGCTAAGCGGCATCTCAAAGCGCATGAAATGGCGAGTGAAATGCACTATTAAACTTCTAGGGTAGGGCGAACAGAGACCCGATTAGATCATTTTATATTATGGTTAATTTAATAATTCACCGAAATTCTATCACATTTGTTCAATTTACGTCGCTCCTATTTCAGATAGCGTACTGGGCTAGGCGGCATCTTAAAGCGCGTGGAATGGCGAGTAAAATGCACTATTAAACTTCTATGATAGGGCAATCAGAGACCCGAATAGATCATTTTATATTTTTGTTAATATAAGAATTCAGCGAAATTCTATCACATTTGTTCAATTTACGTCGCTCCTATTTCAGACAGCGTACTGTGCTAGGCGGCATCTTAAAGCGGGTGGAAGGGCGACTAAAATGATCCACTAAACTTCTATGATAGGGCAACCAGAGACCCGATTAGATCATTTTATATTTTGGTTAATAGAAGAATTCAGCGAAATTCTATCACATTTGTTCAATTTACGTCGCTCCTATTTCAGATAGCGTATTGGGCTAAGCGGCATTTCAAAGCGCATGAAATGACGAGTGAAATGCACTATAAATCTTCTAGGGTATGGCGAACAGAGACCCGATTAGATCATTTTACATTAAGGTTAACATAAGAATTCAGCGAGATTCTCTCACATTTGTTCAATTTACGTCGCTGATATTTCAGATTGCGTATTGGGCTAAGCGGCATCTCAAAGCGCAAGAAATGGCGAGTAAAATGCACTATTAAACTTCTACGGTAGGGCGAACAGAGACCCGATTAGATCATTTTACATTAAGGTTAATATAAGAATTCAGGGAAATTCTATCACATTTGTTCAATTTACGTCGCTCCAATTTCAGATAGCTTAATGGGCTAAGCGGCATCTCAAAGCGCATGAAATGACGAGTAAAACTCACTCTTAAACTTCTATGATAGGGCAAACAGAGCCCCGAGTAGGTCATTTTATATTTAGGTTAATATAAGAATTCAGAGAAATTCTATCACGTTTGTTCAATTTACGTCGCTCCTATTTCAGATAACGTACTGGGCTAGGCGACATCTTAAAGCGAGTGGATTGGCGAGTAAAATGCACTATTAAACTTCTAGGGTAGGGCAAGCAGAGACCCGATTAGAACATTTTCCATTAAGATTAATATATGAAGACAGCGAAATTCTATCACATTTGTGCAATTTACGTCGCTCATATTTCAGATAGCCTAATGGGCTAAGCGGCATCTCAAAGCGCATGAAATGACGAGTGAAATGCACTATTAGGCTTCTATGGTAGGGCGAACAGAGACCCGATTAGATCATTTTACATTAAGGTTAATATAAGAATTCAGGGAAATTCTATCACATTTGTTCAATTTACGTCGCTCCTATTTCAGATAGCGTATTGGGCTAAGCGGCATCGCAAAGCGCGTGAAATGGCGAGTGAAATGCACTGTTAAACTTCTAGGGTAGGGCAAACAGAGAGCCGATTAGATCATTTTATATTTTGGTTAATACAAGAATTCAGCGAAATTCTATCACATTTGTTCAACATACGTCGCTCCTATATCAGATAGTGTACTGGGCTAGGCGGCATCTTAAAGCGCGTGGAAGGGCGAGTAAAATGCACTACTAAACTTCTATCATAGGGCAATCAGAGACCCGATTAGATCATTTTATATTTTGGTTAATATAAGAATTCAGAAAAATTCTATCACATTTGTTCAATTTACGTCGCTCCTATTCCAGATAGCTTTTTGGGCTAAGCGGCATCTCAATGCGCATGAAATGACGAGTGAAATGCACTAGTAATCTTCTAGGGTAGGGCGAACAGAGACCCGATTAGATCATTTTATATTACGGTTTATATCAGAATTCCGCGTGATTCTATCACATTTGTTCAACATACGTTGCTCCTATTTAAGATAGTGTACTGGGCTAGGCGGCATCTTAAAGCGCGTGGAAGCGCGAGTAAAATGCACTACTAAGCTTCTATGATACGGCAATCAGAATCCCGTTTAGATCATTTTATATTTTGGTGAATATAAGAATTCAGCGAAATTCTATCATCTTTGTTCAATTTACGTCGCTCCTATTTCAGGCAGCTTATTGGGATAAGCGGCATCGCAAAGCGCATGAAATGACGAGTGAAATGCACTATTAAACTTCTAGGGTAGGGCAAACAGAGACCCGATTAGATCATTTTATATTATGGTTAATTTAAGAATTCAGCAAAATTTTATCACATTTGTTCAATTTACGTCGCTCCTATTTCAGATAGCGTATGGGGCTACGCGGCATCTCAAAGCGCATGAAATGACGAATAAAATGCACTATTAAGCTTCTACGCTAGGGCGAACAGAGACCCGATTATATCATTTAACATTATGGTTAATAAAAGAATTCAGCGAAATTCTATCACATTTGTTCAATTTACATCGCTCCCATTTCAGATAGCGTATTGGGCTAAGCGGCATCTCAAAGCGCATGAAGTGACGAGTAAAATGCACTATTAAACTTCTAGGGTACGGCAAACATAGACACGATTAGATCATTTCATATTATGGTTAATTGAAGAATTCAGCAAAATTCTATCACATTTGTTCAATTTACGTCGTCCCTATTTCAGATAGCATACTGGGCTAGGCGGCATCTTACAGCGTGTGGAATGGCGAGTAAAATGCACCATTAAACTTCTATGATAGGGCAATCAGAGACCCGATTAGATCATTTTATATTACGGTTAATATAAGAATTCAGCGTAATTCTGTCACATTTGTTCAACTTATGTAGCTCCTATTTCAGATAGCGTACTGGGCTAGGCGGCAACTTAAAGCGCGTGGAATGGCGAGTAAAATGCACTATTAAACTTCTATGATAGGGCAATCAGAGACCCGATCAGATCATTTTATATTTTGGTTAATATAAGAATGCAGCGAAATTCTATCACATTTGTTCAATTTACGTCGCTCCTATTTCAAATAGCGTATTGGGCTATGCGGCATCTCAAAGCGCATGAAATGGCGAGTAAAATGCACTATTATACTTCTAGGGTAGGGCAATCAGAGACCCGATTAGATCATTTTATGTTATGGTTAATTTAAGAATTTAGCAAAATTCTATCACATGTGTTCAATTTACGTCGCTCCTATTTCAGATAGCGTATAGGGCTAAGCGGCATCTCAAAGCGCATGAAATGACGAGTGAAATGCACTATTAAACTTCTAGGGTAGGGCGAACAGAGACCCGATTAGATCATTTCATATTACGGTTAATATAAGAATTCAGCGTAATCCTATCACATTTGTTCAACATACGTCGCTCCTATTTTAGATAGTGTACTGGGCTAGGCGGCATCTTAAAGCGCGTGGAATGGCGAGTGAAATGCACTACTAAGCTTCTATGATAGGGCAATCAGAGTCCCGTTTAGATCATTTTATATTTTGTTTAATATAAGATTTCAGGGAAATTCTATCACATTTGTTCAATTTACGTCGCTCCTATTTCAGATAGCTATTGGGCTAAGCGGTATCTCAAAGCGCATGAAATGACGAGGGAAAGGCACTATTAAAGTTCTAGGGTAGGGCGAACAGAGACCCGAATAGATCATTTTACATTAAGGTTAATATAAGAATTCAGGAAAATTCTATCACATTTGTTCAATTTACGTCGCTCCTATTTCAGATAGTGTACTGGCCTAGGCGGAATCTTAAAGCGCGTGGAAGGGCGAGTAAACTGCACTACTAAACTTCTATGATAGGGCAATCAGAGTCCCGTTTAGATCATCTTATATTTTGTTTAATATAAGATTTCAGGGAAATTCTATCACATTCGTTCAGCATACGTCGCTCCTATTTCAGATAGTGCGCTGGGCTAGGCGGCATCTTAAAGCGCGTGGAAGGGCGAGTAAAATGCACTACTAAGCTTCTATGATAGGGCAATCAGAGAGCCGATTAGATCATTTTATATTTTTGTTAATGTAAGAATTCAGCGAAATTCTATCACATTCGTTCAATTTACGTCGCTCCTATTTCAGATAGCGTATTGGGCTATGCGGCATCTCAAAGCGCATGAAATGGCGAGTGAAATGCACTATTAAACTTCTAGGGTAGGGCGAACAGAGACCCGATTAGATCATTTCACAGTAAGGTTAATATAAGTATTCAGGGAAATTCTATCACATTTGTTCAATTTACGTCGCTCGTATTTCAGATAGCCTATTGGGCTAAGCGGCATCTCAAAGCGCATGAAATGGCGAGTAAAATGCACTGTTAAACTTCTAGGGTAGGGCAAACAGAGACCCGATTAGATCATTTTATATTATGGTTAATTTAAGAATTCAGCAAAATTCTATCACATTTGTTCAATTTAGGTCGTTCCTATTTCAGATAGCATACTGGGCTAGGCGGCATCTTAAAGCGCGTGGAATGGCGAGCAAAATGCACTATTAAACTTCAATGATAGGGCAATCAGAGACCCGATTAGATCATTTTATATTTTCGTTAATATAAGGATTCAGCGAAATTCTATCACATTTGTTCAATTTACGTCGCTCCCATTTCAGATAGCGTATTGGGCTAATCGGCATCTCAAAGCGCATGATATGGCGAGTAAAATGCACTGTTAAACTTGTAGGATTGGGCGAACAAAGACCCGATTACATCATTTTACATTAATGTTAATTTAAGAATTCGGCAAAATTCTATCACATTCGTTCAATTTACGTCGCTCCTATTTCAGATAGCATACTGGGCTAGGCGGCATCTTAAAGCCTGTGGAATGGCGAGTAAAATGCACTGTTCAACTTCTAGGGTAGGGCGAACAAAGACCCGATTAGATCATTTTTCATTAAGGTTAATATAATAATTCAGGGAAATTCTATCGCATTTGTTCAACATACGTCGCTCCTATTTTATATAGTGTACTGGGCTAGGCGGCATCTTAAAGCGCGTGGAAGGGCGAGTAAAATGCACTACTAAACTTCTATGGTGGGGCAATCAGAGTCCCGTTTAGATCATTTTATGTTTTGTTTAATATAAGATTTCAGGGAAATTCTATCGCATCTGTACAATTTACGTCGCTCCTATTTCAGATAGTGTACTGGGCTAGGCGGCATCTTAAAGCGCGTGGAAGGGCGAGTAAACTGCACTACTAAACTTCTATGATAGGGCAATCAGAGTCCCGTTTAGATCATTTTATATTTTGTTTAATATAAGATTTCAGGGAAATTCTATCACATTTGTTCAATTTACGTCGCTCCTATTTCAGATAGCTATTGGGCTAAGCGGCATCTCAAAGCGCATGAAATGACGAGGGAAAGGCACTATTAAACTTCTAGGGTAGGGCGAACAGAGACCCGAATAGATCATTTTACATTAAGGTTAATATAAGAATTCAGGGAAATTCTATCACATTTGTTCAATTTACGTCGCTCGTATTTCAGATAGCCTATTGGGCTAAGCGGCATCTCAAGGCGCATGAAATGGCGAGTAAAATGCACTATTAAACTTCTAGGGTAGGGCAAACAGAGACCCGATTAGATCATTTTATATTATGGTTAATATAAGAATTCAGCAAAATTCTATCACATTTGTTCAATTTACGTCGCTCCTATTTCAGATAGCGTACTGGGCTAGGCGGAATCTTAAAGCGCGTGGATTGGCGAGTAAAATGCACTATTAAACTTCTATGATAGAGCAATCAGAGACCCGATTAGATCATTTTATATTTTGGTTAATATAAGAATTCAGCGTAATTCTATCACATTTGTTCAACTTACGTCGCTCCTATTTCAGATAGCGTACTGAGCAAGGCGGCATCTCAAAGCGCGTGGAAGGGCGAGTAAAATGCACTACTAAACTTCTATGATAGGGCAATCAGAGTCCCGATTAGATCATTTTATATTTTGTTTACTATAAGATTTCAGGGAAATTCTATCACATTTGTTCAATTTACGTCGCTCCTATTTCAGATAGCGTATTGGGCTAAGCGGCATCTCAAATCGCATGAAATGACGAGTGAAATGCACTATTAATCTTCTAGGGTAGGGCGAACAGAGAACCGATTAGATCATTTCACAGTAAGGTTAATATAAGTATTCAGGGAAATTCTATCACATTTGTTCAATTTACGACGCTCCTATTTCAGACAGCGTATTGGGCTAAGCGGCATCTCAAAGCGCATG
Organism: Macropis europaea; assembly: GCA_916610135.2. Classification (NCBI taxonomy): domain Eukaryota; kingdom Metazoa; phylum Arthropoda; class Insecta; order Hymenoptera; family Melittidae; genus Macropis; species Macropis europaea. The sequence goes on along the minus strand of CAKAJE020001050.1, from coordinate 278,409 downwards.
TAATGGCGAGTAGAATGCACTGTTAAACTTCTAGGGTAGGGCAAACAGAGAACCGATTAGATCATTTCATATTATGGTTTATTTAAGAATTCAGAAAAATTCTATCACATTTGTTCAATTTACGTCGCCCCTATTTCAGATAGCTTATTGCGCTAAGCGGCATCTCAAAGCGCATGAAATGACGAGTGAAATGCACTATTAATCTTCTAGGGTAGGGCGAACAGAGACCCGATTAGAACATTTTACATTAAGGTTAATATAAGAATTCAGCGAAATTTTGTCACATTTGTTCAATTTACGTCGCTGATATTTCAGATAGCGTATTGGGCTAAGCGGCATCTCAAAGCGCAAGAAATGGTGAGTAAAATGCACTATTAAACTTCTAGGGTAGGGCAAACATAGACCCGATTAGATCAATTTATATTATGGTTAATTTAAGAATTCAGCAAAATTCTAACACATTTTTTCCATTTACGTCGTTCCTATTTCAGCTAGCGTACTGGGCTAGGCGGCATCTTAAAGCGCGTGGAATGGCGAGTAAAATGCACTATTAAACTTCTAGGGTAGGGCGAACAAAGACCCGATTAGATCATTTTTCATTAAGGTTAATATAAGAATTCAGGGAAATTCTATCACATTTATTCAACATACGTCGCTCCTATTTCAGATAGTGTACTGGGCTAGGCGGCATCTTAAAGCGCGTGGAAGGGCGGCATCTTAAAGCGCGTGGAAGGGCGAGTAAAATGCACTACTAAACTTCTAGTGTTGGGCAATCAGAGACCCGATTAGATCATTTTACATTAAGGTTAAAATAAGAATTCAGCGAAATTCTATCACATTTGTTCAATTTGCATCGCTCCGATTTCAGATAGCGTATTGGGCTAAGCGGCATCTCAATGCGCATGCAATGACGAGTAAAATGCACTATTAAACTTCTAGGGTAGGGCGAACAGAGACCCGATTAGATCATTTTACATTAAGGTTAATATAAGTATTCAGGGAAATTCTATCACATTTGTTCAATTTACGTCGCTCCTATTTCAGATAGCTTATTGGGCTAAGCGGCATCTCAAAGCGCATGAAATGACGAGTGAAATGCACTATTAATCTTCTAGGGTAGGGCGAACAGAGACCCGATTAGATCATTTTACATTAAAGTTAATATAAGAATTCAGAAAAATTCTATCTCATTTGTTCAATTTACGTCGCTCCTATTTCAGATAGCGTATTGGGCTAAGCGGCATCTCAAAGCGCATGAAATGGCGAGTGAAATGCACTATTAAACTTCTAGGGTAGGGCGAACAGAGACCCGATTAGATCATTTCACAGTAAGGTTAATATAAGTATTCAGGGAAATTCTATCACATTTGTTCAATTTACGTCGCTCCTATTTCAGACAGCGTATTGGGCTAAGCGCCATCTCAAAGCGCATGAAATGGCGAGTAGAATGCACTGTTAAACTTCTAGGGTAGGGCAAACAGAGACCCGATTAGATCATTTCATATTATGGTTTATTTAAGAATTCAGAAAAATTCTACCACATTTGTTCAGTTTACGTCGCCCCTATTTCAGATAGCTTATTGGGCTAAGCGGCATCTCAAAGCGCATGAGGTGACGGGTGAAATGCACTAGTAATCTTCTAGGGTAAGGCAAACAGAGACCCGATTAGATCATTTTATATTACGGTTAATATAAGAATTCAGCGTAATTCTATCACATTTGTTCAACATACGTCGCTCCTATTTCAGATAGTGTGCTGGGCTAGGCGGCATCTTAAAGCGCGTGGAAGGGCGAGTAAAATGCACTACTAAGCTTCTATGATAGGGCAATCAGAGAGCCGATTAGATCATTTTATATTTTGGTTAATATAAGAATTCAGGGAAATTCTATCACATTTGTTCAATTTACGTCGCTCCTATTTCAGATAGCGTATTGGGCTAAGCGGCATCTCAAAGCGCATGAAATGACGAGTGAAATGCACTATTAATCTTCTAGGGTAGGGCGAACAGAGACCCGATTAGAACATTTTACATTAAGGTTAATATAAGAATTCAGCGAAATTCTGTCACATTTGTTCAATTTACGTCGCTGATATTTCAGATAGCGTATTGGGCTAAGCGGCATCTCAAAGCGCAAGAAATGGTGAGTAAAATGCACTATTAAACTTCTAGGGTAGGGCAAACATAGACCCGATTAGATCAATTTATATTATGGTTAATTTAAGAATTCAGCAAAATTCTAACACATTTTTTCCATTTACGTCGTTCCTATTTCAGCTAGCGTACTGGGCTAGGCGGCATCTTAAAGCGCGTGGAATGGCGAGTAAAATGCACTATTAAACTTCTAGGGTAGGGCGAACAAAGACCCGATTAGATCATTTTTCATTAAGGTTAATATAAGAATTCAGGGAAATTCTATCACATTTATTCAACATACGTCGCTCCTATTTCAGATAGTGTACTGGGCTAGGCGGCATCTTAAAGCGCGTGGAAGGGCGGCATCTTAAAGCGCGTGGAAGGGCGAGTAAAATGCACTACTAAACTTCTAGTGTAGGGCAATCAGAGACCCGATTAGATCATTTTACATTAAGGTTAATATAAGTATTCAGGGAAATTCTATCACATTTGTTCAATTTGCATCGCTCCGATTTCAGATAGCGTATTGGGCTAAGCGGCATCTCAATGCGCATGCAATGACGAGTAAAATGCACTATTAAACTTCTAGGGTAGGGCGAACAGAGACCCGATTAGATCATTTTACATTAAGGTTAATATAAGTATTCAGGGAAATTCTATCACATTTGTTCAATTTACGTCGCTCCTATTTCAGATAGCTTATTGGGCTAAGCGGCATCTCAAAGCGCATGAAATGACGAGTGAAATGCACTATTAATCTTCTAGGGTAGGGCGAACAGAGACCCGATTAGATCATTTTACATTAAAGTTAATATAAGAATTCAGCGAAATTCTATCACATTCGTTCAATTTACATCGCTCCTATTTCAGATAGCGTATTGGGCTAAGCGGCATCTCAAAGCGCATGAAATGGCGAGTAAAATGAACTATTAAACTTCTGGGGTAGGGCGACCAAAGACCCGATTAGATCATTTTACACTAAGGTTAAAATAAGAATTCAGAAAAATTCTATCTCATTTGATCAATTTCCGTCGCTCCTATTTCAGATACCGTACTGGGCTAGGCGGCATCTTAAAGCGCGTGGAATGGCGAGTAAAATGCTCTATTAAACTTCTATGATAGGGCAACCAGAGACCCGATTAGATCATTTTAACTTTTGGTTAATATAAGAATTCAGCGAAATTCTATCACATTTGTTCAATTTCCGTCGCTCCTATTTCAGATAGCGTATTGGGCTAAGCGGCATCTCAAAGCGCACGAAAGGGCGAGAGAAATGCACTATTAAACTTCTTGGGTAGGGCGAACAGAGACCCGATTACATCATTTTATATTATGGTTAATTTAAGAATTCAGCAAAATTCTATCACATTTGTTCAGTTTTCATCGCTCCTATTTCAGATAGCGTATTGGGCTAAGCGGCATCTCAAAGCGCATGAAATGACGAGTAAAATGCACTATTAAACTTATAGGATAAGGCAAACGGAGACCCGATTAGACCATTTTATATTACGGTTAATATAAGAATTCAGCGTAATTCTATCACATTTGTTCAACTTACGTCGCTCCTATTTCAGATAGCGTACTGGGCTAGGCGGCATCTTAAAGCGCGTGGAAGGGCGAGTAAAATGCACTCTTAAACATCTATGATAGGGCAATCAGAGACCCGATTAGATCATTTTATATTTTGGTTAATATAAGAATTCAGCGAAATTCTATCACATTTGTTTAATTTACGTCGCTCCTATTTCAGATAGCCTATTGGGCTAAGCGGTATCTCAAACCGCACGAAAGGGCGAGTAAAATGCACTATTAAATTTCTAGGGTAGGGAATCAGAGACCCGATTAGGTCATTTTATATTATGGTTAATTTAAGAATTCAGCAAAATTCTATCACATTTGTTCAATTTACGTCATTCCTATTTCTAATAGCGTATTGGGCTAAGCGGCATCTCAAAGTGCATGAAATGGCGAGTAAAATGCACTATTAAACTTCTAGGGTAGGGAATCAGAGACCCGATTAGATCATTTTATATTATGGTTAATTTAAGAATTCAGCAAAATTCTATCACATTTGTTCAATTTACGTCGTTCCTATTTCAGATAGCATACTGGGCTAGGCGGCAACTTAAAGCGCGCGGAAGGCGAGTAAAATGCACTATTAAACTTCTATGATAGGGCAATCAGAGACCCGATTAGATAATTTTATATTTTGGTTAATATAAGAATTCAGCGAAATTCTATCACATTTGTTCAATTTACGTCGCTCCTATTTCAGATAGCGTATTGGGCTGAGCGGCATCTCAAAGCGCATGGAATGACGAGTGAAATGCACTATTAAACTTCTAGGGTAGGGCGAACAGGGACCCGATTAGATCATTTCATATTATGGTTTATTTAAGAATTCAGAAAAATTCTATCACATTTGTTCAATTTACGTCGCTCCTATTTCAGATAGCTTATTGGGCTAAGCGGCATCTCAAAGCGCATGAAATGACGAGAGAAATGCACTATTAAACTTCTAGGGTAGGGCGAACAAAGACCCGATTAGATCATTTTACACTAAGGTTAAAATAAGAATTCAGAAAAATTCTATCACATTTGTTCAATTTACGTCGCTCCTATTTCAGATAGCGTATTGGGCTAAGCGGCATCTCAAAGCACATGAAATGACGAGAGAAATGCACTATTAAACTTCTTGTGTAGGGCGAACAGAGACCCGATTACATCATTTTATATTATGGTTGATTTAAGAATTCGGCAAAATTCTATCACATTTGTTCAATTTCCGTCGCTCCTATTTCAGATAGCGTACTGGGCTAGGCGGCATCTTAAAGCGCGTGGAATGGCGAGTAAAATGCTCTATTAAACTTCTATGATAGGGCAATCAGAGACCCGATTAGATCATTTTAACTTTTGGTTAATATAAGAATTCAGCGAAATTCTATCACATTTGTTCAATTTACGTCGCTCCTATTTCAGATAGCTATTGGGCTAAGCGGCATCTCAAAGCGCATGAAATGACGAGAGAAATGCACTATTAAACTTCTTGGGTAGGGCGAACAGAGACCCGATTACATCATTTTATATTATGATTAATTTAAGAATTCAGCAAAATTCTATCACATTTGTTCAGTTTTCATCGCTCCTATTTCAGATAGCGTATTGGGCCAAGCGGCATCTCAAAGCGCATGAAATGGCGAGTAAAATGCACTATTAAACTTCTAGGGTAGGGGACATAGAGACCCGATTAGATCATTCTATATTATGGTTAATTTAAGAATTCAGCGAAATCCTATCACATTTGTTCCATTTACGTCGCTCCTATTTCAGATAGCGTATTGGGCTGAGCGGCATCTCAAAGCGCATGAAATGGCGAGTAAAATGTACTATTAAACTTCTAGGATAAGGCAAACAGAGACCCGATTAGATCATTTTATATTACGGTTAATATAAGAATTCAGCGTAATTCTGTGACACTTGTTCAACTTACGTAGCTCCTATTTCAGATAGCGTATTGGGCTAAGCGGCATCTCAAAGTGCATGAAATGGCGAGTAAAATGCACTATTAAACTTCTAGGGTAGGGAATCAGAGACCCGATTAGATCATTTTATATTATGGTTAATTTAAGAATTCAGCAAAATTCTATCACATTTGTTCAATTTACGTCGTTCCTATTTCAGATAGCATACTGGGCTAGGCGGCAACTTAAAGCGCGCGGAAGGCGAGTAAAATGCACTATTAAACTTCTATGATAGGGCAATCAGAGACCCGATTAGATAATTTTATATTTTGGTTAATATAAGAATTCAGCGAAATTCTATCACATTTGTTCAATTTACGTCGCTCCTATTTCAGATAGCTATTGGGCTAAGCGGCATCTCAAAGCGCATGAAATGACGAGAGACATGCACTATTAAACTTCTTGGGTAGGGCGAACAGAGACCCGATTACATCATTTTATATTATGATTAATTTAAGAATTCAGCAAAATTCTATCACATTTGTTCAGTTTTCATCGCTCCTATTTCAGATAGCGTATTGGGCCAAGCGGCATCTCAAAGCGCATGAAATGACGAGTAAAATGCACTATTAATCTTCTAGGAAAAGGCAAACGGAGACCCGATTAGACCATTTTATATTACGGTTAATATAAGAATTCAGCGTAATTCTATCACATTTGTTCAACTTACGTCGCTCCTATTTCAGATAACGTACTGGGCTAGGCGGCATCTTAAAGCGCGTGGAAGGGCGAGTAAAATGCACTCTTAAACATCTATGATAGGGCAATCAGAGTCCCGATTAGATCATTTTATATTTTGGTTAATATAAGAATTCAGCAAAATTCTATCACATCTGTACAATTTACGTCGTTCCTATTTCAGATAGCGTATTGGGCTTAGCGGCATCTCAAAGCGCATGAAATGGCGAGTAAAATGCACTATTAAACTTCTAGGATAAGGCAAACAGAGACCCGATTAGATCATTTTATATTATGGTTAATTTAAGAATTCAGCAAAATTCTATCACATCTGTTCAATTTACGTCGTTCCTATTTCAGATAGCGTATTGGGCTTAGCGGCATCTCAAAGCGCATGAAATGGCGAGTAAAATGCACTATTAAACTTCTAGGATAAGGCAAACAGAGACCCGATTAGATCATTTTATATTACGGTTAATATAAGAATTCAGCGTAATTCTGTGACATTTGTTCAACTTACGTAGCTCCTATTTCAGATAGCGTATTGGGCTAAGCGGCATCTCAATGCGCATGAAATGACGAGTGAAATGCACTATTAAACTTCTAGGGTAGGGCAATCAGAGACCCGATTAGATCATTTTATATTATGGTTAATTTAAGAATTCAGCAAAATTCTATCACATTTGTTCAATTTACGTCGTTCCTATTTCAGATAGCATACTGGGCTAGGCGGCAACTTAAAGCGCGCGGAATGGCGAGTAAAATGCACTATTACACTTCTATGATAGGGCAATCAGAGACCCGATTAGATCATTTTATATTTTGGTTAATATAAGAATTCAGCGAAATTCTATCACATTTGTTCAATTTACGTCGCTCCTATTTCAGATAGCGTATTGGGCTAAGCGGTGTCTCAAAGCGCACGAAAGGGCGAGTAAAATGCACGATTAACCTTCTAGGGTAGGGCAATCAGAGACCAGATTAGATCATTTTATATTATGGTTAATATAAGAATTCAGCGAAATTCTATCACATTTGTTCAATTTACGTCGCTGCTATTTCAGATAGCTTATTGGGCTAAGCGGCATCTCAAAGCGCATGAAATGACGAGTGGAATGCACTATTAAACTTCTAGGGTAGGGCGAGCAAAGACCCGATTAGATCATTTTACATTAAGGTTAAAATAAGAATTCAGCGAAATTCTATCACATTTGTTCAATTTACGTCGCTCCTATTTCAGATAGCTATTGGGCTAAGCGGCATCTCAAAGCGCATGAAATAACGAGAGAGAGGCACTATTAAACTTCTTGGGTAGGGCGAACAGAGACCCGATTACATCATTTTATATTATGGTTAATTTAAGAATTCAGCAAAATTCTATCACATTTGTTCAGTTTACGTTGCTCCTATTTCAGATAGCGTATTGGGCTAAGCTGCATCTCAAAGCGCAAGAAATGGCTCGTAAAATGCACTATTAAACTTCTAGGGCAGGGCAAACAGAGACCCGATTAGATCATTTTATATTTTGGTTAATATAAGAATTCAGCGAAATTCTATCACATTTGTTCAATTTACGTCGCTCCTATTTCAGATAGCGTATTGGGCTTAGCGGCATCTCAAAGCGCATGAAATGGCGAGTAAAATGCACTATTAAACTTCTAGGATAAGGCAAACAGAGACCCGATTAGATCATTTTATATTACGGTTAATATAAGAATTCAGCGTAATTCTGTGACATTTGTTCAACTTACGTAGCTCCTATTTCAGATAGCGTATTGGGCTAAGCGGTATCTCAAAGCGCATGAAATGACGAGAGAAATGCACTATTAAACTTCTAGGGCAGGGCAAACAGAGACCCCATTAGATCATTTTATATTATGGTTAATTTAAGAATTCAGAGAAATTCTATCACAATTGTTCAATTTACGTCGCTCCTATTTCAGATAGCGTATTGGGAGAAGCGGCATCTCAAAGCGCATGAAATGACGACTGAAATGCACTCTTAAACTTCTAGGGTAGGGCAAACAGAGACCCGATTAGATCATTTCATATTATGGTTTATTTAAGAATTCAGAAAAATTCTATCACATTTGTTCAATTTACGTCGCTCCTATTTCAGATAGCTTATTGGGCTAAGCGGCATCTCAAATCGCATGAAATGACGAGAGAAATGCACTATTAAACTTCTAGGATAGGGCGAACAAAGACCCGATTACATCATTTTACACTAAGGTTAAAATAAGAATTCAGAAAAATTCTATCATATTTGTTCAATTTACGTCGCTCCTATTTCAGATAGCGTATTGGGCTAAGCGGCATCTCAAAGCACATGAAATGACGAGAGAAATGCACTATTAAACTTCTTGTGTAGGGCGAACAGAGACCCGATTACATCATTTTATATTATGGTTAATTTAAGAATTCGGCAAAATTCTATCACATTTGTTCAATTTCCGTCTCTCCTATTTCAGATAGCGTACTGGGCTAGGCGGCATCTTAAAGCGCGTGGAATGGCGAGTAAAATACTCTATTAAACTTCTATGATAGGGCAATCAGAGACCCGATTAGATCATTTTAACTTTTGGTTAATATAAGAATTCAGCGAAATTCTATCACATTTGGTCAGTTTACATCGCTCCTATTTCAGATAGCTTATTGGGCTAAGCGGCATCTCAAAGCGCATGAAATGGCGAGTAAAATGCACTATTAAACTTCTAGGATAAGGCAAACAGAGACACGATTAGATCATTTTATATTACGGTTAATATAAGAATTCAGCGTAATTCTGTCAAATTTGTTCAACTTACGTAGCTCCTATTTCAGATAGCGTACTGGGCTAGGCGGCAACTTAAAGCGCGTGGAATGGCGAGTAAAATGCACTATTAAACTTCTATGATAGGGCAATCAGAGACCCGATTTGATCATTTTATATTTTGGATAATATAAGAATTCAGCGAAATTCTATCACATTTGTTCAATTTCCGTCGCTCCTATTTCAGATAGCGTATTGGGCTAAGCGGCATCTCAAAGCGCACGAAAGTGCGAGTAAAATGCACTATTAAACTTCTAGGGTAGGGCAATCAGAGACCCGATTAGATCATTTTATATTATGGTTAATATAAGAATTCAGCGAAATTCTATCACATTTGTTCAATTTACGTCGCTGCTATTTCAGATAGCTTATTGGGCTAAGCGGCATCTCAAAGCGCATGAAATGACGAGTGGAATGCACTATTAAACTTCTAGGGTAGGGCGAGCAAAGACCCGATTAGAACATTTTACATTAAGGTTAAAATAAGAATTCAGCGAAATTCTATCACATTTGTTCAATTTACGTCGCTCCTATTTCAGATAGCTATTGGGCTAAGCTGCATCTCAAAGCGCATGAAATGACGAGAGAAATGCACTATTAAACTTCTTGGGTAGGGCGAACAGAGACCCGATTACATCATTTTATATTATGGTTAATTTAAGAATTCAGCAAAATTCTATCACATTTGTTCAGTTTTCATCGCTCCTATTTCAGATAGCGTATTGGGCTAAGCGGCATCTCAAAGCGCATGAAATGACGAGTAAAATGCACTATTAAACTTCTAGGATAAGGCAAACGGAGACCCGATTAGACCATTTTATATTACGGTTAATATAAGAATTCAGCGTAATTCTATCACATTTGTTCAAGTTGCGTAGCTCCTATTTCAGATAGCGTATTGGGCTCAGCGGCATCTCAAAGCGCATGAAATGGCGAGTAGAATGCACTGTTAAACTTCTAGGATAAGGCAAACAGAGACCCGATTAGATCATTTTATATTACGGTTAATATAAGAATTCAGCGTAATTCTGTGACATTTGTTCAACTTACGTAGCTCCTATTTCAGATAGCGTATTGGGCTAAGCGGCATCTCAATGCGCATGAAATGACGAGTAAAATGCACTATTAAACTTCTAGGGCAGGGCAAACAGAGACCACATTAGATCATTTTATATTATGGTTAATTTAAGAATTCAGCGAAATTCTATCACAATTGTTCAATTTACGTCGCTCCTATTTCAGATAGCGTATTGGAATAAGCAGCATCTCAAAGCGCATGAAATGACGACTGAAATGCACTCTGAAACTTCTAGGGTAGGGCAAACAGAGACCCGATTAGATCATTTCATATTATGGTTTATTTAAGAATTCAGAAAAATTCTATCACATTTGTTCAATTTACGTCGCTCCTATTTCAGATAGCTTATTGGGCTAAGCGGCATCTCAAAGCGCATGAAATGACGACAGAAATGCACTATTAAACTTCTAAGGTAGGGCGGACAAAGACCCGATTAGATCTTTTTACACTAAGGTTAAAATAAGAATTCAGAAAAATTCTATCACATTTGTTCAATTTACGTCGCTCCTATTTCAGATAGCGTATTGGGCTAAGCGGCATCTCAAAGCACATGAAATGACGAGAGAAATGCACTATTAAACTTCTTGTGTAGGGCGAACAGAGACCCGATTACATCATTTTATATTATGGTTAATTTAAGAATTCGGCAAAATTCTATCACATTTGTTCAATTTCCGTCTCTCCTATTTCAGATAGCGTACTGGGCTAGGCGGCATCTTAAAGCGCGTGGAATGGCGAGTAAAATGCTCTATTAAACTTCTATGATAGGGCAATCAGAGACCCGATTAGATCATTTTAACTTTTGGTTAATATAAGAATTCAGCGAAATTCTATCACATTTGGTCAATTTACATCGCTCCTATTTCAGATAGCTTATTGGGCTAAGCGGCATCTTAAAGTGCATGAAATGGCGAGTAAAATGCACTATTAAACTTCTAGGATAAGGCAAACAGAGACACGATTAGATCATTTTATATTACGGTTAATATAAGAATTCAGCGTAATTCTGTCACATTTGTTCAACTTACGTAGCTCCTATTTCAGATAGCGTACTGGGCTAGGCGGCAACTTAAAGCGCGTGGAATGGCGAGTAAAATGCACTATTAAACTTCTATGATAGGGCAATCAGAGACCCGATTTGATCATTTTATATTTTGGATAATATAAGAATTCAGCGAAATTCTATCACATTTGTTCAATTTCCGTCGCTCCTATTTCAGATAGCGTATTGGGCTAAGCGGCATCTCAAAGCGCACGAAAGTGCGAGTAAAATGCACTATTAAACTTCTAGGGTAGGGCAATCAGAGACCCGATTAGATCATTTTATATTATGGTTAATATAAGAATTCAGCGAAATTCTATCACATTTGTTCAATTTACGTCGCTGCTATTTCAGATAGCTTATTGGGCTAAGCGGCATCTCAAAGCGCATGAAATGACGAGTGGAATGCACTATTAAACTTCTAGGGTAGGGCGAGCAAAGACCCGATTAGAACATTTTACATTAAGCTTAAAATAAGAATTCAGCGAAATTCTATCACATTTGTTCAATTTACGTCGCTCCTATTTCAGATAGCTATTGGGCTAAGCGGCATCTCAAAGCGCATGAAATGCCGAGAGAAATGCACTATTAAACTTCTTGGGTAGGGCGAACAGAGACCCGATTACATCATTTTATATTATGGTTAATTTAAGAATTCAGCAAAATTCTATCACATTTGTTCAGTTTTCATCGCTCCTATTTCAGATAGCGTATTGGGCTAAGCGGCATCTCAAAGCGCATGAAATGACGAGTAAAATGCACTATTAAACTTCTAGGATAAGGCAAACGGAGACCCGATTAGACCATTTTATATTACGGTTAATATAAGAATTCAGCGTAATTCTATCACATTTGTTCAACTTACGTCGCTCCTATTTCAGATAGCGTACTGGGCTGGGCGGCATCTTAAAGCGCGTGGAAGGGCGAGTAGAATGCACTGTTAAACTTCTAGGATAAGGCAAACAGAGACCCGATTAGATCATTTTATATTACGGTTAATATAAGAATTCAGCGTAATTCTGTGACATTTGTTCAACTTACGTAGCTCCTATTTCAGATAGCGTATTGGGCTAAGCGGCATCTCAATGCGCATGAAATGACGAGTAAAATGCACTATTAAACTTCTAGGGCAGGGCAAACAGAGACCCCATTAGATCATTTTATATTATGGTTAATTTAAGAATTCAGCGAAATTCTATCACAATTGTTCAATTTACGTCGCTCCTATTTCAGATAGCGTATTGGAATAAGCAGCATCTCAAAGCGCATGAAATGACGACTGAAATGCACTCTGAAACTTCTAGGGTAGGGCAAACAGAGACCCGATTAGATCATTTCATATTATGGTTTATTTAAGAATTCAGAAAAATTCTATCACATTTGTTCAATTTACGTCGCTCCTATTTCAGATAGCTTATTGGGCTAAGCGGCATCTCAAAGCGCATGAAATGACGAGAGAAATGCACTATTAAACTTCTAAGGTAGGGCGGACAAAGACCCGATTAGATCTTTTTACACTAAGGTTAAAATAAGAATTCAGAAAAATTCTATCACATTTGTTCAATTTACGTCGCTCCTATTTCAGATAGCGTATTGGGCTAAGCGGCATCTCAAAGCACATGAAATGACGAGAGAAATGCACTATTAAACTTCTTGTGTAGGGCGAACAGAGACCCGATTACATCATTTTATATTATGGTTAATTTAAGAATTCGGCAAAATTCTATCACATTTGTTCAATTTCCGTCTCTCCTATTTCAGATAGCGTACTGGGCTAGGCGGCATCTTAAAGCGCGTGGAATGGCGAGTAAAATGCTCTATTAAACTTCTATGATAGGGCAATCAGAGACCCGATTAGATCATTTTAACTTTTGGTTAATATAAGAATTCAGCGAAATTCTATCACATTTGGTCAATTTACATCGCTCCTATTTCAGATAGCTTATTGGGCTAAGCGGCATCTCAAAGCGCATGAAATGGCGAGTAAAATGCACTATTAAACTTCTAGGATAAGGCAAACAGAGACACGATTAGATCATTTTATATTACGGTTAATATAAGAATTCAGCGTAATTCTGTCACATTTGTTCAACTTACGTAGCTCCTATTTCAGATAGCGTACTGGGCTAGGCGGCAACTTAAAGCGCGTGGAATGGCGAGTAAAATGCACTATTAAACTTCTATGATAGGGCAATCAGAGACCCGATTTGATCATTTTATATTTTGGATAATATAAGAATTCAGCGAAATTCTATCACATTTGTTCAATTTCCGTCGCTCCTATTTCAGATAGCGTATTGGGCTAAGCGGCATCTCAAAGCGCACGAAAGTGCGAGTAAAATGCACTATTAAACTTCTAGGGTAGGGCAATCAGAGACCCGATTAGATCATTTTATATTATGGTTAATATAAGAATTCAGCGAAATTCTATCACATTTGTTCAATTTACGTCGCTGCTATTTCAGATAGCTTATTGGGCTAAGCGGCATCTCAAAGCGCATGAAATGACGAGTGGAATGCACTATTAAACTTCTAGGGTAGGGCGAGCAAAGACCCGATTAGAACATTTTACATTAAGCTTAAAATAAGAATTCAGCGAAATTCTATCACATTTGTTCAATTTACGTCGCTCCTATTTCAAATAGCTATTGGGCTAAGCGGCATCTCAAAGCGCATGAAATGACGAGAGAAATGCACTATTAAACTTCTTGGGTAGGGCGAACAGAGACCCGATTACATCATTTTATATTATGGTTAATTTAAGAATTCAGCAAAATTCTATCACATTTGTTCAGTTTTCATCGCTCCTATTTCAGATAGCGTATTGGGCTAAGCGGCATCTCAAAGCGCATGAAATGACGAGTAAAATGCACTATTAAACTTCTAGGATAAGGCAAACGGAGACCCGATTAGACCATTTTATATTACGGTTAATATAAGAATTCAGCGTAATTCTATCACATTTGTTCAACTTACGTCGCTCCTATTTCAGATAGCGTACTGGGCTGGGCGGCATCTTAAAGCGCGTGGAAGGGCGAGTAAAATGCACTCTTAAACATCTATGATAGGGCAATCCGAGACCCGATTAGATCATTTTATATTTTGGTTAATATAAGAATTCAGCGAAATTCTATCACATTTGTTTAATTTACGTCGCTCCTGTTTCAGATAGCGTATTGGGCTAAGCGGCATCTCAAAGCGCAAGAAATGGCGAGTAAAATGCACTATTAAACTTCTAGGGCAGGGCAAACAGAGACCCCATTAGATCATTTTATATTATGGTTAATTTAAGAATTCAGCGAAATTCTATCACAATTGTTCAATTTACGTCGCTCCTATTTCAGATAGCGTATTGGGCTAAGCGGCATCTCAAAGCGCATGAAATGACGACAGAAATGCACTATTAAACTTCTAGGATAAGGCAAACAGAGACACGATTAGATCATTTTATATTACGGTTAATATAAGAATTCAGCGTAATTCTGTCACGTTTGTTCAAGTTGCGTAGCTCCTATTTCAGGTAGCGTACTGGGCTAGGCGGCAACTTAAAGCGCGTGGAATGGCGAGTAAAATGCACTATTAAACTTCTATGATAGGGCAATCAGTGTCCCGATTAGATCATTTTACATTAAGGTTGAAATGAGAATTCAGCGAAATTCTATCACATTTGTTCAATTTACGTCGCTCCTATTTCAGATAGCGTACTGGGCTAAGCGGCATCTCAAAGCGCAAGAAATGGCGAGTAAAATGCACTATTAAACTTCTAGGGCAGGGCAAACAGAGACCCCATTAGATCATTTTATATTATGGTTAATTTAAGAATTCAGAGAAATTCTATCACAATTGTTCAATTTACGTCGCTCCTATTTCAGATAGCGTATTGTGCTAAGCGGCATCTCATAGCGCATGAAATGACGAGTGGAATGCACTATTAAACTTCTAGGGTAGGGCGAGCAAAGACCCGATTAGATCATTTTACATTAAGGTTAAAATAAGAATTCAGCGAAATTCTATCACATTTGTTCAATTTACGTCGCTCCTATTTCAGATAGCTATTGGGCTAAGCGGCATCTCAAAGCGCATGAAATGACGAGAGAAATGCACTATTAAACTTCTTGGGTAGGGCGAACAGAGACCCGATTACATCATTTTATATTATGGTTAATTTAAGAATTCAGCAAAATTCTATCACATTTGTTCAGTTTTCATCGCTCCTATTTCAGATAGCGTATTGGGCTAAGCGGCATCTCAAAGCGCATGAAATGACGAGTAAAATGCACTATTAAACTTCTAGGATAAGGCAAACGGAGACCCGATTAGACCATTTTATATTACGGTTAATATAAGAATTCAGCGTAATTCTATCACATTTGTTCAACTTACGTCGCTCCTATTTCAGATAGCGTATTGGGCTCAGCGGCATCTCAAAGCGCATGAAATGGCGAGTAAAATGCACTGTTAAACTTCTAGGATAAGGCAAACAGAGACCCGATTAGATCATTTTATATTACGGTTAATATAAGAATTCAGCGTAATTCTGTGACATTTGTTCAACTTACGTAGCTCCTATTTCAGATAGCGTATTGGGCTAAGCGGCATCTCAATGCGCATGAAATGACGAGTAAAATGCACTATTAAACTTCTAGGGCAGGGCAAACAGAGACCCCATTAGATCATTTTATATTATGGTTAATTTAAGAATTCAGCGAAATTCTATCACAATTGTTCAATTTACGTCGCTCCTATTTCAGATAGCGTATTGGAATAAGCAGCATCTCAAAGCGCATGAAATGACGACTGAAATGCACTCTGAAACTTCTAGGGTAGGGCAAACAGAGACCCGATTAGATCATTTCATATTATGGTTTATTTAAGAATTCAGAAAAATTCTATCACATTTGTTCAATTTACGTCGCTCCTATTTCAGATAGCTTATTGGGCTAAGCGGCATCTCAAAGCGCATGAAATGACGAGAGAAATGCACTATTAAACTTCTAAGGTAGGGCGGACAAAGACCCGATTAGATCTTTTTACACTAAGGTTAAAATAAGAATTCAGAAAAATTCTATCACATTTGTTCAATTTACGTCGCTCCTATTTCAGATAGCGTATTGGGCTAAGCGGCATCTCAAAGCACATGAAATGACGAGAGAAATGCACTATTAAACTTCTTGTGTAGGGCGAACAGAGACCCGATTACATCATTTTATATTATGGTTAATTTAAGAATTCGGCAAAATTCTATCACATTTGTTCAATTTCCGTCGCTCCTATTTCAGATAGCGTACTGGGCTAGGCGGCATCTTAAAGCGCGTGGAATGGCGAGTAAAATGCTCTATTAAACTTCTATGATAGGGCAATCAGAGACCCGATTAGATCATTTTAACTTTTGGTTAATATAAGAATTCAGCGAAATTCTATCACATTTGGTCAATTTACATCGCTCCTATTTCAGATAGCTTATTGGGCTAAGCGGCATCTCAAAGCGCATGAAATGGCGAGTCAAATGCACTATTAAACTTCTATGATAGGGCAATCAGAGACCCGATTTGATCATTTTATATTATGGTTAATATAAGAATTCAGCGAAATTCTATCACATTTGTTCAATTTACGTCGCTCCTATTTCAGATAGCTATTGGGCTAAGCGGCATCTCAAAGCGCATGAAATGACGAGAGAAAGGCACTATTGAACTTCTTGGGTAGGGCGAACAGAGACCCGATTACATCATTTTATATTATGGTTAATTTAAGAATTCAGCAAAATTCTATCACATTTGTTCAGTTTTCATCGCTCCTATTTCAGATAGCGTATTGGGCTAAGCGGCATCTCAAAGCGCATGAAATGACGAGTAAAATGCACTATTAAACTTCTAGGATAAGGCAAACGGAGACCCGATTAGACCATTTTATATTACGGTTAATATAAGAATTCAGCGTAATTCTATCACATTTGTTCAACTTACGTCGTTCCTATTTCAGATAGCGTACTGGGCTAGGCGGCATCTTAAAGCGCGTGGAAGGGCGAGCGGAATGCACTATTAAACTTCTAGGGTAGGGCGAGCAAAGACCCGATTAGATCATTTTACATTAAGGTTAAAATAAGAATTCAGCGAAATTCTATCACATTTGTTCAATTTACGTCGCTCCTATTTCAGATAGCTATTGGGCTAAGCGGCATCTCAAAGCGCATGAAATGACGAGAGAAAGGCACTATTAAACTTCTTGGGTAGGGCGAACAGAGACCCGGTTACATCATTTTATATTATGGTTAATTTAAGAATTCAGCAAAATTCTATCACATTTGTTCAGTTTTCATCGCTCCTATTTCAGATAGCGTATTGGGCTAAGCGGCATCTCAAAGCGCATGAAAGGACGAGTAAAATGCACTATTAAACTTCTAGGATAAGGCAAACGGAGACCCGATTAGACCATTTTATATTACGGTTAATATAAGAATTCAGCGTAATTCTATCACATTTGTTCAACTTACGTCGTTCCTATTTCAGATAGCGTACTGGGCTAGGCGGCATCTTAAAGCGCGTGGAAGGGCGAGTAAAATGCACTCTTAAACATCTATGATAGGGCAATCAGATACCCGATTAGATCATTTTATATTTTGGTTAATATAAGAATACAGCGAAATTCTATCACATTTGTTGAATTTACGTCGCTCCTATTTCAGATAGCGTATTGCGCTAAGCGGCATCTCAAAGCGCATGAAATGGCGAGTAAAATGCTCTATTAAACTTCTAGGGTAGGGCAATCAGAGACCCGATTAGATCATTTTATATTATGGTTAATTTAAGAATTCAGCAAAATTCTATCACATCTGTTCAATTTACGTCGTTCCTATTTCAGATAGCATACTGGGCTAGGCGGCATCTTAAAGCGCGTGAAATCGCGAGTAAAATGCACTATTAAACTTCTATGATAGGGCAATCAGGGACCCGATTAGATCTTTTTATATTTTGGTTAATATAAGAATTCAGCGTAATTCTATCACATTTGTTCAATTTACGTCGCTCCTATTTCAGATAGCATATTGGGCTAAGCGGCATCTCAAAGCGCATGAAATGACGAGTGAAATTCACTATTAAACTTCTAGGGTAGGGCGAACGAAGACCCGATTAGATCATTTTACATTAAGGTTAATATAAGAATTCAGCGAAATTCTATCACATTTGTTCAGTTTACGTCGCTCCTATTTCAGATAGCGTATTGGGCTAAGCGGCATCTCAAAGCGCATGAAATGGCGAGTAAAATGCACTATTAAACTTCTAGGATATGGCAAACAGAGACCCGATTAGATCATTTTATATTACGGTTAATATAAGAATGCAGCGTAATTCTGTGACATTTGTTCAACTTACGTAGCTCCTATTTCAGATAGCGTATTGGGCTAAGCGGCATCTCAAAGTGCATGAAATGGCGAGTAAAATGCACTATTAAACTTCTATGACAGGGCAATCAGAGACCCGATTAGATCATTTTATATTTTGGTTAATATAAGAATTCAGCGAAATTCTATCACATTTGTTCAATTTACGTCGCTCCTATTTCAGATAGCGTATTGGGCTAAGCGGCATCTCAAAGCGCATGGAATGACGAGTGAAATGCACTATTAAACTTCTAGGGTAGGGCGAACAGGGACACGAATAGATCATTTTATATTACGGTTAATATAAGAATTCAGCGTAATTCTGTCACATTTGTTCAACTAACGTCGCTCCTATTTCAGATAGCGTACTGCGCTTGGCGGCATCTTGAAGCGCGTGGAAGGGCGAGTAAAATGCACTACTAAACTTCTATGATAGGGCAATCAGAGTCCCGATTGGATCATTTTATATTTTGTTTACTATAACATTTCAGGGAAATTCTATCACATTTGTTCAATTTACGTCGCTCCTATTTCAGATAGCGTATTGGCCTAAGCGGCATCTCGAAGCGCATGAAATGGCGAGTAAAATGCACTATTAAACTTCTAGGGTAGGGCGAACAGAGACCCGATTAGATCATTTTACATTAAGGTTAATATAAGTATTCAGGGAACTTCTATCACATTTGTTCAATTTACGTCGCTCCTATTTCAGATAGCTTATTGGGCTAAGCGGCATGTCAAAGCGCATGAAATGACGAGTGAAATGCACTATTAATCTTCTAGGGTAGGGCGAACAGAGACCCGATTAGATCATTTTACATTAAGGTTAATAGAAGAATTCAGCGAGATTCTCTCACATTTGTTCAATTTACGTCGCTAATATTTCAGATAGCGTATTGGGCTAAGCGGCATCTCAAAGCGCAAGAAATGGCGAGTAAAATGCACTATTAAACTTCTAGGGTAGGGCAAACAGAGACCCGATTAGATCATTTCATATTACGGTTAATTTAAGAATTCAGCGTAATTCTATCACATTTGTTCAACATACGTCGCTCCTATTTCAGATAGTGTACTTGCCTAGGCGGCATCTTAAAGCGCGTGGAAGGGCCAGTAAAATGCACTACTAAACTTCTATGATAGGGCAATCAGAGACCCGATTAGATCTTTTTATATTTTGGTTAATGTAAGAATTCAGCGTAATTCTATCACATTTGTTCAATTTACGTCGCTCCTATTTCAGATAGCGTATTGGGCTAAGCTGCATCTCAAAGCGCAAGAAATGGCTCGTAAAATGCACTATTAAACTTCTTGGGTAGGGCAATCAGAGTCCCGTTTAGATCATTTTATATTTTGTTTAATATAAGATTTCAGTGTAATTCTATCACATTTGTTCAATTTACGTCGCTCCTATTTCAGATAGCGTATTGGGCTAAGCTGCATCTCAAAGCGCAAGAAATGGCTCGTAAAATGCACTATTAAACTTCTAGGGTAGGGCAAACAGAGACCCGATTAGATCATTTTATATTATGGTTAATGTAAGAATTCGGCAAAATTCTATCACATTTGTTCAATTTCCGTCGCTCCTATTTCAGATAGCGTACTGGGCTAGGCGGCATCTTAAAGCGCGTGGAATGGCGAGTAAAATGCTCTATTAAACTTCTATGATAGGGCAATCAGAGACCCGATTAGATCATTTTAACTTTTGGTTAATATAAGAATTCAGCGAAATTCTATCACATTTGTTCAATTTCCGTCGCTCCTATTTCAGATAGCGTATTGGGCTAAGCGGCATCTCAAAGCGCACGAAAGGCCGAGTAAAATGCACTATTAAACTTCTAGGGTAGGGCAATCAGAGACCCGATTAGATCATTTTACATTAAGGTTAAAATAAGAATTCAGCGAAATTCTATCACATTTGTTCAATTTACGTCGCTCCTATTTCAGATAGCAATTGGGCTAAGCGGCATCTCAAAGCGCATGAAATGACGAGAGAAAGGCACTATTAAACTTCTTGGGTAGGGCGAACAGAGACCCGATTACATCATTTTATATTATGGTTAATTTAAGAATTCAGCAAAATTCTATCACATTTGTTCAGTTTTCATCGCTCCTATTTCAGATAGCGTATTGGGCTAAGCGGCATCTCAAAGCGCATGAAATGACGAGTAAAATGCACTATTAAACTTCTAGGATAAGGCAAACGGAGACCCGATTAGACCATTTTATATTACGGTTAATATAAGAATTCAGCGTAATTCTATCACATTTGTTCAACTTACGTCGCTCCTATTTCAGATAGCTTATTGGGCTAAGCGGCATGTCAAAGCGCATGAAATGACGAGTGAAATGCACTATTAATCTTCTAGGGTAGGGCGAACAGAGACCCGATTAGATCATTTTACATTAAGGTTAATATAAGAATTCAGCGAGATTCTCTCACATTTGTTCAATTTACGTCGCTAATATTTCAGATAGCGTATTGGGCTAAGCGGCAACTCAAAGCGCCAGAAATGGCGAGTAAAATGCACTATTAAACTTCTAGGGTAAGGCAAACAGAGACCCGATTAGATCTTTTTATATTACGGTTAATTTAAGAATTCAGCGTAATTCTATCACATTTGTTCAACATACGTCGCTCCTATTTCAGATAGTGTACTTGCCTAGGCGGCATCTTAAAGCACGTGGAAGGGCCAGTAAAATGCACTACTAAACTTCTATGATAGGGCAATCAGAGAGCCGATTAGATCATTTTATATTTTGGTGAATATAAGAATTCAGCGAAATTCTATCACATTTGTTCAATTTACGTCGCTCCTATTACAGATAGCGTATTGGGCTAAGCGGCATCTCATAGCGCATGGAATGACGAGTGAAATGCACTATTACACTTCTAGGGTAGGTCGAACAGAGACCCGAATAGATCATTTTATATTACGGTTAATATAAGAATTCAGCGTAATTCTATCACATTTGTTCAACTAACGTCGCTCCTATTTCAGATAGCGTACTGCGCTAGGCGGGATCCTGAAGCGCGTGGAAGGGCGAGTAAAATGCACTACTAAACTTCTATGATAGGGCAATCAGAGTCCCGATTAGATCATTTTATATTTTGTTTACTATAACATTTCAGGGAAATTCTATCACATTTGTTCAATTTACGTCGCTCCAATTTCAGATAGCGTATTGTACTAAGCGGCATCTCAAAGCGCAAGAAATGGCGAGTAAAATACACTATTAAACTTTTAGGGTAGGGCACATAGAGAGCCTATTAGATCATTCTATATTATGGTTAATTTAAGAATTCAGCGAAATCCTATCACATTTGTTCAATTTACGTCGCTCCTATTTCAGATAGCGTATTGGGCTAAGCGGAATCTCAAAGCGCATGAAATGGCGAGTAAAATGCACTATTAAACTTCTAGGGTAGGGCGAACAGAGACCCGATTAGATCATTTTACATTAAGGTTAATATAAGAATTCAGCGAGATTCTCTCACATTTGTTCAATTTACGTCGCTAATATTTCAGATAGCGTATTGGGCTAAGCGGCATCTCAAAGCGCAAGAAATGGCGAGTAAAATGCACTATTAAACTTCTAGGGTAGGGCAAACAGAGACCCGATTAGATCATTTTATATTTTGGTTAATATAAGAATTCAACGAAATTCTACCACATTTGTTCAATTTACGTCGCTCCTATTTCAGATAGCGTATTGGGCTTCGAGGCATCTCAAAGCGCATGAAATGGCGAGTACAATGCACTATCAAACTTCTAGGATAAGGCAAACAGAGACCCGATTAGATCATTTTATATTACGGTTAATATAAGAATTCAGCGTAATTCTGTGACATTTGTTCAACTTACGTAGCTCCTATTTCAGATAGCGTATTGGGCTAAGCGGCATCTCAAAGTGCATGAAATGGCGAGTAAAATGCACTATTAAACTTCTAGGGTAGGGAATCAGAGTTCCGATTAGATCATTTTATATCTTGTTTACTATAACATTTCAGGGAAATTCTATCACATTTGTTCAATTTACGTCGCTCCTATTTCAGATAGCGTATTGGGCTAAGCGGCATCACAAAGCGCAAGAAATGGCGAGTAAAGTGCACTATTAAACTTCTAGGGTAGGGCACATAGAGACCCGATTAGATCATTCTATATTATGGTTAATTTAAGAATTCAGCGAAATCCTATCACATTTGTTCAATTTACGTTGCTCCTATTTCAGATAGCGTATTGGGCTAAGCGGAATCTCAAAGCGCATGAAATGGCGAGAGAAATGCACTATTAAACTTCTTGGGTAGGTGGAACAGAGACCCGCTTACATCATTTTATATTATGGTTAATTTAAGAATTCAGCAAAATTCTATCACATTTGTTCAATTTACATCGCACCTATTTCAGATAGCGTATTGGGCTAAGCGGCATCTCAAGGCGCATGAAATGGCGAGTAAAATGCACTATTAAACTTCTAGGGTAGGGCAATCAGAGACCCGATTAGATCATTTTATATTATGGTTAATTTAAGAATTCAGCAAAATTCTATCACATTTGTTCAATTTACGTCGTTCCTATTTCAGATAGCATACTGGGCTAGGCGGCATCTTAAAGCGCGTGGAATGGCGAGTAAAATGCACTATTAAACTTCTATGATAGGGCAATCAGAGACCCGATTAGATCTTTTTATATTTTGGTTAATGTAAGAATTCAGCGTAATTCTATCACATTTGTTCAATTTACGTCGCTCCTATTTCAGATAGCATATTGGGCTAAGCGGCATCTCAAAGCGCATGAAATGACGAGTGAAATGCACTATTAAACTTCTAGGGTAGGGCGAGCAAAGACCCGATTAGATCATTTTACATTAAGGTTAATATAAGCATTCAGCGAAATTCTATCACATTTGTTCAATTGACGTCGCTCCTATTTCAGATAGCGTATTGGGCTAAGCTGCATCTCAAAGCGCAAGAAATGGCTCGTAAAATGCACTATTAAACTTCTAGGGTAGGGCAATCAGAGACCCGATTAGATCATTTTATATTATGGTTAATATAAGAATTCAGCGAAATTCTATCACATTTGTTCAATTTACGTCGCTGCTATTTCAGATAGCTTATTGGGCTAAGCGGAATCTCAAAGCGCATGAAATGACGAGTGAAATGCACTATTAAACTTCTAGGGTAGGGCGAACAAAGACCCGAATAGATCATTTTACATTAAGGTTAAAATAAGAATTCAGCGGAATTCTATCACATTTGTTCAATTTACGTCGCTCCTATTTCAGATAGCTATTGGGCTAAGCGGCATCTCAAAGCGCATGAAATGACGAGTGAAATGCACTATTAAACTTCTTGGGTAGGGCGAACAGAGACCCGATTAGATCATTTTATATTACGGTTAATATAAGAATTCAGCGTAATTCTGTGACACTTGTTCAACTTACGTAGCTCCTATTTCAGATAGCGTATTGGGCTAAGCGGCATCTCAAAGTGCATGAAATGGCGAGTAAAATGCACTATTAAACTTCTAGGGTAGGGAATCAGAGACCCGATTAGATCATTTTATATTATGGTTAATTTAAGAATTCAGCAAAATTCTATCACATTTGTTCAATTTACGTCGTTCCTATTTCAGATAGCGTATCGGGCTAAGCGGCATCTCAAAGTGCATGAAATGGCGAGTAAAATGCACTATTAAACTTCTATGGTAGGGCAATCAGAGACCCGATTAGATCATTTTATATTTTGGTTAATATAAGAATTCAGCGAAATTCTATCACATTTGTTCAATTTACGTCGCTCCTATTTCAGATAGCGTATTGGGCTAAGCGGCATCTCAAAGCGCATGGAATGACGAGTGAAATGCACTATTAAACTTCTAGGGTAGGGCGAACAGGGACTCGAATAGATCATTTTATATTACGGTTAATATAAGAATTCTGCGTAATTCTATCACAGTTGTTCAACTAACGTCGCTCCTATTTCAGATAGCGTACTGCGCTAGGCGGCATCTTGAAGCGCGTGGAAGGGCGAGTAAAATGCACTACTAAACTTCTATGATACGGCAATCAGAGTCCCGATTAGATCATTTTATATTTTGTTTACTATAACATTTCAGGGAAATTCTATCACATTTGTTCAATTTACGTCGCTCCTATTTCAGATAGCGCATTGGGCTAAGCGGCATCACAAAGCGCAAGAAATGGCGAGTAAAATGCACTATTAAACTTCTAGGGTAGGGCACATAGAGACCCGATTAGATCATTCTATATTATGGTTAATTTAAGAATTCAGCGAAATCCTATCACATTTGTACAATTTACGTCGCTCGTATTTCAGATAGCGTATTGGGCTAAGCGGCTTCTCAAAGCGCATGGAATGACGAGTGAAATGCACTATTAAACTTCTAGGGTAGGGCGAACAGGGACCCGAATAGATCATTTTATATTACGGTTAATATAAGAATTCAGCGTAATTCTATCACATTTGTTCAACTAACGTCGCTCCCATTTCAGATAGCGTACTGCGCTAGGCGGCATCTTGAAGTGCGTGGAAGGGCGAGTAAAATGCACTACTAAGCTTCTATGATAGGGCAATCAGTGTCCCGATTAGATCATTGTATATTTTGTTTACTATAACATTTCAGGGAAATTCTATCACATTTGTTCAAGTTACGTCGCTCCTATTTCAGATAGCGTATTGGGCTATGCGGCATCTCAAAGCGCAAGAAATGGCGAGTAAAATGCACTATTAAACTTCTAGGGTAAGGCACATAGAGACCCGATTAGATCATTCTATATTATGGTTAATTTAAGAATTCAGCGAAATCCTATCACATTTGTTCAATTTACGTCGCTCCTATTTCAGATAGCGTATTGGGCTAAGCGGAATCTCAAAGCGCATGAGATGGCGAGTAAAATGCTCTATTAAACTTCTAGGGTAGGGCGAACAGAGACCCGATTAGATCATTTTACATTAAGGTTAATATAAGTATTCAGGGAACTTCTATCACATTTGTGCAATTTACGTCGCTCCTATTCCAGATAGCTTATTGGGCTAAGCGGCATCTCAAAGCGCATGAAATGACGAGTGAAATGCACTATTAATCTTCTAGGGTAGGGCGAACTGAGACCCGATTAGATCATTTTTCATTAAGGTTAATATAAGAATTCAGCGAGATTCTCTCACATTTGTTCAATTTACGTCGCTAATATTTCAGATAGCGTATTGGGCTAAGCGGCATCTCAAAGCGCAAGAAATGGCGAGTAAAATGCACTATTAAACTGCTAGGGTAGGGCAATCAGAGACCCGATTAGATCATTTTATATTATGGTTAATATAAGAATTCAGCGAAATTCTATCACATTTGTTCAATTTACGTTGCTGCTATTTCAGATAGCTTATTGGGCTAAGCGGAATCTCAAAGCGCATGAAATGACGAGAGAAATGTACTATTAAACTTCTTGGGTAGGGCGAACAGAGACCCGATTACATCATTTTATATTATGGTTAATTTAAGAATGCAGCAAAATTCTATCACATTTGTTCAACTTACGTCGCTCCTATTTCAGAGAGCGTACTGGGCTAGGCGGCATCTTAAAGCGCGTGGAATCGCGATTAAAATGCACTATTAAACTTCTATGATAGGGCAATCAGAGGCCCGATTAGATCTTTTTATATTTTGGTTAATATAAGAATTCAGCGTAATTCTATCACATTTGTTCAATTTACGTCGCTCCTATTTCAGATAGCATATTGTGCTAAGCGGCATCTCAAAGCGCATGAAATGACGAGTGAAATGCACTATTAAACTTCTAGGGTAGGGCGAACAAAGACCCGATTAGATCATTTTACATTAAGGTTAATATAAGAATTCAGCGAAATTCTATCACATTTGTTCAGTTTACGTCGCTCCTATTTCAGATAGCGTATTGGGCTAAGCTGCACCTCAAAGCGCAAGAAATGGCTCGTAAAATGCACTATTAAACTTCTAGGGTAGGGCAAACAGAGACCCGATTAGATCATTTTATATTTTGGTTAATATAAGAATTCAGCGAAATTCTATCACATTTGTTCAATTTACGTCGCTCCTATTTCAGATAGCGTATTGGGCTTAGAGGCAATTCAAAGCGCATGAAATGGCGAGTAAAATGCACTATTAAACTTCTAGGATAAGGCAAACAGAGACCCGATTAGATCATTTTATATTACGGTTAATATAAGAATTCAACGTAATTCTGTGACACTTGTTCAACTTACGTAGCTCCTATTTCAGATAGCGTACTGCGCTAGGCGGCATCTTGAAGTGCGTGGAAGGGCGAGTAAAATGCACTACTAAACTTCTATGATAGGGCAATCAGAGTCCCGTTTAGATCATTTTATATTTTGTTTACTATAACATTTCAGGGAAATTCTATCACATTTGTTCAATTTACGTCGCTCCTATTTCAGATAGCGTATTGGGCTAAGCGGCATCTCAAAGCGCAAGAAATGGCGAGTAAAATGCACTATTAAACTTCTAGTGTAGGGCACACAGAGACCCGATTAGATCATTCTATATTATGGTCAATTTAAGATTTCAGCGAAATCCTATCACATTTGTCCAATTCACGTCGCTCCTATTTCAGATAGCTTATTGGGCTAAGCGGAATCTCAAAGCGCATGAAATGACGAGAGAAATGCACTATTAAAGTTCTTGGGTAGGTGGAACAGAGACCCGCTTACATCATTTTATATTATGGTTAATTTAAGAATTCAGCAAAATTCTATCACATTTGTTCAATTTACATCGCACCTATTTCAGATAGCGTATTGGGCTAAGCGGCATCTCAAGGCGCATGAAATGGCGAGTAAAATGCACTATTAAACTTCTAGGGTAGGGCAATCAGAGACCCGATTAGATCATTTTATATTATGGTTAATTTAAGAATTCAGCAAAATTCTATCACATTTGTTCAATTTACGTCGTTCCTATTTCAGATAGCATACTGGGCTAGGCGGAATCTTAAAGCGCGTGGAATGGCGAGTAAAATGCACTATTAAACTTCTATGATAGGGCAATCAGAGACCCGATTAGATCTTTTTATATTTTGGTTAATGTAAGAATTCAGCGTAATTCTATCACATTTGTTCAATTTACGTCGCTCCTGTTTCAGATAGCATATTGGGCTAAGCGGCATCTCAAAGCGCATGAAATGACGAGTGAAATGCACTATTAAACTTCTACGGTAGGGCGAGCAAAGACCCGATTAGATCATTTTACATTAAGGTTAATATAAGCATTCAGCGAAATTCTCTCACATTTGTTCAATTTACGTCGCTGATATTTCAGATAGCGTATTGGGCTAAGCGGCATATCAAAGCGCAAGAAATGGTGAGTAAAATGCACTCTTAAACTTCTATGATTGGGCAATCAGAGACCCGATTAGATCATTTTATATTTTGGTTAATGTAAGAATTCAGCGTAATTCTATCACATTTGTACAATTTACATCGCTCCTATTTCAGATAGCGTATTGGGCTAAGCTGCATCTCAAAGCGCAAGAAATGGCTCGTAAAATGCACTATTAAACTTCTAGGGTAGGGCAATCAGAGTCCCGTTTAGATCATTTTATATTTTGTTTAATATAAGATTTCAGCGTAATTCTATCACATTTGTTCAATTTACGTCGCTTCTATTTCAGATAGCGTATTGGGCTAAGCGGTATCTCAAAGCGCATGGATTGACGAGTGAAATGCACTATTAAACTTCTAGGGTAGGGCGAGCAA
The DNA here is from genome assembly GCA_916610135.2 of Macropis europaea. Taxonomy (NCBI): domain Eukaryota; kingdom Metazoa; phylum Arthropoda; class Insecta; order Hymenoptera; family Melittidae; genus Macropis; species Macropis europaea. Next base: position 249,993 of record CAKAJE020001050.1, on the reverse strand, counting down.
AGACCCGATTAGATCATTTTACATTATGGTTAATAAAAGAATTCATCGAAATTCTATCACATTTGTTCAATTTACATCGCTCCTATTTCAGATAGCGTACTGGGCTGAGCGGCATCTCAAAGCGCATGAAATGGCGAGTGAAATGCACTTTTAATCTTCTAGGGTAGGGCGAACAGAGACCCGATTAGAACATTTTACATTAAGGTTAATATAAGAATTCAACGAAATTCTCTCACATTTGTTCAATTTACGTCGCTGATATTTCAGATAGCGTATTGGGCTAAGCGGCATCTCAAAGCGCAAGAAATGGTGAGTAAAATGCACTCTTAAACTTCTATGATTGGGCAATCAGAGACCCGATTAGATCATTTTATATTTTGGTTAATATAAGAATTCAGCGAAATTCTATCACATTTGTTCAAGTTACGTCGCTCCCATTTCAGATAGCTTATCGGGCTAAGCGGCATCTCAAAGCGCATGAAATGACGAGTGAAATGCACTATTAAACTTCTAGGGTAGGGCGAACAAAGACCCGATTAGATCATTTTACATTAAGGTTAATATAAGAATTCAGCGAGATTCTCTCACATTTGTTCAATTTACGTCGCTGATATTTCAGATAGCGTATTGGGCTAAGCGGCATCTCAAAGCGCAAGAAATGGCAAGTAAAATGAACTATTAAACTTCTAGGGTAGGGCAAACAGAGACCCGATTAGATCATTTGATATTATGGTTAATTTAAGAATTCAGCGACATTCTATCACATTTGTTCAATTTACGTCGCTCCTATTGCAGATAGCGTATTGGGCTAAGCGGCATCTCAAAGGGCATGAAATGGCGAGTAAAATGCACTATTAAACTTCTAGGGTAAGGCAAACAGAGACCCGATTAGATCATTTTATATTACGGTTAATATAAGAATTCAGCGTAAATGTACCACATTTGTTCACCATACGTCGCTCCTATTTCAGATAGTGTACTGGGCTAGGCGGCATCTTAAAGCGCCTGGAAGGGCGAGTAAAATGCATTACTAAACTTCTATGATAGGGCAATCAGGGTCCCGTTTAGATCATTTTATATTTTGTTTAATATAAGATTTCAGGGAAATTCTATCACATTTGTTCAATTTACGTCGCTGATATTTCAGATAGAGTATTGGGCTAAGCGGCATCTCAAAGCGCAAGAAATGGTGAGTAAAATGCACTCTTAAACTTCTATGATTGGGCAATCAGAGACCCGATTAGATCATTTTATATTTTGGTTAATATAAGAATTCAGCGAAATTCTATCACATTTGTTCAAGTTACGTCGCTCCCATTTCAGATAGCTTATCGGGCTAAGCGGCATCTCAAAGCGCATGAAATGACGAGTGAAATGCACTATTAAACTTCTAGGGTAGGGCGAACAAAGACCCGATTAGATCATTTTACGTTAAGGTTAATATAAGAATTCAGCGAAATTCTATCACATTTGTTTAATTTACGTCGCTCCTATTTCAGATAGCGTATTGGGCTAAGCGGCATCTCAAAGCGCATGAAATGGCGAGTAAAATGCACTCTTAAACTTCTAGGGTAGGGCAATCAGAGACCCGATTAGATCATTTTATATTTTGGTTAATATAAGAATTCAGCGAAATTCTACCACATTTGTTCAATTTACGTCGCTCCTATTTCAGATAGCGTATTGGGCTTAGAGGCATCTCAAAGCGCATGAAATGGCGAGTAAAATGCACTATTAAACTTCTAGGATAAGGCAAACAGAGACCCGATTAGATCATTTTATATTACGGTTAATATAAGAATTCAGCTTAATTCTGTGACATTTGTTCAACTTACGTAGCTCCTATTTCAGGTAGCGTATTGGGCTAAGCGGCATCTCAAAGTGCATGAAATGGCGAGTAAAATGCACTATTAAACTTCTAGGGTAGGGAATCAGAGACCCGATTAGATCATTTTATATTATGGTTAATTTAAGAATTCAGCAAAATTCTATCACATTTGTTCAATTTACGTCGCTCCTATTTCAGATAGCGTATTGGGCTAAGCGGCATCTCAAAGCGCATGAAATGGCGAGTAAAATGCACTGTTAAACCTCTAGGGTAGGGCAAACAGAGACCCGATTAGATCATTTTGTATTTTGGTTAATTTATCAATTTAGCGAAATGTTATCACATTTGTTCAATTTACGTCACTCCTATTTCAGATAGCGTATTGGGCTAAGCGGCATCTCAAAGCGCAAGAAATGGCGAGTAAAATGCACTATTAAACTTCCAGGGTAGGGCAAACAGACACCCGATAAGATCATTTTATATTATGGTTAATTCAAGAATTCAGCGAGATTCTATCACATTCGTTCAATTTACGTGCCTCCTATTTCAGATAGCTTATTGGGCTCAGCGGCATCTCAAAGTGCATGAAATGACGAGTGAAATGCACTATTAATCTTCTAGGGTAGGGCGAACAGAGACCCGATTAGATCATTTTACATTAAGGTTAATATAAGAATTCAGCGAGATTCTCTCACATTTGTTCAATTTACGTCGCTGATATTTCAGATAGCGTATTGGGCTAAGCGGCATCTCAAAGCGCAAGAAATGGCAAGTAAAATGAACTATTAAACTTCTAGGGTAGGGCAAACAGAGACCCGATTAGATCATTTGATATTATGGTTAATTTAAGAATTCAGCGACATTCTATCACATTTGTTCAATTTACGTCGCTCCTATTGCAGATAGCGTATTGGGCTAAGCGGCATCTCAAAGGGCATGAAATGGCGAGTAAAATGCACTATTAAACTTCTAGGGTAAGGCAAACAGAGACCCGATTAGATCATTTTATATTACGGTTAATATAAGAATTCAGCGTAAATGTACCACATTTGTTCACCATACGTCGCTCACATTTCAGATAGTGTACTGGGCTAGGCGGCATCTTAAAGCGCGTGGAAGGGCGAGTAAAATGCATTACTAAACTTCTATGATAGGGCAATCAGAGTCCCGTTTAGATCATTTTATATTTTGTTTAATATAAGATTTCAGGGAAATTCTATCACATTTGTTCAATTTACGTCGCTGATATTTCAGATAGAGTATTGGGCTAAGCGGCATCTCAAAGCGCAAGAAATGGTGAGTAAAATGCACTCTTAAACTTCTATGATTGGGCAATCAGAGACCCGATTAGATCATTTTATATTTTGGTTAATATAAGAATTCAGCGAAATTCTATCACATTTGTTCAAGTTACGTCGCTCCCATTTCAGATAGCTTATCGGGCTAAGCGGCATCTCAAAGCGCATGAAATGACGAGTGAAATGCACTATTAAACTTCTAGGGTAGGGCGAACAAAGACCCGATTAGATCATTTTACGTTAAGGTTAATATAAGAATTCAGCGAAATTCTATCACATTTGTTTAATTTACGTCGCTCCTATTTCAGATAGCGTATTGGGCTAAGCGGCATCTCAAAGCGCATGAAATGGCTAGTAAAATGCACTCTTAAACTTCTAGGGTAGGGCAATCAGAGACCCGATTAGATCATTTTATATTTTGGTTAATATAAGAATTCAGCGAAATTCTACCACATTTGTTCAATTTACGTCGCTCCTATTTCAGATAGCGTATTGGGCTTAGAGGTATCTCAAAGCGCATGAAATGGCGAGTAAAATGCACTATTAAACTTCTAGGATAAGGCAAACAGAGACCCGATTAGATCATTTTATATTACGGTTAATATAAGAATTCAGCTTAATTCTGTGACATTTGTTCAACTTACGTAGCTCCTATTTCAGGTAGCGTATTGGGCTAAGCGGCATCTCAAAGTGCATGAAATGGCGAGTAAAATGCACTATTAAACTTCTAGGGTAGGGAATCAGAGACCCGATTAGATCATTTTATATTATGGTTAATTTAAGAATTCAGCAAAATTCTATCACATTTGTTCAATTTACGTCGCTCCTATTTCAGATAGCGTATTGGGCTAAGCGGCATCTCAAAGCGCATGAAATGGCGAGTAAAATGCACTGTTAAACCTCTAGGGTAGGGCAAACAGAGACCCGATTAGATCATTTTGTATTTTGGTTAATTTATCAATTTAGCGAAATGTTATCACATTTGTTCAATTTACGTCACTCCTATTTCAGATAGCGTATTGGGCTAAGCGGCATCTCAAAGCGCAAGAAATGGCGAGTAAAATGCACTATTAAACTTCCAGGGTAGGGCAAACAGACACCCGATAAGATCATTTTATATTATGGTTAATTCAAGAATTCAGCGAGATTCTATCACATTCGTTCAATTTACGTGGCTCCTATTTCAGATAGCTTATTGGGCTCAGCGGCATCCCAAAGTGCATGAAATGACGAGTGAAATGCACTATTAATCTTCTAGGGTAGGGCGAACAGAGACCCGATTAGATCATTTTACATTAAGGTTAATATAAGAATTCAGCGAGATTCTCTCACATTTGTTCAATTTACGTCGCTGATATTTCAGATAGCGTATTGGGCTAAGCGGCATCTCAAAGCGCAAGAAATGGCAAGTAAAATGAACTATTAAACTTCTAGGGTAGGGCAAACAGAGACCCGATTAGATCATTTGATATTATGGTTAATTTAAGAATTCAGCGACATTCTATCACATTTGTTCAATTTACGTCGCTCCTATTGCAGATAGCGTATTGGGCTAAGCGGCATCTCAAAGGGCATGAAATGGCGAGTAAAATGCACTATTAAACTTCTAGGGTAAGGCAAACAGAGACCCGATTAGATCATTTTATATTACGGTTAATATAAGAATTCAGCGTAAATGTACCACATTTGTTCACCATACGTCGCTCCTATTTCAGATAGTGTACTGGGCTAGGCGGCATCTTAAAGCGCGTGGAAGGGCGAGTAAAATGCATTACTAAACTTCTATGATAGGGCAATCAGAGTCCCGTTTAGATCATTTTATATTTTGTTTAATATAAGATTTCAGGGAAATTCTATCACATTTGTTCAATTTACGTCGCTGATATTTCAGATAGAGTATTGGGCTAAGCGGCATCTCAAAGCGCAGGAAATGGTGAGTAAAATGCACTATTAAACTTCTATGATTGGGCAATCAGAGACCCGATTAGATCATTTTATATTTTGGTTAATATAAGAATTCAGCGAAATTCTATCACATTTGTTCAAGTTACGTCGCTCCCATTTCAGATAGCTTATCGGGCTAAGCGGCATCTCAAAGCGCATGAAATGACGAGTGAAATGCACTATTAAACTTCTAGGGTAGGGCGAACAAAGACCCGATTAGATCATTTTACGTTAAGGTTAATATAAGAATTCAGCGAAATTCTATCACATTTGTTTAATTTACGTCGCTCCTATTTCAGATAGCGTATTGGGCTAAGCGGCATCTCAAAGCGCATGAAATGGCGAGTAAAATGCACTCTTAAACTTCTAGGGTAGGGCAATCAGAGACCCGATTAGATCATTTTATATTTTGGTTAATATAAGAATTCAGCGAAATTCTACCACATTTGTTCAATTTACGTCGCTCCTATTTCAGATAGCGTATTGGGCTTAGAGGCATCTCAAAGCGCATGAAATGGCGAGTAAAATGCACTATTAAACTTCTAGGATAAGGCAAACAGAGACCCGATTAGATCATTTTATATTACGGTTAATATAAGAATTCAGCTTAATTCTGTGACATTTGTTCAACTTACGTAGCTCCTATTTCAGGTAGCGTATTGGGCTAAGCGGCATCTCAAAGTGCATGAAATGGCGAGTAAAATGCACTATTAAACTTCTAGGGTAGGGAATCAGAGACCCGATTAGATCATTTTATATTATGGTTAATTTAAGAATTCAGCAGAATTGTATCACATTTGTTGAATTTACGTCGTTCCTATTTCAGATAGCATACTGGGCTAGGCGGCATCTTAAAGCGCGTGGAATGGCGAGTAAAATGCACTATTAAACTTCTATGATAGGGCAATCAGAGACCCGATTAGATCTTTTTATATTTTGGTTAATGTAAGAATTCAGCGTAATTCTATCACATTTGTTCAATTTACGTCGCTCCTATTTCAGATAGCATATTGGGCTAAGCGGCATCTCAAAGCGCATGAAATGACGAGTGAAATGCACTATTAAACTTCTAGGGTAGGGCGAGCAAAGACCCGATTAGATCCTTTTACATTAAGGTTAATATAAGCATTCAGCGAAATTCCATCACATTTGTTCAATTTACGTCGCTCCTATTTCAGATAGCGTATTGGGCTAAGCTGCATCTCAAAGCGCAAGAAATGGCTCGTAAAATGCACTATTAAACTTCTAGGGTAGGGCAATCAGAGTCCCGTTTAGATCATTTTATATTTTGTTTAATATAAGATTTCAGCGTAATTCTATCACATTTGTTCAATTTACGTCGCTTCTATTTCAGATAGCGTATTGGGCTAAGCGGTATCTCAAAGCGCATGGATTGACGAGTGAAATGCACTATTAAACTTCTAGGGTAGGGCGAGCAAAGACCCGATTAGATCATTTTACATTATGGTTAATAAAAGAATTCATCGAAATTCTATCACATTTGTTCAATTTACATCGCTCCTATTTCAGATAGCGTACTGGGCTGAGCGGCATCTCAAAGCGCATGAAATGGCGAGTGAAATGCACTTTTAATCTTCTAGGGTAGGGCGAACAGAGACCCGATTAGAACATTTTACATTAAGGTTAATATAAGAATTCAACGAAATTCTCTCACATTTGTTCAATTTACGTCGCTGATATTTCAGATAGCGTATTGGGCTAAGCGGCATCTCAAAGCGCAAGAAATGGTGAGTAAAATGCACTCTTAAACTTCTATGATTGGGCAATCAGAGACCCGATTAGATCATTTTATATTTTGGTTAATATAAGAATTCAGCGAAATTCTATCACATTTGTTCAAGTTACGTCGCTCCCATTTCAGATAGCTTATCGGGCTAAGCGGCATCTCAAAGCGCATGAAATGACGAGTGAAATGCACTATTAAACTTCTAGGGTTGGGCGAACAAAGACCCGATTAGATCATTTTACGTTAAGGTTAATATAAGAATTCAGCGAAATTCTATCACATTTGTTTAATTTACGTCGCTCCTATTTCAGATAGCGTATTGGGCTAAGCGGCATCTCAAAGCGCATGAAATGGCGAGTAAAATGCACTCTTAAACTTCTAGGGTAGGGCAATCAGAGACCCGATTAGATCATTTTATATTATGGTTAATTTAAGAATTCAGCAAAATTCTATCACATTTGTTCAATTTACGTCGCTCCTATTTCAGATAGCGTATTGGGCTAAGCGGCATCTCAAAGCGCATGAAATGGCGAGTAAAATGCACTGTTAAACCTCTAGGGTAGGGCAAACAGAGACCCGATTAGATCATTTTATATTACGGTTAATATAAGAATTCAGCGTAAATGTACCACATTTGTTCACCATACGTCGCTCCTATTTCAGATAGTGTACTGGGCTAGGCGGCATCTTAAAGCGCGTGGAAGGGCGAGTAAAATGCATTACTAAACTTCTATGATAGGGCAATCAGAGTCCCGTTTAGATCATTTTATATTTTGTTTAATATAAGATTTCAGGGAAATTCTATCACATTTGTTCAATTTACGTCGCTGATATTTCAGATAGAGTATTGGGCTAAGCGGCATCTCAAAGCGCAAGAAATGGTGAGTAAAATGCACTCTTAAACTTCTATGATTGGGCAATCAGAGACCCGATTAGATCATTTTATATTTTGGTTAATATAAGAATTCAGCGAAATTCTATCACATTTGTTCAAGTTACGTCGCTCCCATTTCAGATAGCTTATCGGGCTAAGCGGCATCTCAAAGCGCATGAAATGACGAGTGAAATGCACTATTAAGCTTCTAGGGTAGGGCGAACAAAGACCCGATTAGATCATTTTACGTTAAGGTTAATATAAGAATTCAGCGAAATTCTATCACATTTGTTTAATTTACGTCGCTCCTATTTCAGATAGCGTATTGGGCTAAGCGGCATCTCAAAGCGCATGAAATGGCGAGTAAAATGCACTCTTAAACTTCTAGGGTAGGGCAATCAGAGACCCGATTAGATCATTTTATATTATGGTTAATTTAAGAATTCAGCAAAATTCTATCACATTTGTTCAATTTACGTCGCTCCTATTTCAGATAGCGTATTGGGCTAAGCGGCATCTCAAAGCGCATGAAATGGCGAGTAAAATGCACTATTAAACTTCCAGGGTAGGGCAAACAGAGACCCGATTAGATCATTTTATATTATGGTTAATATAAGAATTCAGCGAAATTCTATCACATTTGTTCAATTTACGCCGCTCCTATTTCACATAGCGTACTGGGATAGACGGCATCTTAAAGCGCGTGGAAGGGCGAGTAAAATGCACTACTAAACTTCTATGATAGGGTAATCAGAGACCCGATTAGATCATTTTATATTTTGGTTAATATAAGAATTCAGCGAAATTCTATCACATTTGTTCAATTTACGTTGCTCCTATTTCAGATATCGTATCGGGCTAAGCGGCATCTCAAAGCGCATGAAATGCCGAGTGAAATGCACTATTAAACTTCTAGGGTTGGGTGAAAAAAGACCCGATTAGATCATTTTACATTAATGTTAATATAAGAATTCAGGGAAATTCTATCACATTTGTTCAATTTACGTCGCTCCTATTTCAGATAGCGTATTGGGCTAAGCGCCATCTCAAAGCGCATGAAATGGCGAGTAAAATGCACTATTAAACTTCCAGGGTAGGGCAAACAGAGACCCGATTAGATCATTTTATATTATGGTTAATTTAAGAATTCAGCCAAATTCTATCACATTTGTTAAATTTACGTCGCTCCAATTTTAGATAGCGTATTGGGCTAAGCGGCATCTCAAAGCACATGAAATGCCGAGTAAAATGCACTATTAAACTTCTAGGGTAAGGCAAACAGAGACCCGATTAGATCATTTTATATTACGGTTAATATAAGAATTCAGCGTAATTCTATCACATTTGTTCAATTTACGTCGCTCCTATTTCAGACAGCGTACTGAGCTAAGCGGCATCTCAAAGCGCATGAAATGACGAGAGAAATGCACAATTAAACTTCCTGGGTAGGGCGAACAGAGAGCCGATTACATCATTTTATATTATGGTTAATTTAAGAATTAGGCAAAATTCTATCACATTTGTTCAATTTACGTCGCTCCTATTTCAGATAGCGTACTGGGCTAGGCGGCATCTTAAAGCGCGTGGAATGGCGAGTAAAACGCACTATTAAACTTCTATGATAGGGCAATCAGAGACCCGATTAGATCATTTTATATTTTGGTTAATATAAGAATTCAGCGAAATTCTATCACATTTGTTCAATTTACGTCGCTCCTATTTCAGATAGCGTATTGGGCTAAGCGGCAGCTCAAAGCGCATGAAACGACGAATAAAATGCACTATTAAACTTCTACGCTAGGGCGAACAGAGACACGATTAGATCATTTAACATTATGGTTAATAAAAGAATTCATCGAAATTCTATCGCATTTGTTCAATTTACATCGCTCCCGTTTCAGATAGCGTATTGGGCTAAGCGGCATCTCAGAGCGCATGAAATGACGAGTGAAATGCACTATTAAACTTCTAGGGTAGGGCGAACAGAGACCCGATTAGATCATTTTACATTAAGGTTAATATAAGTATTCAGCGAAATTCTATCACATTTGTTCAATTTACGTCGCTCCTATTGCAGATAGCATACTGGGCTAGGCGGCATCTTAAAGCGCGTGGAATGGCGAGTAAAATGCACTATTAAACTTCTATGATAGGGCAATCAGAGACCCGATTAGATCATTTTATATTTTGGTTAATATAAGAATTCAGCGAAATTCTACCACATTTGTTCAATTTACGTCACTCCTATTTCAAATAGCGTATTGGGCTAAGCGGCATCTGAAAGCACATGAAATGGCGAGTAAAATGCACTATTAAACTTCTAGGGTAGGGCAATCAGAGACCCGAGTAGATCATTTTATATTTTGTTTAATATAAGATTTCAGGGAAATTCTATCACATTTGTTCAATTTACGTCGCTCCTATTTCAGATAGCGTATTGGGCTAAGCGGCATCTCAAAGCGCATGAAATGAGGAGAGAAATGCACTATTAAACTTCTTGGGTAGGGCGAACGGAGACCCGAGTACATCATTTTATGTTATGGTTAATTTAAGAATTCGGCAAAATTCTATCACATTTGTTCAACTTACGTCCCTCCAATTTCAGATAGCGTACTGGGCTAGGCGGCACCTTAAAGCGCGTGGAATGGCGAGTAAAATGCACTATTAAACTTCTATGATAGGGCAATCAGAGACCCGATTAGATCATTTTATATGTCGGTTAATATAAGAATTCAGCGAAATTTTATCACATTTGTTCAATTTACGTCGCTCCTATTTAAGATAGCGTATTGGGCTAAGCGGCATCTCAAAGCGCATGAAATGGCGAGTAAAATGCACTATTAAACTTCTAGGGTAGGGCAATCAGAGACCTGATTAGATCGTTTTATATTATGGTTAATATAAGAATTCAGCGAAATTCTATCACATTTGTTCAATTTACGTCGCTCCTATTTCAGATAGCGTACTGGGCTGGGCGGCATCTTAAAGCGCGTGGAATGGCGAGTAAAATGCACTTTTAAACTTCTATGATAGGGCAATCAGAGACCCGATTAGATCATTTTATATTTTGGTTAATATAAGAATTCAGCGAAATTCTACCACATTTGTTCAATTTACGTCGCTCCTATTTCAGATAGCGTATTGGGCTAAGCGGCATCTCAAGGCGCATGAAATGACGAATAAAATGCAATATTAAGCTTCTACGCTAGGGCGAACAGAGACCCGATTAGATCATTTAACATTATGGTTAATAAAAGAATTCAGCGAAATTCTATCACATTTGTACAATTTACATCGCTCCTATTTCAGATAGCGTAATGGGCTAGGCGGCATCTTAAAGCGCGTGAAATGACGAGTGAAATGCACTGTTAAACTTCTAGGGTAGGGCAAACAGAGACCCGATTAGATCATTTTATATTATGGTTAATTTAAGAATTCTGCAAAAATCTATCACATTTTTTCAATTTACGCCGTTTCTATTTCAGATAGCGTACTGGGCTAGGCGGCATCTTAAAGCGCGTGGAATGGCGAGTGAAATGCACTATTAAACTTCAATGATAGGGCAATCAGAGACCCGATTAGATCATTTTATATTTGGTTTGATATAAGATTTCAGGGAAATTCTATCACATTTGTTCAATTTACGTCGCTCCTATTTCAGATAGCTTATTCGGCTAAGCGGCATCTCAAAGCGCATGAAATTACGAGTGAAATGCACTATTAAACTTCGATGATAGGGCAAACAGAGACCCGATTAGGTCATTTTATATTTTGATTAATACAAGAATTCAGCGAAATTCTATCACATTTGTTCCATTTACGTCGCTCCTATTTCAGATAGCGTATTGGACTAAGTGGCATCTCAAAGCGCGTGGAATGGCGATTGAAATGCACCATTAAACTTCTGGGGTAAGGCAAACAGATACCCGATTAGATCATTTTATATTACGGTTAATTTAAGAATTCAGCAATATTCTATCACATTTGTTCAATTTACGTCGTTCCTATTTCAGATAGCGTATTGGGCTAAGCGGCATCTCAAAGCGCATGAAATGACCAGTGAAATGCACTATTAGTCTTCTATGGTAGGGCGAACAGAGACCCGATTAGATCATTTTACATTAAGGTTAATATAAGGATTCAGGGAAATTGTATCACATTTGTTCAATTTACGTCGCTCCTATTTCAGATAGCGTATTGGGCTAAGCGGCATCTCAAAGCGCATGAAATGAGGAGAGAAATGCACTATTAAACTTCTTGGGTAGGGCGAACAGAGACCCGAGTACATCATTTTATGTTATGGTTAATTTAAGAATTCGGCAAAATCCTATCACATTTGTTCAACTTACGTCCCTCCTATTTCAGATAGCGTACTGGGCTAGGCGGCACCTTAAAGCGCGTGGAATGGCGAGTAAAATGCACTATTAAACTTCTATGATAGGGCAATCAGAGACCCGATTAGATCATTTTATACGTCGGTTAATATAAGAATTCAGCGAAATTTTATCACATTTGTTCAATTTACGTCGCTCCTATTTAAGATAGCATATTGGGCTAAGCGGCATCTCAAAGCGCATGAAATGGCGAGTTAAATGCACTATTAAACTTCTAGGGTAGGGCAATCAGAGACCCGATTAGATCGTTTTATATTATGGTTAATATAAGAATTCAGCGAAATTCTATCACATTTGTTCAATTTACGTCGCTCCTATTTCAGATAGCGTATTGGGCTAAGCGGCATCTCAAAGCGCATGAAATGACGAATAAAATGCAATATTAAGCTTCTACGCTAGGGCGAACAGAGACCCGATTAGATCATTTAACATTATGGTTAATAAAAGAATTCAGCGAAATTCTATCACATTTGTACAATTTACATCGCTCCTATTTCAGATAGCGTAATGGGCTAGGCGGCATCTTAAAGCGCGTGAAATGACGAGTGAAATGCACTGTTAAACTTCTTGGGTAGGGCAAACAGAGACCCGATTAGATCATTTTATATTATGGTTAATTTAAGAATTCTGCAAAAATCTATCACATTTTTTCAATTTACGTCGTTTCTATTTCAGATAGCGTACTGGGCTAGGCGGCATCTTAAAGCGCGTGGAATGGCGACTGAAATGCACTATTAAACTTCAATGATAGGGCAATCAGAGACCCGATTAGATCATTTTATATTTGGTTTGATATAAGATTTCAGGGAAATTCTATCACATTTGTTCAATTTACGTCGCTCCTATTTCAGATAGCTTATTCGGCTAAGCGGCATCTCAAAGCGCATGAAACTACGAGTGAAATGCACTATTAAACTTCGATGATAGGGCAAACAGAGACCCGATTAGGTCATTTTATATTTTGATTAATACAAGAATTCAGCGAAATTCTATCACATTTGTTCCATTTACGTCGCTCCTATTTCAGATAGCGTATTGGACTAAGTGGCATCTCAAAGCGCGTGGAATGGCGATTGAAATGCACTATTAAACTTCTGGGGTAAGTCAAACAGATACCCGATTAGATCATTTTATATTACGGTTAATTTAAGAATTCAGCAATATTCTATCACATTTGTTCAATTTACGTCGTTCCTATTTCAGATAGCGTACTGGGCTAGGCGGCATCTTAAGGCGCGTGGAATGGCGAGTAAAATGAACCACTGAACTTCTATGATAGGGCAATCAGAGACCCGACCAGATCATTTTATATTATGATTAATTTAAGAATTCAGCGAAATTCTATCACATTCGTTCAATATACGTTGCTCCTATTTCAGATAGCGTATTGGGCTAAGCGGCATCTCAAAGCGCATGAAATGACGAGTGAAATGCACTATTAGTCTTCTATGGTAGGGCGAACAGAGACCCGATTAGATCATTTTACATTAAGGTTAATATAAGGATTCAGGGAAATTGTATCACATTTGTTCAATTTACGTCGCTCCTATTTCAGATAGCGTATTGGGCTAAGCGGCATCTCAAAGCGCATGAAATGAGGAGAGAAATGCACTATTAAACTTCTTGGGTAGGGCGAACAGAGACCCGAGTACATCATTTTATGTTATGGTTAATTTAAGAATTCGGCAAAATTCTATCACATTTGTTCAACTTACGTCCCTCCTATTTCAGATAGCGTACTGGGCTAGGCGGCACCTTAAAGCGCGTGGAATGGCGAGTAAAATGCACTATTAAACTTCTATGATAGGGCAATCAGAGACCCGATTAGATCATTTAACATTATGGTTAATAAAAGAATTCAGCGAAATTCTATCACATTTGTACAATTTACATCGCTCCTATTTCAGATAGCGTAATGGGCTAGGCGGCATCTTAAAGCTCGTGAAATGACGAGTGAAATGCACTGTTAAACTTCTTGGGTAGGGCAAACAGAGACCCGATTAGATCATTTTATATTATGGTTAATTTAAGAATTCTGCAAAAATCTATCACATTTTTTCAATTTACGTCGTTTCTATTTCAGATAGCGTACTGGGCTAGGCGGCATCTTAAAGCGCGTGGAATGGCGAGTGAAATGCACTATTAAACTTCAATGATAGGGCAATCAGAGACCCGATTAGATCATTTTATATTTGGTTTGATATAAGATTTCAGGGAAATTCTATCACATTTGTTCAATTTACGTCGCTCCTATTTCAGATAGCTTATTCGGCTAAGCGGCATCTCAAAGCGCATGAAATTACGAGTGAAATGCACTATTAAACTTCGATGATAGGGCAAACAGAGACCCGATTAGGTCATTTTATATTTTGATTAATACAAGAATTCAGCGAAATTCTATCACATTTGTTCCATTTACGTCGCTCCTATTTCAGATAGCGTACTGGGCTGGGCGGCATCTTAAAGCGCGTGGAATGGCGAGTAAAATGCACTTTTAAACTTCTATGATAGGGCAATCAGAGACCCGATTAGATCATTTTATATTTTGGTTAATATAAGAATTCAGCGAAATTCTACCACATTTGTTCAATTTACGTCGCTCCTATTTCAGATAGCGTATTGTGCTAAGCGGCATCGCAAAGCGCATGAAATGACGAGTGAAATGCACTATTAGACTTCTATGGTGGGGCGAACAGAGACCCGATTAGATCATTTTACATTATGCTTAATATAAGAATTCAGCGTAGTTCTATCACATTTCTTCAACTTACGTCGCTCCTATTTCAGATAGCGCATTGGGCTAAGCGGCATCTCAAAGCGCATGAAATGGCGAGTAAAATGCACTGTTAAACTTCTAGGGTAGAGCAAACAGAGACCCGATTAGATCATTTTATATTTTGGTTAATACAAGAATTCAGCGAAATTCTATCACGTTTGTTCAATTTACGTCGCTCCTATTTCAGATTGCTTATCGGGCTAAGCGGCATCTCAAAGCACATGGAATGTCGAGTGAAATGCACTGTTAAACGTCTAGGGTAGGGCAAACAGAGACCCGATTAGACAACATTTTATATTATGGTTAATTTAAGAATTCAGCAATATTCTATCACATTTGTTCAATTTACGTCGTTCCTATTTCAGATAGCGTACTGGGCTAGGCGGCATCTTAAAGCGCGTGGAATGGCGAGTAAAATGAACCACTGAACTTCTATGATAGGGCAATCAGAGACCCGACTAGATCATTTTATATTATGGTTAATTTAAGAATTCAGCGAAATTCTATCACATTCGTTCAATATACGTCGCTCCTATTTCAGATAGCGTATTGGGCTAAGCGGCATCTCAAAGCGCATGAAATCATGAGTGAAATGCACTATTAAACTTCTAGGGCAGGGCGAACAGAGACCCGATTAGATCAATTTACATTAAGGTTAATATAAGAATTCAGTGAAATTCTATCACATTTTTTCAATTTACGTCGCTCCCATTTCAGATAGCGTATTGGGCTAAGCGGCATCTCAAAGCGCATGAAATGGCGAGTAAAATGCACTATTAAATTTCTTGGGTAGGGCAAACAGAGACCCGATTGGATCATTTTATATTATGGTTAATTTAAGAATTCAGCAAAATTCTATCACATTTGTTCAATTTACGTCGCTCCTATTTCAGATAGCGTACTGGGCTAGACGGCATCTTAAAGCGCGTGGAATGGCGAGTAAAATGCACCATTAAACTTCTATGATAGGGCAAACAGAGAGTCGATTAGATCATTTTACATTAATGTTAATATAAGTATTCAGGGAAATTCTATCACATTTGTTCAATTTACGTCGCTCCTATTTCAGCTAGCCTATTGGGCTAAGCGGCATCTCAAAGCGCATGAAATGACGAGTGAAATGCACTATTAGTCTTCTATGGTAGGGCGAACAGAGACACGATTAGATCATTTTACATTAAGGTTAATATAAGAATTCAGATAAATTCTATCACATTTGTTCAATTTACGTCGCTCCTGTTTCAGATAGCGTATTGGGCTAAGCGGCATGTCGAAGCGCATGAAATGGCGAGTAAAATGCACTGTTAAATTTCCAGGGTAGTGCAAACAGAGACCCGATTAGATCATTTTATATTATGGTTCATTTAAGAATTCAGCAAAATTCAATCACATTTGTTCAATTTACGTCCTTCCTATTTCAGATAGCGTACCGTGCTATGCGGCATCTTAAAGCGCGTGGAATGGCGAGTGAAATCCACTATTAAACTTCTATGATAGGGCAATCAGAGACCCGATTAGATCATTTTATATTTTGGTTAATACAAGAATTCAGCGAAATTCTATCACATTTGTTCAATTTACGTCGCTCCTATTTCAGGCAGCGTACTGGGCTAGGCGGCGTCTTAAAGCGCGTGGAATGGCGAGTAAAATGCACTGTTAAACTTCTAGGATAAGACAAACAGAGACCCGATTAGATCATTTTATATTACGGTTAATATAAGAATTCAGCGTAATTCTATCACATTTGTTCAACTTACGTCGCTCCTATTTCAGATAGCTTATTGGGCTAAGCGGCATCTCAAAGCGCATGAAGTGACGGGTGAAATGCACTAGTAATCTTCTAGGGTAAGGCAAACAGAGACCCGATTAGATCATTTTATATTACGGTTAATATGAGAATTCAGCGTAATTCTATCACATTTGTTCAACATACGTTGCTCCCATTTCAGATAGTGTGCTGGGCTAGGCGGCATCTTAAAGCGCGTGGAAGGGCGAATAAAATGCACTACTAAACTTCTATGATAGGGCAATCAGAGATCCGATTAGATCATGTTATATTTTGTTTAATATAAGAGTTCAGCGAAATTCTATCACATTTGTTCAATTTACGTCGCTCCTATTTCAGATAGTGTATTGGGCTAAACGGCATCTCATAGCGCATGAAATGACGAGTGAAATGCACTATTAAACTTCTAGGGTAGGGTGAACAGAGACCCGATTAGATCACTTTACATTAAGGTTAATATAAGAATTCAGCGAAATTCTATCACATTTGTTCAACTTACGTCGCTCCTATTTCAGATAGCGTATTGGGCTAAGCGGCATCTGAAAGCGCATGAAATGGCGAGTAAGATGCACTATTAAACTTCTAGGGTAGGGCAAACAGAGACCCGATTAGATCATTTTATATTATGGTTAATTTAAGAATTCAGCAAAATTCTATCACATTTGTTCAACTTACGTGGCTCCTATTTCAGATAGCGTACTGGGCTAGGCGGCATCTTAAAGCGCGTGGAAGGGCGACTAAAATGCACTACTAAACTTCTATGATAGGGCAATCAGAGACCCGATTAGATCATTTTATATTTTGTTTAATATAAGAGTTCAGCGAAATTCTATCATATTTGTTCAATTTACATCGCTCCTATTTCAGATAGCGTATTGGGCTAGGCGGCCTCTCAAAGCGCAAGAAATGGCGAGTAAAATGCACTATTAAACTTCTAGGGTAGGGCCAACAGAGACCCGATTAGATCATTTTATATTATGGTTAATTTAAGAATTCAGCAAAATTCTATCACATTTGTTCAATTTACGTCGCTCCTATTTCAGGTAGCGTATTGGGCCAAGCGGCATCTCAAAGCGCATGAAATGGCGAGTAAAATGCACTATTAAACTTCTAGGGTAAGGCAAACAGAGACCCGATTAGATCATTTTATATTACGGTTAATATAAGAATTCAGCGTAATTCTACCACATTTGTTCAGCTTGCGTCGCTCCTATTTCAGATAGCGTACTGGGCTACGCGGCATCTTAAAGCGCGTGGGAGGGCGACTAAAATGCACTACTAAACTTCTATGATAGGGCAATCAGAGATCCGATTAGATCATGTTATATTTTGTTTAATATAAGAGTTCAGCGAAATTCTATCACATTTGTTCAATTTACGTCGCTCCTATTTCAGATAGTGTATTGGGCTAAACGGCATCTCATAGCGCATGAAATGACGAGTGAAATGCACTATTAAACTTCTAGGGTAGGGTGAACAGAGACCCGATTAGATCATTTTACATTAAGGTTAATATAAGAATTCAGCGAAATTCTATCACATTTGTTCAACTTACGTCGCTCCTATTTCAGATAGCGTATTGGGCTAGGCGGCATCTCAAAGCGCAAGAAATGGCGAGTAAAATGCACTATTAAACTTCTAGGGTAGGGCAAGCAGAGACCCGATTAGATCATTTTATATTACGGTTAATATAAGGATTTAGCGAAATTCTATCACATTTGTTCAACTTACGTCGCTCCTATTTCAGATAGCGTACTGGGCTAGGCGGCATCGTAAAGCGCGTGGAAGGGTGACTAAAATGCACTACTAAACTTCTATGATAGGGCAATCAGAGACCCGATTAGATCATTTTATATTTTGGTTAATATAAGAATTCAGCGAAATTCTATCACATATGTTCAATTTACGTCGCTCCTATTTCAGATAGCGTATTGGGCTCAGCGGCATCTCAAACCGCATGAAATGACGAGTGAAACGCAATATTAAACTTCTAGGGTAGGGTGAACAGAGACCCGATTAGATTATTTTACATTAAGGTTAATATACGAATTCAGGGAAATTCTATCACATTTGTTCCATTTACGTCGCTCCTATTTCAGATAGCGTACTGGGCTAGGCGGCATCTTAAAGCGCGTGGAATGGCGAGCAAAATGCACTATTAAACTTCTAGGGTAGGGCGAACAGAGACCCGATTAGATCATTTTACATTAAGGTTAATATAAGAATTCATCAAAATTCTATCACATTTGTTCAATTTACGTCGCTCCTATTTCAGATAGCGTACTGGGCTAGGCGGCATCTTAAAGCGCGTGGAATGGCGAGTAAAGTGCACTATTAAACTTCTATGATACGGCAATCAGAGACCCGATTAGATCATTTTATATTTTGTTTAATATAATATTTCAGGGGAATTCTGTCACATTTGTTCAATTTACGTCGCTCCTATTTCAGATAGCGTATTGGGCTAAGCGGCATCTGAAAGCGCATGAAATGGCGAGTAAAATGCACTATTAAACTCCTAGGGTAGGGCCAACAGAGACCCGATTATATCATTTTATATTATGGTTAATTTAAGAATTCAGCGAAATTCTATCACATGTGTACAGCTTACGTCGCTCCTATCTCAGATAGCGTATTGGGCTAAGCGACATCTCAAAGCGCATGAAATCGCGAGTAAAATGCACTATTATACTTCTAGGGTAGGGCAAACAGAGATCCGATTAGATCATTTTATATTATGGTTAATTTAAGAATTCAGCAAAATTCTATCACAATTGTTCAATTTACGTCGCTCCTACTTCAGATAGCGTATTGGGCTCAGCGGCATGTCAAATCGCGTGGAATGGCGAGTAAAATGCACTATTAAACTTCTATGATAGGGCAATCAGAGACCCGATTAGATGATTTTATATTTTGGTTAATATAAGAATTCATCGAAATTCTATCACATTTGTTCAATTTACGTTGCTCCTATTTCAGATAAAGTATTGGGCTCAGCGGCATGTTAAAGCGCGTGGAAGGGCGAGTAAAATGCACTACTAAACATCTATGATAGGGCAATCAGAGACCCGATTAGATCATTTTATATTTTGGTTAATATAAGAATTCAACGAAATTCTATCACATTTCTTCAATTTACTTCGCTCCTATTTCAGATAGCGTATTGGGCTAAGCGGCATCTGAAAGCGCATCAAATGACGAGTGAAATGCACTATTAAACTTGTAGGGTAGGGTGAACAGAGACCCGATTAGATCATTTTACATTAAGGTTAATATACGAATTCAGGGAAATTCTATCACATTTGTTGAATTTACGTCGCTCCTATTTGAGATAGCGTATTGGGCTAAGCGGCACATCAAAGCGCATGAAATGGCGAGTAAAATGCACTATTAAACTTCTAGGGTAGGGCAAACAGAGACCCGATTAGATCATTTTATATTATGGTTAATTTAAGAATTCAGCAAAATTCTATCAGTTTTGTTCAATTTACGTCGCTCCTATTTCAGATAGCGTATTGGGCTAAGCGGTATCTCAAAGCGCATGAAATGGCGAGTAAAATGCACTACTAAGCTTCTAGGATAAGGCAAGCAGAGACCCGATTAGATCATTTTATATTACGGTTGATATAAGAATTTAGCGTAATTCTATCACATTTGTTCAACTTACGTCGCTCCTATTTCAGATAGCGTACTGCGCTGGGCGGCATCTTAAAGCGCGTGGTATGGCGAGTGAAATGCTGTACTAAACTTCTATGGTAGGGCAATCAGAGACCCACTTAGATCATTTTATATTTTGTTTAATATAAGATTTCAGGGAAATTCTATCACATTTGTTCAATTTACGTCGTTCCTATTTCAGATAGCATACTGGGCTAGGCGGCATCTTAAAGCGTGTGGAATGGCGAGTAAAATGCACCATTAAACTTCTATGATAGGGCAATCAGAGACCCGATTAGATCATTTTATATTACGGTTAATATAAGAATTCAGCGTAATTCTGTCACATTTGTTCAACTTATGTAGCTCCTATTTCAGATAGCATACTGGGCTAGGCGGCAACTTAAAGCGCGTGGAATGGCGAGTAAAATGCACTATTAAACTTCTACGATAGGGCAATCAGAGACCCGATTAGATCATTTTATATTTTGGTTAATATAAGAATGCAGCGAAATTCTATCACATTTGTTCAATTTACGTCGCTCCTATTTCAAATAGTGTATAGGGCTATGCGGCATCTCAAAGCGCATGAAATGGCGAGTAAAATGCACTATTATACTTCTAGGGTAGGGCAATCAGAGACCCGATTAGATCATTTTATATTACGGTTAATATAAGAATTCAGCGTAATCCTATCACATTTGTTCAACATACGTCGCTCCTATTTCAGATAGCGTATTGGGCTAAGCGGCATCTTAAAGCGCGTGGAAGGGCGAGTAAAATGCACTACTAAACTTCTATGGTGGGGCAATCAGAGTCCCGTTTAGATCATTTTATGTTTTGTTTAATATAAGATTTCAGGGAAATTCTATCGCATCTGTTCAATTTACGTGTCTCCTATTTCAGATAGCGTATTGGGCTAAGCGGCATCTCAAAGCGCATTAAATGACGAGAGAAATGCACTATTAAACTTCTTGGGTAGGGCGAACAGAGACCCGATTACATCATTTTATATTATGGTTAATTTAAGAATTCGGCAAAATTCTATCACATTTGTTCAATTTACGTCGCTGCAATTTCAGATAGCGTACTGGGCTAGGCGGCACCTTAAAGCGCGGGAATGGCGATTGAAATGCACTATTAAACTTCTATGATACGGCAATCAGAGACCCGATTAGATCATTTTATATTTTATTTAATATAAGAATTCAGCGAAATTCTATCACATTCCTTCAATTTACGTCGCTCCTATTTCAGATAGCTTAATGGGCTAAGCGGCATCGCAAAGCGCATGAAATGACGAGTGAAATGCACTATTAAACTTCTAGGGTAGGGCAAACAGACACCCGATTAGATCATTTTATATTATGGTTAATTTAAGAATTCAGCAAAATTCTATCACATTTGTTCAATTTACGTCGCTCCTATTTCAGGTACCGTATTGGGCTAAGCGGCATCTCAGAGCGCATGAAATGGCGAGTAACATGCACTATTAAACTTCTAGGGTAGGGCGAACAGAGATCCGATTAGATCATTTTACATTAAGGTTAATATAAATATTCAAGGAAATTCTATCACATTTGTTCAATTTACGTCGCTCCTATTTCAGATAGCGTATTGGGCTAAGCGGCATCTCAAAGCGCATGAAATGGCGAGTAAAATGTACTATTAAACTTCTAGGGTAGGGAATCAGAGACCCGATTAGATCATTTTATATTATGGTTAATTTAAGAATTCAGCAAAATTCTATCACATTTGTTCAATTTACGTCGCTCCTATTTCAGATAGCGTACTGGGCTAAGCGGCATCTCAAAGCGCATGAAATGGCGAGTAAAAGGCACTATTAAACTTCTAGGGTAGGGCAAACAGAGACCCGATTAGATCATTTTATATTTTGGTTAATATAAGAATTAAGCGAAATTCTATCACATTTGTTCAATTTACGTCGCTCCTATTTCAGACAGCGTACTGGGCTAGGCGGCATCTTAAAGCGCGTGGAATGGCGAGTAAAATGCACTATTAAACTTCTATGATAGGGCAATCAGAGACCCGATTAGATCATTTTGTATTTTGTTTAATATAAGAATTCACCGAAATTCTTTCACATTTGTTCAATTTACGTCGCTCCTATTTCAGATAGCGTATTGTGCTAAGCGGCACCTCAAAGCGCACGAAATGGCGAGTAAAATGCACTATTAAACTTGTAGGGTAGGGCAAACAGAGACCCGATTAGATCATTTTATATTATGGTGAATTTAAGAATTCAGCAAAATTCTATCACATTTGTTCAATTTACGTCGCTCCTATTTCAGGTAGCGTATTGGGCCAAGCGGCTTCTCAAAGCGCATGAAATGGCGAGCGAAATGCACTGTTAAACTTCTAGGGTAGGGTGAACAGAGACCCGATTAGATCATTTTACATTAAGGTTAATATACGAATTCAGGGAAATTCTATCACAATTGTTCAATTTACGTCGCTCCTATTTCAGATAGCGTATTGGGCTAGGCGGCCTCTCAAAGCGCAAGAAATGGCGAGTAAAATGCACTACTAAACTTCTAGGGTAGGGCCAACAGAGTCCCGATTAGATCATTTTATATTATGGTTAATTTAAGAATTCAGCAAAATTCTATCACATTTGTTCAATTTACGTCGCTCCTATATCAGATAGCGTATTGGGCTAGGCGGCATCTGAAAGCGCATGAAATGACGAGTGAAATGCACTGTTAAACTTCCAGGGTAGGGCAAACAGAGACCCGATTCGATCATTTTATATTATGGTTAACTTAAGAATTCAGCGAAATTCTATCACATTTGTTCAATTTACGTCGCTCCTATTTCAGATAGCGTACTGGGCTAGGCGGCATCTTAAAGCGCGTGGAATGGCGAGTGAAATGCACTATTAAACTTCTAGGGTAGGGTGAACAGAGACCCGATTAGATCATTTTACATTAAGGTTAATATACGAATTCAGGGAAATTCTATCACATTTGTTCAAGTTACGTCGCTCGTATTTCAGATAGCGTACTGGGCTAGGCGGCATCTTAAAGCGCGTGGAATGGCGAGTAAAATGCACTATGAACTTCTATGGTAGGGCAATCAGAGACCCGATTAGATCATTTTATATTTTGTTTAATATAAGAGTTCAGCGAAATTCTATCATAATTGTTCAATTTACGTCGCTCCTATTCAGATAGCGTATTGGGCTTAACGGCTTCTCATAGCGCATGAAATGACGAGCGAAATGCACTATTAAACTTCTAGGGTAGGGTGAACAGAGACCCGATTAGATCATTTTACATTAAGGTTAATATACGAATTCAGGGAAATTCTATCATATTTGTTCAATTTACGTCGCTCCTATTTCAGATAGCGTATTGGGCTAAACGGCATCTCATAGCGCATGAAATGACGAGCGAAATGCACTATTAAACTTCTAGGGTAGGGCAATCAGAGACCCGATTAGATCATTTTATATTTTGGTTAATATAAGAATTCAGCGAAATTCTATCACATTTGTTCAATTTACGTCGCTCCTATTTCAGATAGCGTATTGGGCTAAGCGGCATCTCAAAGAGTATGAAATGGCGAGAAAAATGCACTATTAAACTTCTATGATAGAGCAATCAGAGACCCGATTAGATCATTTTATATTTTGGTTAATATAAGAATTCAGCGAAATTCTATCACATTTGTTCAATTTACGTCGCTCCTATTTCAGATAGCGTACTGGGCTAGGCGGCATCTAAAGCGCGTGGAATGGCGAGTAAAATGCACTATTAAACTTCTAGGGTAGGGCAAACAGAGACCCGATTAGATCATTTTATATTATGGTTAATTTAAGAATTCAGCGAAATTCTATCACATTTGTTCAACTTACGTCGCTCCTATTTCAGATAGCGTACTGGGCTAGGCGGCATCTTAAAGCGCGTGGAAGGGCGACTAAAATGCACTACTAAACTTCTATGATAGGACAATCAGAGACCCGATTAGATCATTTTATATTTTGGTTAATATAAGAATTCAGCGAAATTCTATCACATTTGTTCAATTTACGTCGCTCCTATTTCAGATAGCGTATTTGGCTAAGCGGCATCTCAAAGAGTATGAAATGGCGAGTATAATTCACTATCAAACTTCTAGGGTAGGGCAAACAGAGACCCGATTAGATCATTTTATATTATGGTTAATTTAAGGATTCAGGAAAATTCTATCACATTTGTTCAATTTACGTCGCTCCTATTTCAGATAGCGTATTGGGATAGGCGGCATCTGAAAGCGCATGAAATGACGAGTGAAATGCACTGTTAAACTTCCAGGGTAGGGCAAACAGAGACCCGATTAGATCATTTTATATTACGGCTAATATAAGAATTCAGGGTAATTCTATCACATTTGTTCAATTTACGTCGCTCCTATTTCAGATAGCGTACTGGGCTAGGCGGCATCTAAAGCGCGTGGAATGGCGAGTAAAATGCACTATTAAACTTCTAGGGGAGGGCAAACAGAGACCCGATTAGATCATTTTATATTATGGTTAATTTAAGAATTCAGCGAAATTCTATCACATTTGTTCAACTTACGTCGCTCCTATTTCAGATAGCGTACTGGGCTAGACGGCATCTTAAAGCGCGTGAAAGGCCGACTAAAATGCACTACTAAACTTCTATGATAGGACAATCAGAGACCCGATTAGATCATTTTATATTTTGGTTAATATAAGAATTCAGCGAAATTCTATCACATTTGTTCAATTTACGTCGCTCCTATTTCAGATAGCGTATTTGGCTAAGCGGCATCTCAAAGCGCATGAAATGGCGAGTAAAATGCACTATTAAGCTTCTGGGGTAGGGCAAACAGAGACCCGATTAGATCATTTCATATTATGGTTAATTTAAGAATTCAGCGAAATTCTATCACATTTGTTCAATCTACGTCCCTCCTATTTCAGATAGCGTATTGGGATAGGCGGCATCTGAAAGCGCATGAAATGACGAGTGAAATGCACTGTTAAACTTCCAGGGTAGGGCAAACAGAGACCCGATTAGATCATTTTATATTACGGCTAATATAAGAATTCAGGGTAATTATATCACATTTGTTCAACTTACGTCGCTCCAGTTCAGATAGCGTACTGCGCTAGGCGGCATCTTAAAGCGCGTGGAAGGGCGAGTAAAATGCACTACTAAACTTCTATGATAGGGCAATCAGAGACCCGATTAGATCATTTTATATTCTGGTTAATATAAGAATTCAGCGAAATTCTATCACATTTGTTCAACTTACGTCGCTCCTATTTCAGATAGCGTATTGGGCTAACCGGCATCTCAAAGAGTATGAAATGGCGAGTATAATTCACTATCAAACTTCTAGGGTAGGGCAAACAGAGACCCGATTAGATCATTTTATATTTTGGTTACTATAAGAATTCAGCGAAATTCTATCTCATTTGTTCAACTTACGTCGCTCCTATTTCAGATAGCGTATTGGCCTAAGCGGCATCTCAAAGCGCATGAAATGGCGAGTAAAGTGAACTATTATACTTCTATGATAGGGCAATCAGAAACCCGATTAGATCATTTTATATTTTGGTTAATATAAGAATTCAGCGAAATTCTGTCAGATTTGTTCAATTTACGTCGCTCATATTTCAGATAGCGTATTGGGCTAAGCGGCACCTCAAAGCGCATGAAATGGCGAGTAAAACGCACTATTATACTTCTAGGGTAGGGCAAACAGAGATCCGATTAGATCATTTTATATTTTGGTTAATATAAGAATTCAGCGAAATTCTATCACATTTGTTCAATTTACGTCGCTCATATTTCAGATAGCGTATTGGGCTAGGTGGCATCTCAAAGCGCAAGAAATGGCGAGTAAAATGCACTATTAAACTTCTAGGGTACGGCCAACAGAGACCCGATTAGATCATTTTGTATTATGGTTAATTTAAGAATTCGCCGAAATTCTATCACATTTGTTCAATTTAAGTCGCTCCTATTTCAGATAGCGTATTGGGCCAGGCTGCATCTCAAAGCGCATGAAATGGCGAGTAAAATGCACTATTAAGCTTCTAGGATAAGGCAAGCAGAGACCCGATTAGACCATATTATATTACGGTTAATTTAAGAATTTAGCGAAATTCTATCACATTTGTTCGACTTACGTCGCTCCTATTTCAGATAGCGTACTGGGCTAGGCGGCTTCTTAAAGCGCGTGGAAGGGTGACTAAAATGCACTACTAAACTTCTATGATAGGGCAATCAGCGACCCGATTAGATCATTTTACATTATGGTTAATAAAAGAATTCAGCGAAATTCTATCACATTTGTTCAATTTACGTCGCTTCTATTTCAGATAGCGTATTGGGCTAAGCGGCACCTCAAAGCGCATGAAATGGCGAGTAAAATGCACTATTAAACTTCTAGGGTAAGGCAAACAGAGACCCGATTAGATCATTTTATAATACGGTTAATATAAGAATTCAGCGTAATTCTATCACATTTGTTCAATTTACGTCGCTCCTATTTCAGATAGCGTACTGGGCTAGGCGGCACCTTAAAGCGCGTAGAATGGCGAGTAAAATGCACAATTAAACTTCTATGATAGGGCAATCGGAGGCCCGATTAGATCATTTTATATTTTGGTTAATATAAGGATTCAGCGAAATTCTATCACATTTGTTCAATTTACGTCGCTCCTATTTCAGATAGCGTATTGGGCTCAGCGGCATGTTAAAGCGCGTGGAAGGGGGAGTAAAATACACTACTGAATATCTATGATAGGGCAATCAGAGACCCGATTAGATCATTTTATATTTTGGTTAATATAAGAATTCAGCAAAATTCTATCACATTTGTTCAATTTACGTCGCTTCTATTTCAGATAGCGTATTGGGCTAAGCGGCACCTCAAAGCGCATGAAATGGCGAGTAAAATGCACTATTAAACTTCTAGGGTAAGGCAAACAGAGACCCGATTAGATCATTTTATAATACGGTTAATATAAGAATTCAGCGTAATTCTATCACCTTTCTTCAATTTACGTCGCTCCTATTTCAGATAGCGTACTGGGCTAGGCGGCACCTTAAAGCGCGTAGAATGGCGAGTAAAATGCACAATTAAACTTCTATGATAGGGCAATCGGAGGCCCGATTAGATCATTTTATATTTTGGTTAATATAAGGATTCAGCGAAATTCTATCACATTTATTCAATTTACGTCGCTCCTATTTCAGATAGCGTATTGGGCTCAGCGGCATGTTAAAGCGCGTGGAGGGGGAGTAAAATACACTACTGAATATCTATGATAGGGCAATCAGAGACCCGATTAGATCATTTTATATTTTGGTTAATATAAGAATTCAGCAAAATTCTATCACATATGTTCAACTTACGTCGCTCCTATTTCAGATAGCGTATTGGGCTAAGCGACATCTCAAAGCGCATGAAATGGCCAGTAAAATGCACTATTATACTTCTAGGGTAGGTCAAACAGAGACCCGATTAGATCATTTTATATTATGGTTAATTTAAGAATTCAGCAAAATTCTATCAGATTTGTTCAATTTAGGTCGCTCCTATTTCAGATAGCGTATTGGGCCAAGCTGCATCTCAAAGCGCA
The DNA here is from genome assembly GCA_916610135.2 of Macropis europaea. Lineage (NCBI taxonomy): Eukaryota > Metazoa > Arthropoda > Insecta > Hymenoptera > Melittidae > Macropis > Macropis europaea. The sequence continues at coordinate 222,068 of CAKAJE020001050.1, read as the reverse complement.
TGAAATGGCGAGTAAAATGCACTATTAAGCTTCTAGGATAAGGCTAGCAGAGACCCGATTAGATCATTTTATATTACGGTTAATTTAAGAATTTAGCGAAATTCTATCACATTTGTTCGACTTACGTCGCTCCTATTTCAGATAGCGTACTGGGCTAGGCGGCATCTTAAAGCGCGTGGAAGGGTGACTAAAATGCACTACTAAACTTCTATGATAGGGCAATCAGAGACCCGATTAGATCATTTTATATTTTGTTTAATATAAGGGTTCACGGAAATTCTATCACATTTGTTCAATTTACGACGCTCCTATTTCAGATAGCGTATTGGGCTATGCGGCATCTCAAAGCGCATGAAATGGCGAATAAAATGCACTATTAAACTTCTAGGCTAGGGCGAACGGATACCCGATTAGATCATTTTACATTATGGTTAATAAAAGAATTCAGCGAAATTCTATCACATTTGTTCAATTTACTTCGCTCATATTTCAGATAGCGTATTGGGCTAGGCGGCATCTCAAAGCGCAAGAAATGGCGAGTAAAATGCACTATTACACTTCTATGGTACGGCCAACAGAGACCCGATTAGATCATTTTGTATTATGGTTAATTTAAGAATTCGCCGAAATTCAATCACATTTGTTCAATTTAAGTCGCTCCTATTTCAGATAGCGTATTGGGCCAAGCTGCATCTCAAAGCGCATGAAATGGCGAGTAAAATGCACTATTAAGCTTCTAGGATAAGGCAAGCAGAGACCCGATTAGATCATTTTATATTACGGTTAATTTAAGAATTTAGCGAAATTCTATCACATTTGTTCGACTTACGTCGCTCCTATTTCAGATAACGTACTGGGCTAGGCGGCATCTTAAAGCGCGTGGAAGGGTGACTAAAATGCACTACTAAACTTCTATGATAGGGCAATCAGAGACCCGATTAGATCATTTTATATTTTTTTTAATATAAGGGTTCAGGGAAATTCTATCACATTTGTTCAATTTACGTCGCTCCTATTTCAGATAGCGTATTGGGCTATGCGGCATCTCAAAGCGCATGCAATGGCGAATAAAATGCACTATTAAACTTCTAGGCTAGGGCGAACGGATAACCGATTAGATAATTTTACATTATGGTTAATAAAAGAATTCAGCGAAATTCTATCACATTTGTTCAATTTACGTCGCTCATATTTCAGATAGCGTATTGGGCTAAGCGGCATCTCAAAGCGCAAGAAATGGTGGGTAAAATGCACTATTAAACTTCTAGGGTAGGGCTAACAGAGACCCGATTAGATCATTTTATATTATGGTTAATTTAAGAATTCAGCAAGATTCTATCACATTTGTCCAATTTACGTCGCTCCTATTTCTGATAGCGTACTGGGCTAGGCGGCATCTTCAAGCGCGTGGAATGGCGAGTAAAGTGCACTATTAAACTTGTATGGTGGGGCAATCAGAGACCCGATTAGATCATTTTATATTTTGGTTAATATAAGAATTCAGCGAAATTCTATCACATTTGTACAATTTACGTCGCTCCTATTTCAGATAGCGTATTGGGCTGAGCGGCTTCTCAAAGCGCATGAAATGGCGAGTAAAATGCACTATTAAACTTCTAGGGTAGGGCAAACAGAGACCCGATTAGATCATTTTATATTATGGTTAATTTAAGGATTCAGCAAAATCCTATCACATTTGTTCAATTTACGTCGCTCCTATTTCAGATAGCGTACTGGGCTAGGCGGCACCTTAAAGCGCGTAGAATGGCGAGTAAAATGCACAATTAAACTTCTATGATAGGGAATCAGAGGCCCGATTAGATCATTTTATATTTTGGTTAATATAAGAATTCAGCGAAATTCTATGACATTTGTTCAATTTACGTCGCTCATATTTCAGATAGCGTATTGGGCTAGGCGGCATCTCAAAGCGCAAGAAATGGCGAGTAAAATGCACTATTAAACTTCTAGGGTACGGCCAACAGAGACCCGATTAGATCATTTTGTATTATGGTTAATTTAAGAATTCGCCGAAATTCAATCACATTTGTTCAATTTAAGTCGCTCCTATTTCAGATAGCGTATTGGGCCAAGCTGCATCTCAAAGCGCATGAAATGGCGAGTAAAATGCACTATTAAGCTTCTAGGATAAGGCAACCAGAGACCCGATTAGATCATTTTATATTACGGTTAATTTAAGAATTTAGCGAAATTCTATCACATTTGTTCGACTTACGTCGCTCCTATTTCAGATAACGTACTGGGCTAGGCGGCATCTTAAAGCGCGTGGAAGGGTGACTAAAATGCACTACTAAACTTCTATGATAGGGCAGTCAGAGACCCGATTAGATCATTTTATATTTTTTTTAATATAAGAGTTCAGGGAAATTCTATCACATTTCTCCAATTTACGTCGCTCCTATTTCAGATAGCGTATTGGGCTATGCGGCATCTCAAAGCGCATGAAATGGCGAATAAAATGCACTATTAAACTTCTAGGATAGGGCAAACGGATAACCGATTAGATAATTTTACATTATGGTTAATAAAAGAATTCAGCGAAATTCTATCACATTTGTTCAATTTACGTCGCTTCTATTTCAGATAGCGTATTGGGCTAAGCGGCACCTCAAAGCGCATGAAATGGCGAGTAAAATGCACTATTAAACTTCTAGGGTAAGGCAAACAGAGACCCGATTAGATCATTTTATATTACGGTTAATATAAGAATGTAGCGTAATTCTATCACATTTGTTCAATTTACGACGCTCCTATTTCAGATAGCGTATTGGGCTAAGCTGCATCTGAAAGCGCATGAAATGGCGAGTAAAATGCACTATTAAAACTCTAGGGTAGGACAAACAGAGACCCGATTAGATCATTTTATATTACGGCTAATATAAGAATTCAGCGTAATTCTATCACATTTGTTCAATTTACGTCGCTCATATTTCAGATAGCGTATTGGGCTAAGCGGCATCTCAAAGCGCAAGAAATGGTGAGTAAAATGCACTATTAAACTTCTAGGGTAGGGCTAACAGAGACCCGATTAGATCATTTTATATTATGGTTAATTTAAGAATTCTGCAAAATTCTATCACATTTGTCCAATTTACGTCGCTCCTATTTCAGATAGCGTACTGGGCTAGGCGGCATCTTCAAGCGCGTGGAATGGCGAGTAAAGTGCACTATTAAACTTCTATGGTAGGGCAATCAGAGACCCGATTAGATCATTTTATATTTTGGTTAATATAAGAATTCAGCGAAATTCTATCACATTTGTACAATTTACGTCGCTCCTATTTCAGATAGCGTATTGGGCAGAGCGGCATCTCAAAGCGCATGAAATGGCGAGCAAAATGCACTATTAAACTTCTAGGGTAGGGCAACAGAGACCCGATTAGATCATTTTATATTATGGTTAATTTAAGGATTCAGCAAAATTCTATCACATTTGTTCAATTTACGTCGCTCCTATTTCAGATAGCGTACTGGGCTAGGCGGCATCTTAAAGCGCGCGGAATGGCGAGTAAAATGCACTATTGAACTTCTATGATAGGGCAATGAGAGACCCGATTAGATCATTTTATATTTTGCTTAATATATGAATTCAGCGAAATTCTATCACATTTTTTCAATTTACGTCGCTCCTATTTCAGATAGCGTATTGGGCTCAGCGGCATCTCAAAGCGCATGAAATGACGAGTGAAATGCAATATTAAACTTCTAGGCTAGGGTGAACAGAGACCCGATTAGATTATTTTACATTAAGGTTAATATACGAATTCAGGGAAATTCTATCACATTTGTTCAATTTACGTCGCTCCTATTTCAGATAGCGTATAGGCTGAGCGGCATCTCAAAGCGCATGAAATGGCGAGTAAAATGCACTATTAAACTTCTAGGGTAGGGCAAACAGAGACCCGATTAGATCATTTTATATTATGGTTAATTTAAGGATTCAGCAAAATTCTATCGCATTTGTTGAATTTACGTCGCTCCTATTTCAGATAGCGTACTGGGCTAGGCGGCACCTTAAAGCGCGTAGAATGGCGAGTAAAATGCACAATTAAACTTCTATGATAGGGAATCAGAGGCCCGATTAGATCATTTTATATTTTGGTTAATATAAGAATTCAGCGAAACTCTATGACATTTGTTCAATTTACGTCGCTCCTATTTCAGATAGCGTATTGGGCTAAACGGCATCTCATAGCGCATGAAATGACGTGTGAAATGCACTATTAAACTTCTAGGGTAGGGCGAACAGAGACCCGATTAGATCATATTACATTAAGGTTAATATAAGAATTCAGCAAAATTCTATCACATTTGTTCAATTTACGTCGCTTCTATTTCAGATAGCGTATTGGGCTAGGCGGCATCTTAAAGCGCGTGGAATGGCGAGTAAAATGCACTATTAAACTTCTAGGGTAAGTCAAACAGAGACCCGATTAGATCATTTTATATTACGGTTAATATAAGAATGCAGCGTAATTCTATCACATTTGTTCAATTTACGTCGCTCCTATTTCAGATAGCGTATCGGGCTAAGCTGCATCTGAAAGCGCATGAAATGGCGAGTAAAATGCACTATTAAAACTCTAGGGTAGGACAAACAGAGACCCGATTAGATCATTTTATATTACGGCTAATATAAGAATTCAGCGTAATTCTATCACATTTGTTCAATTTACGTCGCTCATATTTCAGATAGCGTATTGGGCTAAGCGGCATCTCAAAGCGCAAGAAATGGTGAGTAAAATGCACTATTAAACTTCTAGGGTAGGGCTAACAGAGACCCGATTAGATCATTTTATATTATGGTTAATTTAAGAATTCTGCAAAATTCTATCACATTTGTCCAATTTACGTCGCTCCTATTTCAGATAGCGTACTGGGCTAGGCGGCATCTTCAAGCGCGTGGAATGGCGAGTAAAGTGCACTATTAAACTTCTATGGTAGGGCAATCAGAGACCCGATTAGATCATTTTATATTTTGGTTAATATAAGAATTCAGCGAAATTCTATCACATTTGTACAATTTACGTCGCTCCTATTTCAGATAGCGTATTGGGCTGAGCGGCATCTCAAAGCGCATGAAATGGCGAGCAAAATGCATTATTAAACTTCTAGGGTAGGGCAAACAGAGACCCGATTAGATCATTTTATATTATGGTTAATTTAAGGATTCAGCAAAATTCTATCACATTTGTTCAATTTACGTCGCTCCTATTTCAGATAGCGTACTGGGCTAGGCGGCATCTTAAAGCGCGTGGAATGGCGAGTAAAATGCACTATTAAACTTCTATGATAGGGCAATCAGACACCAGATTAGATTATTTTCTATTTTCGTTAATATAAGAATTCAGCGAAATTCTATCACATTTGTTCAATTTACGTCGCTCATATTTCAGATAGCGTATTGGGCCAAGCGGCACCTCAAAGCGCATGAAATGGCGAGTAAAATGCACTATTGAACTTCTAGGGTAAGGCAAGCAGAGACCCGATTAGATCATTTCATATTACGGTTAATTTAAGAATTTAGCGAAATTCTATCACATTTGTTCGACTTACGTCGCTCCTATTTCAGATAGCGTACTGGGCTAGGCGGCATCTTAAAGCGCGTGGAAGGGTGACTAAAATGCACTACTAAACTGCTATGATAGGGCAATCAGAGACCCGATTAGATCATTTTATATTTTGTTTAATATAAGGGTTCAGGGAAATACTATCACATTTGTTCAATTTACGTCGCTCCTATTTCAGATAGCGTATTGGGCTAAGCGGCACCTCAAAGCGCATGAGATGGCGAGTAAAATGCACCATTAAACTTCTTGGGTTGGGCAAACAGAGACCCGATTAGATCATTTTATATTATGGTTAATTTAAGGATTCAGAATAATTCTATCGCATTTGTTCAATTTACGTCGCTCCTATTTCAGATAGTGTATTGGGCTAAGCGGCATCTCAAAGCGCATGAAAGTGCGAGTAAAATGCACTATTAAAATTCTAGGGTAGGGCAAACAGAGACCCGATTAGATCATTTTATATTATTGTTAATTTAAGAATTCAGCGAAATTCTATCACATTTGTTCAATTTACGTCGCTCCTATTTCAGATAGCGTACTGGGCTAGGCGGCATCTTAAAGCGCGCGGAATGGCGAGTAAAATGCACTATTGAACTTCTATGATAGGGCAATGAGAGACCCGATTAGATCATTTTATATTTTGGTTAATATATGAATTCAGCGAAATTCTATCACATTTTTTCAATTTACGTCGCTCCTATTTCAGATAGCGTATTGGGCTCAGCGGCATCTCAAAGCGCATGAAATGACGAGTGAAATGCAATATTAAACTTCTAGGGTAGGGTGAACAGAGACCCGATTAGATTATTTTACATTAAGATTAATATACGAATTCAGGGAAATTCTATCACATTTGTTCAATTTACGTCGCTCCTATTTCAGATAGCGTACTGGGCTAGGCGGCATCTTAAAGCGCGTGGAATGGCGAGTAAAATGCACTATTAAACTTCTATGATAGGGCAATCAGACACCCGAATAGATTATTTTCTATTTTGGTTAATATAAGAATTCAGCGAAATTCTATCACATTTGTTCAATTTACGTCGCTCATATTTCAGATAGCGTATTGGGCTAGGCGGCATCTCAAAGCGCATGAAATGGCGAGTAAAATGCACTATTAAGCTTCTAGGATAAGGCAAGCAGAGACCCGATTAGATCATTTCATATTACGGTTAATTTAAGAATTTAGCGAAATTCTATCACATTTGTTCGACTTACGTCGCTCCTATTTCAGATAGCGTACTGGGCTAGGCGGCATCTTAAAGCGCGTGGAAGGGTGACTAAAATGCACTACTAAACTTCTATGATGGGGCAATCAGAGACCCGATTAGATCATTTTATATTTTGTTTAATATAAGGGTTCAGGGAAATTCTATCACATTTGTTCAATTTACGTCGCTCCTATTTCAGATAGCGTATTGGGCTAAGCGGCACCTCAAAGCGCATGAGATGGCGAGTAAAATGCACCATTAAACTTCTTGGGTTGGGCAAACAGAGACCCGATTAGGTCATTTTATATTATGGTTAATTTAAGAATTCAGCAAAATTCTATCACATTTGTTCAATTTACGTCGCTCCTATTTCAGATAGCGTATTGGGCTAAACGGCATCTCATAGCGCATGAAATGACGTGTGAAATGCACTATTAAACTTCTAGGGTAGGGCGAACAGAGACCCGATTAGATCATATTACATTAAGGTTAATATAAGAATTCAGCAAAATTCTATCACATTTGTTCAATTTACGTCGCTCCTATTTCAGATAGCGTACTGGGCTAGGCGGCATCTTAAAGCGCGTGGAATGGCGAGTAAAATGCACTATTAAACTTCTATGATAGGGCAATCAGACACCCGATTAGATTATTTTCTATTTTGGTTAATATAAGAATTCAGCGAAATTCTATCACATTTGTTCAATTTACGTCGCTCATATTTCAGATAGCGTATTGGGCCAAGCGGCACCTCAAAGCGCATGAAATGGCGAGTAAAATGCACTATTCAACCTCTAGGGTAAGGCAAACAGAGACCCGATTAGATCATTTTATATTACGGTTAATATAAGAATTCAGCGTAATTCTATCACATTTGTTCAACTTACGTCGCTCCTATTTCAGATAGCGTACTGGGCTAGGCGGCATCTTAAAGCGCGTGGAAGGGCGACTAAAATGCACTATTAAACTTCTGGGGTAGGGCGAACAGAGACCCGATTAGATCTTTTTACATTAAGGTTAATATAAGAATTCAGGGAAATTCTATCACATTTGTTCAATTTTCGTCGCTCCTATTTCAGGTAGCGTATTGGGCTAAGCGTCATCTCAAAGCGCATGAAATGGCAAATAAGATGCACTATTAAACATCGAGGCTAGGGCGAACAGAGACCCGATTAGATCATTTTACATTATGGTTAATAAAAGAATTCAGCGAAATTCTATCACATTTGTTCAACTTACGTCGCTCCTATTTCAGATAGCGTATTGGGCTAAGCGGCATCTCAAAGAGTATGAAATGGCGAGTAAAATGCACTATTAAACTTCTAGGGTAGGGCAAACAGAGACCCGATTAGATCATTTTATATTATGGTTAATTTAAGGATTCAGAAAAATTCTATCGCATTTGTTCAATTTACGTCGCTCCTATTTCAGATAGTGTATTGGGCTAAGCGGCATCTCAAAGCGCATGAAAGTGCGAGTAAAATGCACTATTAAAATTCTAGGGTAGGGCAAACAGAGACCCGATTAGATCATTTTATATTATTGTTAATTTAAGAATTCAGCGAAATTCTATCACATTTGTTCAATTTACGTCGCTCCTATTTCAGATAGCGTACTGGGCTAGGCGGCATCTTAAAGCGCGCGGAATGGCGAGTAAAATGCACTATTGAACTTCTATGATAGGGCAATGAGAGACCCGATTAGATCATTTTATATTTTGGTTAATATATGAATTCAGCGAAATTCTATCACATTTTTTCAATTTACGTCGCTCCTATTTCAGATAGCGTATTGGGCTCAGCGGCATCTCAAAGCGCATGAAATGACGAGTGAAATGCAATATTAAACTTCTAGGGTAGGGTGAACAGAGACCCGATTAGATTATTTTACATTAAGGTTAATATACGAATTCAGGGAAATTCTATCACATTTGTTCAATTTACGTCGCTCCTATTTCAGATAGCGTATAGGCTGAGCGGCATCTCAAAGCGCATGAAACGGCGAGTAAAATGCACTATTAAACTTCTAGGGTAGAGAAAACAGAGACCCGATTAGATCATTTTATATTATGGTTAATTTAAGGATTCAGCAAAATTCTATCACATTTGTTGAATTTACGTCGCTCCTATTTCAGATAGCGGACTGGGCTAGGCGGCACCTTAAAGCGCGTAGAATGGCGAGTAAAATGCACAATTAAACTTCTATGATAGGGAATCAGAGGCCCGATTAGATCATTTTATATTTTGGTTAATATAAGAATTCAGCGAAATTCTATGACATTTGTTCAATTTACGTCGCTCCTATTTCAGATAGCGTATTGGGCTCAGCGGCATGTTAAAGCGCGTGGAAGGGCGAGTAAAATACACTACTAAATATCTATGATAGGGCAATCAGAGACCCGATTAGATCATTTTATATTTTGGTTAACATAAGAATTCAGCGAAATTCTATCACATCGGATCAATTTACGTCGCTCCTATTTCAGATAGCGTATTGGGCTAAACGGCATCTCATAGCGCATGAAATGACGTGTGAAATGCACTATTAAACTTCTAGGGTAGGGCGAACAGAGACCCGATTAGATCATATTACATTAAGGTTAATATAAGAATTCAGGGATATTCTTTCACATTTGTTCATTTTACGTCGCTCCTATTTCAGATAGCGTATTGGGCTAAGCGGCACCTCAAAGCGCATGAGATGGCGAGTAAAATGCACCATTAAACTTCTTGGGTTGGGCAAACAGAGACCCGATTAGATCATTTTATATTATGCTTAATTTAAGAATTCAGCAAAATTCTATCACATTTGTTCAATTTACGTCACTCCTATTTCAGATAGCGTACTGGGCTAGGCGGCATCTTAAAGCGCGTGGAATGGCGAGTAAAATGCACTATTAAACTTCTATGATAGGGCAATCAGACACCCCAATTGATTATTTTCTATTTTGGTTAATATAAGAATTCAGCGAAATTCTATCACATTTGTTCAATTTACGTCGCTCATATTTCAGATAGCGTATTGGGCTAGGCGGCATCTCAAAGCGCATGAAATGGCGAGTAAAATGCACTATTAAGCTTCTAGGATAAGGCAAGCAGAGACCCGATTAGATCATTTCATATTACGGTTAATTTAAGAATTTAGCGAAATTCTATCACATTTGTTCGACTTACGTCGCTCCTATTTCAGATTGCGTACTGGGCTAGGCGGCATCTTAAAGCGCGTGGAAGGGTGACTAAAATGCACTACTAAACTTCTATGATAGGGCAATCAGAGACCCGATTAGATCATTTTATATTTCGTTTAATATAAGGGTTCAGGGAAATTCTATCACATTTGTTCAATTTACGTCGCTCCTATTTCAGATAGCGTATTGGGCTATGCGGCATCTCAAAGCGCATGAAATGGCGAATAAAACGCACTATTAAACTTCTAGGCTACGGCGAACGGATACCCGATTAGATCATTTTACATTATGGTTAATAAAAGAATTCAGCGAAATTCTATCACATTTGTTCAATTTACGTCGCTTCTATTTCAGATAGCGTATTGGGCTAAGCGGCACCTCAAAGCGCATGAAATGGCGAGTAAAATGCACTATTAAACTTCTAGGGTAAGGCAAACAGAGACCCGATTAGATCATTTTATATTACGGTTAATATAAGAATGCAGCGTAATTCTATCACATTTGTTCAATTTTCGTCGCTCCTATTCCAGATAGCGTATTGGGCTAAGCTGCATCTGAAAGCGCATGAAATGGCGAGTAAAATGCACTATTAAAATTCTAGGGTAGGGCAAACATAGACCCGATTAGATCATTTTATATTACGGCTAATATAAGAATTCAGCGTAATTCTATCACATTTGTTCAACTTACGTCATTCCAGTTCAGATAGCGTACTGCGCTAGGCGGCATCTTCAAGCGCGTGGAATGGCGAGTAAAGTGCACTATTAAACTTCTATGATAGGGCAATCAGAGACCCGATTATATCATTTTATATTTTGGTTAATATAAGAATTCAGCGAGATTCTATCACATTTGTTCAATTTACGTCGCTCCTATTTCAGATAGCGTATTGGGCTGAGCGGCATCTCAAAGCGCATGAAATGGCGAGTGAAATGCACTATTAAACGTCTAGGGTAGGGCAAACAGAGACCCGATTAGATCATTTTATATTATGGTTAATTTAAGGATTCAGCAAAATTCCATCACATTTGTTCAATTTACGTCGCTCCTATTTCAGATAGCGTATTGGGCCAAGCTGCATCTCAAAGCGCATGAAATGATGAGAAAAATGCACTATTAAAATTCTAGGGTAGGGCAAACAGAGACCCGATTAGATCATTTTATATTACGGCTAATAAAAGAATGCAGCGTAATTCTATCACATTTGTTCAACTTACGTCGCTCCAGTTCAGATAGCGTACTGCGCTAGGCGGAATCTTGAAGCGCGTGGAAGGGCGAGTAAAATGCACTACTAAACTTCTATGATAGGGGAATCAGAGACCCGATTAGATCATTTTATATTTTGGTTAATATAAGAATTCAGCGAAATTCTATCACATTTGTTCAATTTACGTCGCTCCTATTTCAGATAGCGTACTGGGCTAGGCGGCATCTTCAAGCGCGTGGAATGGCGAGTAAAGTGCACTATTAAACTTCTATGATAGGGCAATCAGAGACCCGATTAGATCATTTTATATTTTGGTTAATGTAAGAATTCAGCGAGATTCTATCACATTCGTTCAATTTACGTCGCTCCTATTTCAGATAGCGTATTGGGCTGAGCGGCATCTCAAAGCGCATGAAATGGCAAGTAAAATGCACTATTAAACTTCTAGGGTAGGGCAAACAGAGACCCGATTAGATCATTTTATATTATGGTTAATTTAAGGATTCAGCAAAATTCTATCACATTTGTTCAATTTACGTCGCTCCTATTTCAGGTAGCGTACTGGGCTAGGCGGAACCTTAAAGCGCGTAGAATGGCGAGTAAAATGCACAATTAAACTTCTATGATAGGGATTCAGAGGCCCGATTAGATCATTTTATATTTTGGTTAATATAAGAATTCAGCGAAATTCTATGACATTTGTTCAATTTACGTCGCTCCTATTTCAGATAGCGTATTGGGCTCAGCGGCATGTTAAAGCGCGTGGAAGGGCGAGTAAAATGCACTACTAAATATCTATGATAGGGCAATCAGAGACCCGATTAGATCATTTTATCTTTTGGTTAATATAAGAATTCAGCGAAATTCTATCACAATGGATCAATTTACGTCGCTCCTATTTCAGATAGCGTATTGGGCTAAACGGCATCTCATAGCGCATGAAATGACGTGTGAAATGCACTATTAAACTTCTAGGGTAGGGCGAACAGAGACCCGATTAGATCATTTTACATTAAGGTTAATATAAGAATTCAGGGAAATTCTATCACATTTGTTCAATTTACGTCGCTCCTATTTCAGATAGCGTATTGGGCTATGCGGCATCTCAAAGCGCATGAAATGGCGAATAAAATGCACTATTAAACTTCTAGGCTAGGGGGAACAGATACCCGATTAGATCATTTTACGTTATGGTTAATAAAAGAATGCAGCGAAATTCTATCACATTTGTTCAATTTACGTCGCTTCTATTTCAGATAGCGTATTGGGCTAAGCGGCACCTCAAAGCGCATGAAATGGCGAGTAAAACGCACTATTATACTTCTAGGGTAGGGCAAACAGAGATCCGATTAGATTATTTTATATTTTGGTTAATATAAGAATTCAGCGAAATTCTATCACATTTGTTCAACTTACGTCGCTCCTATTTCAGATAGCGTATTGGGCTAAGCGGCATCTCAAAGAGTATGAAATGGCGAGTAAAATGCACTATTAAACTTCTAGGGTAGGGCAAACAGAGACCCGATTAGATCATTTTATATTATGGTTAATTTAAGAATTCAGAAAAATTCTATCGCATTTGTTCAATTTACGTCGCTCCTATTTCAGATAGCGTATTGGGCTAAGCGGCATCTCAAAGCGCATGAAATGGCGAGTAAAATGCACTATTGAAATTCTAGGGTATGGCAAACAGAGACCCGATTAGATCATTTTATATTATTGTTAATTTAAGAATTCAGCGAAATTCTATCACATTTGTTCAATTTACGTCGCTCCTATTTCAGATAGCGGACTGGGCTAGGCGGCACCTTAAAGCGCGTAGAATGGCGAATAAAATGCACAATTAAACTTCAATGTTAGGGCAATCAGAGGCCCGATTAGATCATTTTATATTTTGGTTAATATAAGTATTCAGCGAAATTCTATCACATTTGTTCAATTTACTTCGCTCCTATTTGAGATAGCGTATTGGGCTAAGCGGTATCTCAAAGCGCATGAAATGGCGGGTAAAATGCACTATTAAACTTCTAGGGTAAGGCAAACAGAGACCCGATTAGATCATTTTATATTACGGTTAATATAAGAATGCAGCGTAATTCTATCACATTTGTTCAATTTACGTCGCTCCTGTTTCAGATAGCGTATTGGGCTAAGCTGCATCTGAAAGCGCATGAAATGGCGAGTAAAATGCACTATTAAAATTCTAGGGTAGGGCAAACAGAGACCCGATTAGATCATTTTATATTACGGCTAATATAAGAATTCACCGTAATTCTATCACATTTGTTCAACTTACGTCGCTCCAGTTCAGATAGCGTACTGCGCTAGGCGGAATCTTAAAGCGCGTGGAAGGGCGAGTAAAATGCACTACTAAACTTCTATGATAGGGGAATCAGAGACCCGATTAGATCATTTTATATTTTGGTTAATATAAGAATTCAGAGAAATTCTATCACATTTGTTCAATTTACGTCGCTCCTATTTGAGATAGCGTATTGGGCTAAGCGGTATCTCAAAGCGCATGAAATGGCGGGTAAAATGCACTATTAAACTTCTAGGGTAGGGCAAACAGAGACCCGATTAGATCATTTTACATTATGGTTAATATAAGAATTCAGCGCAATTCTATCACATTTGTTCAACTTACGTCGCTCCTATTTCAGATAGCGTATTGGGCTAAGCGACATCTCAAAGCGCATGAAATGGCGAGTAAAATGCACTATTATACTTCTAGGGCAGGGCAAACAGAGACCCGATTAGATCATTTTATATTATGGTTAATTTAAGAATTCAGCAAAATTCTATCAGATTTGTTCAATTTACGTCGCTCCTATTTCAGATAGCGTATTGGGCTAAGCGGCACCTCAAAGCGCATGAAATGGCGAGTAAAATGCACTATTAAACTTCTAGGGTAAGGCAAACAGAGACCCGATTAGATCATTTTATATTACGGTTAATATAAGAATGCAGCGTAATTCTATCACATTTGTTCAATTTACGTCGCTCCTGTTTCAGATAGCGTATTGGGCTAAGCTGCATCTGAAAGCGCATGAAATGGCGAGTAAAATGCACTATTAAAGTTCTAGGGTAGGGCAAACAGAGACCCGATTAGATCATTTTATATTACGGCTAATATAAGAATTCACCGTAATTCTATCACATTTGTTCAACTTACGTCGCTCCAGTTCAGATAGCGTACTGCGCTAGGCGGAATCTTAAAGCGCGTGGAAGGGCGAGTAAAATGCACTATTAAACTTCTAGGCCAGGGCGAAAAAGAGACCCGATTAGACCATTTTATATTATGGTTAATCTAAGAATTCAGCGAAATTCTATCACATTTGTTCAATTTACGTCGCTCCTATTTCAGATAGCGTATTGGGCTAAGCGGCATCTCAAAGCGCATGAAATGGCGAATAAAATGCACTATTAAACTTCTAGGCCAGGGCGAAAAAGAGAGCCGATTAGATCATTTTACATTATGGTTAATAAAAGAATTCACCGAAATTCTATCACATTTGTTCAATTTCCATCACTCCTATTTCAGATAGCGTATTGGGCTAAGCGGCATCTCAAAGCGCATGAAATGGCGAGTGAAATGCACCATTAAACTTCTAGGGTACGGCAAACAGAGAGCCGATTAGATCATTTTATATTATGGTTAATTTAAGAATTCAGCAAAATTGTATCACATTTGTTCAATTTACGTCGCTCCTATTTCAGATAGGGTCCTGGGCTAGGCGGCCTCTTAAAGCGCGTGGAATGGCGAGTAAAATGCACTATTAAACTTCTATGATAGGGCAATCAGAGACCCGATCAGATCATTTTATATTTTGGTTAATATAAGAATTCAAGGAAATTCTATCACGTTTGTTCAATTTACGTCGCTCCTATATCAGTTAGCGTATTGGGCTAAGCGGCATCTCAAAGCGCATGAAATGGCGAGTGAAATGCACTATTGAACTTCTAGGGTAGGGCGAACAGAGACCCGATTAGGTCATTTTATAGTTTGGTTAATATAAGAATTCAGCGAAATTCTATCACATTTGTTCAATTTACGTCGTTCCTATTTCAGATAGCTTATTGGGCTAAGCGGCATCTCAAAGCGCATGAAATGACGAGTGGAATGCACTGTTAAACTTCTAGGGTGGGGCGAACAGAGACCCGATTAGATCATTTTACATTAAGGTTAATATAAGAATGCAGCGTAATTCTATCACATTTGTTCAATTTTCGTCGCTCCTATTCCAGATAGCGTATTGGGCTAAGCTGCATCTGAAAGCGCATGAAATGGCGAGTAAAATGCACTATTAAAATTCTAGGGTAGGGCAAACATAGACCCGATTAGATCATTTTATATTACGGCTAATATAAGAATTCAGCGTAATTCTATCACATTTGTTCAACTTACGTCGTTCCAGTTCAGATAGCGTACTGCGCTAGGCGGCATCTTCAAGCGCGTGGAATGGCGAGTAAAGTGCACTATTAAACTTCTATGATAGGGCAATCAGAGACCCGATTATATCATTTTATATTTTGGTTAATATAAGAATTCAGCGAGATTCTATCACATTTGTTCAATTTACGTCGCTCCTATTTCAGATAGCGTATTGGGCTAAACGGCATCTCATAGCGCATGAAATGACGTGTGAAATGCACTATTAAACTTCTAGGGTAGGGCTAACAGAGACCCGATTAGATCATTTTATATTATGGACAATATAAGAATTCAGCAAAATTCTATCACATTTGTCCAATTTACGTCGCTCCTATTTCAGATAGCGTACTGGGCTAGGCGGCATCTTCAAGCGCGTGGAATGGCGAGTAAAGTGCACTATTAAACTTCTATGATAGGGCAATCAGAGACCCGATTAGATCATTTTATATTTTGGTTAATGTAAGAATTCAGCGAGATTCTATCACATTCGTTCAATTTACGTCGCTCCTATTTCAGATAGCGTATTGGGCTGAGCGGCATCTCAAAGCGCATGAAATGTCGAGTAAAATGCACTATTAAACTTCTAGGGTAGGGCAAACAGAGACCCGATTAGATCATTTTATATTATGGTTAATTTAAGAATTCAGCAAAATTCTATCACATTTGTTCAATTTACGTCGCTCCTATTTCAGATAGCGTATTGTGCTCAGCGGCATGTTAAAGCGCGTGGAAGGGCGAGTAAAATGCACTACTAAATATGTATGATAGGGCAATCAGAGACCCGATTAGATCATTTTATCTTTTGGTTAATATAAGAATTCAGCGAAATTCTATCACAATGGATCAATTTACGTCGCTCCTATTTCAGATAGCGTATTGGGCTAAACGGCATCTCATAGCGCATGAAATGACGTGTGAAATGCACTATTAAACTTCTAGGGTAGGGCGAACAGAGACCCGATTAGATCATTTTACATTAAGGTTAATATAAGAATTCAGGGAAATTCTATCACATTTGTTCAATTTACGTCGCTCCTATTTCAGATAGCGTATTGGGCTATGCGGCATCTCAAAGCGCATGAAATGGCGAATAAAATGCACTATTAAACTTCTAGGCTAGGGGGAACAGATACCCGATTAGATCATTTTACATTATGGTTAATAAAAGAATGCAGCGAAATTCTATCACATTTGTTCAATTTACGTCGCTTCTATTTGAGATAGCGTATTGAGCTAAGCGGCACCTCAAAGCGCATGAAATGGCGAGTAAAACGCACTATTATACTTCTAGGGTAGGGCAAACAGAGATCCGATTAGATTATTTTATATTTTGGTTAATATAAGAATTCAGCGAAATTCTATCACATTTGTTCAACTTACGTCGCTCCTATTTCAGATAGCGTATTGGGCTAAGCGGCATCTCAAAGAGTATGAAATGGCGAGTAAAATGCACTATTAAACTTCTAGGGTAGGGCAAACAGAGACCCGATTAGATCATTTTATATTATGGTTAATTTAAGAATTCAGAAAAATTCTATCGCATTTGTTCAATTTACGTCGCTCCTATTTCAGATAGCGTATTGGGCTAAGCGGCATCTCAAAGCGCATGAAATGGCGAGTAAAATGCACTATTGAAATTCTAGGGTAGGGCAAACAGAGACCCGATTAGATCATTTTATATTATGGTTAACTTAAGAATTCAGCAAAATTCTATCACATTTGTTCAACTTACGTCGCTCCAGTTCAGATAGCGTACTGCGCTAGGCGGAATCTTAAAGCGCGTGGAAGGGCGAGTAAAATGCACTACTAAACTTCTATGATAGGGCAATCAGAGACCCGATTAGATCATTTTATATTTTGGTTAATATAAGAATTCAGAGAAATTCTATCACATTTGTTCAATTTACGTCGCTCCTATTTGAGATAGCGTATTGGGCTAAGCGGTATCTCAAAGCGCATGAAATGGCGGGTAAAATGCACTATTAAACTTCTAGGGTAGGGCAAACAGAGACCCGATTAGATCATTTTATATTATGGTTAATATAAGAATTCAGCGCAATTCTATCACATTTGTTCAATTTACGTCGCTGATATTTCATATAGCGTATTGGGCTAAGAGGCACCTCAAAGCGCAAGAAATGGCGAGTGAAATGCGCTATTAAACCTCTAGGGTAGGGCCAACAGAGACCCGATTATATCATTTTATATTATGGTTAATTTAAGAATTCAGCGAAATTCTATCACATTTGTTCAACTTACGTCGCTCCTATTTCAGATAGCGTATTGGGCTAAGCGACATCTCAAAGCGCATGAAATGGCGAGTAAAATGCACTATTATACTTCTAGGGTAGGGCAAACAGAGACCCGATTAGATCATTTTATATTATGGTTAATTTAAGAATTCAGCAAAATTCTATCAGATTTGTTCAATTTACGTCGCTCCTATTTCAGATAGCGTATTGGGCTAAGCGGTATCTCAAAGCGCATGAAATGGCGAGTAAAATGTACTATTAAGCTTCTAGGATAAGGCAAGCAGAGACCCGATTAGATCATTTTATATTACGGTTAATATAAGAATTTAGCGTAATTCTATCACATTTGTTCAACTTACGTCGCTCCTTTTTCAGATAGCGTATTGGGCTAAGCGGCACCTCAAAGCGCGTGGAAGGGCGAGTAAATTGCACTACTAAACTTTTATGATAGGGCAATCAGAGACCCGATTAGATCATTTTATATTTTGGTTAATATAAGAATTCAGGGAAATTCTATCACATTGGATCAATTTACGTCGCTCCTATTTCAGATAGCGTATTGGGCTAAGCGGCACCTCAAAGCGCATGAAATGGCGAGTAAAATGCACTATTAAACTTCTAGGGTAAGGCAAACAGAGACCCGATTAGATCATTTTATATTACGGTTAATATAAGAATGCAGCGTAATTCTATCACATTTGTTCAATTTACGTCGCTCCTGTTTCAGATAGCGTATTGGGCTAAGCGGCATCTCAAAGAGTATGAAATGGCGAGTAAAATGCACTATTAAACTTCTAGGGTAGGGCAAACAGAGACCCGATTAGATCATTTTATATTATGGTTAATTTAAGAATTCAGAAAAATTCTATCGCATTTGTTCAATTTACGTCGCTCCTATTTCAGATAGCGTATTGGGCTAAGCGGCATCTCAAAGCGCATGAAATGGCGAGTAAAATGCACTATTGAAATTCTAGGGTAGGGCAAACAGAGACCCGATTAGATCATTTTATATTATTGTTAATTTAAGAATTCAGCGAAATTCTATCACATTTGTTCAATTTACGTCGCTCCTATTTCAGATAGCGGACTGGGCTAGGCGGCACCTTAAAGCGCGTAGAATGGCGAGTAAAATGCACAATTAAACTTCAATGTTAGGGCAATCAGAGGCCCGATTAGATCATTTTATATTTTGGTTAATATAAGTATTCAGCGAAATTCTATCACATTTGTTCAATTTACTTCGCTCCTATTTGAGATAGCGTATTGGGCTAAGCGGTATCTCAAAGCGCATGAAATGGCGGGTAAAATGCACTATTAAACTTCTAGGGTAGGGCAAACAGAGACCCGATTAGATCATTTTACATTATGGTTAATATAAGAATTCAGCGCAATTCTATCACAATTGTTCAATTTACGTCGCTGATATTTCATATAGCGTATTGGGCTGAGAGGCACCTCAAAGCGCAAGAAATGGCGAGCAAAATGCGCTATTAAACCTCTAGGGTAGGGCCAACAGAGACCCGATTATATCATTTTATATTATGGTTAATTTAAGAATTCAGCGAAACTCTATCACATTTGTTCAATTTACGTCGCTCCTATTTCAGATAGCGTACTGGGCTAGGCGGCATATTAAAGCGCGCGGAATGGCGCGTAAAATGCACTATTAAACTTCTATGATATGGCAATCAGAGACCCGATTAGATCATTTTATATTTTGGTTAATATAAGAATTCAGCGAAATTCTATCACATTTGTTTAATTTACGTCGCTCATATTGCAGATAGCGTATTGGGCTAAGCGGCATCTCAAAGCGCAAGAAATGGTGAGTAAAATGCACTATTAAACTTCTAGGGTAGGGCTAACAGAGACCCGATTAGATCATTTTATATTATGGACAATATAAGAATTCAGCAAAATTCTATCACATTTGTCCAATTTACGTCGCTCCTATTTCAGATAGCGTACTGGGCTAGGCGGCATCTTCAAGCGCGTGGAATGGCGAGTAAAGTGCACTATTAAACTTCTATGATAGGGCAATCAGAGACCCGATTAGATCATTTTATATTTTGGTTAATGTAAGAATTCAGCGAGATTCTATCACATTCGTTCAATTTACGTCGCTCCTATTTCAGATAGCGTATTGGGCTGAGCGGCATCTCAAAGCGCATGAAATGGCAAGTAAAATGCACTATTAAACTTCTAGGGTAGGGCAAACAGAGACCCGATTAGATCATTTTATATTATGGTTAATTTAAGAATTCAGCGAAATTCTATCACATTTGTTCAATTTACGTCGCTCCTATTTCAGATAGCGTATTGTGCTCAGCGGCATGTTAAAGCGCGTGGAAGGGCGAGTAAAATGCACTACTAAATATCTATGATAGGGCAATCAGAGACCCGATTAGATCATTTTATATTTTGGTTAATATAAGAATTCAGCGAAATTCTATCACATTGGATCAATTTACGTCGCTCCTATTTCAGATAGCGTATTGGGCTAAACGGCATCTCATAGCGCATGAAATGACGTGTGAAATGCACTATTAAACTTCTAGGGTAGGGCGAACAGAGACCCGATTAGATCATTTTACATTAAGGTTAATATAAGAATTCAGGGAAATTCTATCACATTTGTTCAATTTACGTCGCTCCTATTTCAGATAGCGTATTGGGCTATGCGGCATCTCAAAGCGCATGAAATGGCGAATAAAATGCACTATTAAACTTCTAGGCTAGGGGGAACAGATACCCGATTAGATCATTTTACATTATGGTTAATAAAAGAATGCAGCGAAATTCTATCACATTTGTTCAATTTACGTCGCTTCTATTTGAGATAGCGTATTGAGCTAAGCGGCACCTCAAAGCGCATGAAATGGCGAGTAAAACGCACTATTATACTTCTAGGGTAGGGCAAACAGAGATCCGATTAGATTATTTTATATTTTGGTTAATATAAGAATTCAGCGAAATTCTATCACATTTGTTCAACTTACGTCGCTCCTATTTCAGATAGCGTATTGGGCTAAGCGGCATCTCAAAGAGTATGAAATGGCGAGTAAAATGCACTATTAAACTTCTAGGGTAGGGCAAACAGAGACCCGATTAGATCATTTTATATTATGGTTAATTTAAGAATTCAGAAAAATTCTATCGCATTTGTTCAATTTACGTCGCTCCTATTTCAGATAGCGTATTGGGCTAAGCGGCATCTCAAAGCGCATGAAATGGCGAGTAAAATGCACTATTGAAATTCTAGGGTAGGGCAAACAGAGACCCGATTAGATCATTTTATATTATGGTTAACTTAAGAATTCAGCGAAATTCTATCACA
Source organism: Macropis europaea (assembly GCA_916610135.2). Classification (NCBI taxonomy): domain Eukaryota; kingdom Metazoa; phylum Arthropoda; class Insecta; order Hymenoptera; family Melittidae; genus Macropis; species Macropis europaea. Next base: position 200,848 of record CAKAJE020001050.1, on the reverse strand, counting down.
TTTGTTCAACTTACGTCGCTCCAGTTCAGATAGCGTACTGCGCTAGGCGGAATCTTAAAGCGCGTGGAAGGGCGAGTAAAATGCACTACTAAACTTCTATGATAGGGCAATCAGAGACCCGATTAGATCATTTTATATTTTGGTTAATATAAGAATTCAGAGAAATTCTATCACATTTGTTCAATTTACGTCGCTCCTATTTGAGATAGCGTATTGGGCTAAGCGGTATCTCAAAGCGCATGAAATGGCGGGTAAAATGCACTATTAAACTTCTAGGGTAGGGCAAACAGAGACCCGATTAGATCATTTTACATTATGGTTAATATAAGAATTCAGCGCAATTCTATCACATTTGTTCAATTTACGTCGCTGATATTTCATATAGCGTATTGGGCTAAGAGGCACCTCAAAGCGCAAGAAATGGCGAGTAAAATGCGCTATTAAACCTCTAGGGTAGGGCCAACAGAGACCCGATTATATCATTTTATATTATGGTTAATTTAAGAATTCAGCGAAATTCTATCACATTTGTTCAACTTACGTCGCTCCTATTTCAGATAGCGTATTGGGCTAAGCGACATCTCAAAGCGCATGAAATGGCGAGTAAAATGCACTATTATACTTCTAGGGTAGGGCAAACAGAGACCCGATTAGATCATTTTATATTATGGTTAATTTAAGAATTCAGCAAAATTCTATCAGATTTGTTCAATTTACGTCGCTCCTATTTCAGATAGCGTATTGGGCTAAGCGGTATCTCAAAGCGCATGAAATGGCGAGTAAAATCCACTGTTAAGCTTCTAGGATAAGGCAAGCAGAGACCCGATTAGATCATTTTATATTACGGTTAATATAAGAATTTAGCGTAATTCTATCACATTTGTTCAACTTACGTCGCTCCTTTTTCAGATACCGTATTGGGCTAAGCGGCACCTCAAAGCGCGTGGAAGGGCGAGTAAATTGCACTACTAAACTTTTATGATAGGGCAATCAGAGACCCGATTAGATCATTTTATATTTTGGTTAATATAAGAATTCAGGGAAATTCTATCACATTGGATCAATTTACGTCGCTCCTATTTCAGATAGCGTATTGGGCTAAGCGGCACCTCAAAGCGCATGAAATGGCGAGTAAAATGCACTATTAAACTTCCAGGGTAAGGCAAACAGAGACCCGATTAGATCATTTTATATTACGGTTAATATAAGAATGCAGCGTAATTCTATCACATTTGTTCAATTTACGTCGCTCCTGTTTCAGATAGCGTATTGGGCTAAGCGGCATCTCAAAGAGTATGAAATGGCGAGTAAAATGCACTATTAAACTTCTAGGGTAGGGCAAACAGAGACCCGATTAGATCATTTTATATTATGGTTAATTTAAGAATTCAGAAAAATTCTATCGCATTTGTTCAATTTACGTCGCTCCTATTTCAGATAGCGTATTGGGCTAAGCGGCATCTCAAAGCGCATGAAATGGCGAGTAAAATGCACTATTGAAATTCTAGGGTAGGGCAAACAGAGACCCGATTAGATCATTTTATATTATTGTTAATTTAAGAATTCAGCGAAATTCTATCACATTTGTTCAATTTACGTCGCTCCTATTTCAGATAGCGGACTGGGCTAGGCGGCACCTTAAAGCGCGTAGAATGGCGAGTAAAATGCACAATTAAACTTCAATGATAGGGCAATCAGAGGCCCGATTAGATCATTTTATATTTTGGTTAATATAAGTATTCAGCGAAATTCTATCACATTTGTTCAATTTACTTCGCTCCTATTTGAGATAGCGTATTGGGCTAAGCGGTATCTCAAAGCGCATGAAATGGCGGGTAAAATGCACTATTAAACTTCTAGGGTAGGGCAAACAGAGACCCGATTAGATCATTTTACATTATGGTTAATATAAGAATTCAGCGCAATTCTATCACAATTGTTCAATTTACGTCGCTGATATTTCATATAGCGTATTGGGCTGAGAGGCACCTCAAAGCGCAAGAAATGGCGAGCAAAATGCGCTATTAAACCTCTAGGGTAGGGCCAACAGAGACCCGATTATATCATTTTATATTATGGTTAATTTAAGAATTCAGCGAAACTCTATCACATTTGTTCAATTTACGTCGCTCCTATTTCAGATAGCGTACTGGGCTAGGCGGCATATTAAAGCGCGCGGAATGGCGCGTAAAATGCACTATTAAACTTCTATGATAGGGCAATGAGAGACCCGATTAGATCATTTTATATTTTGGTTAATATATGAATTCAGCGAAATTCTATCACATTTTTTCAATTTACGTCGCTCCTATTTCAGATAGCGTATTGGGCTCAGCGGCATCTCAAAGCGCATGAAATGACGAGTGAAATGCAATATTAAACTTCTAGGGTACGGCCAACAGAGACCCGATTAGATCATTTTGTATTATGGTTAATTTAAGAATTCGCCGAAATTCTATCACATTTCTTCAATTTAAGTCGCTCCTATTTCAGATAGCGTATTGGGCCAAGCTGCATCTCAAAGCGCATGAAATGATGAGAAAAATGCACTATTAAAATTCTAGGGTAGGGCAAACAGAGACCCGATTAGATCATTTTATATTACGGCTAATAAAAGAATGCAGCGTAATTCTATCACATTTGTTCAACTTACGTCGCTCCAGTTCAGATAGCGTACTGCGCTAGGCGGAATCTTAAAGCGCGTGGAAGGGCGAGTAAAATGCACTACTAAACTTCTATGATAGGGGAATCAGAGACCCGATTAGATCATTTTATATTTTGGTTAATATAAGAATTCAGCGAAATTCTATCACATTTGTTCAATTTACGTCGCTCCTATTTCAGATAGCGTACTGGGCCAGGCGGCATCTTAAAGCGCGTGGAATGGCGAGTAAAATGCACTATTAAACTTCTATGATATGGCAATCAGAGACCCGATTAGATCATTTTATATTTTGGTTAATATAAGAATTCAGCGAAATTCTATCACATTTGTTCAATTTACGTCGCTCATATTGCAGATAGCGTATTGGGCTAAGCGGCATCTCAAAGCGCAAGAAATGGTGAGTAAAATGCACTATTAAACTTCTAGGGTAGGGCTAACAGAGACCCGATTAGATCATTTTATATTATGGACAATATAAGAATTCAGCAAAATTCTATCACATTTGTCCAATTTACGTCGCTCCTATTTCAGATAGCGTACTGGGCTAGGCGGCATCTTCAAGCGCGTGGAATGGCGAGTAAAGTGCACTATTAAACTTCTATGATAGGGCAATCAGAGACCCGATTAGATCATTTTATATTTTGGTTAATGTAAGAATTCAGCGAGATTCTATCACATTCGTTCAATTTACGTCGCTCCTATTTCAGATAGCGTATTGGGCTGAGCGGCATCTCAAAGCGCATGAAATGGCAAGTAAAATGCACTATTAAACTTCTAGGGTAGGGCAAACAGAGACCCGATTAGATCATTTTATATTATGGTTAATTTAAGGATTCAGCAAAATTCTATCACATTTGTTCAATTTACGTCGCTCCTATTTCAGATAGCGTATTGGGCTCAGCGGCATGTTAAAGCGCGTGGAAGGGCGAGTAAAATGCACTACTAAATATCTATGATAGGGCAATCAGAGACCCGATTAGATCATTTTATCTTTTGGTTAATATAAGAATTCAGCGAAATTCTATCACAATGGATCAATTTACGTCGCTCCTGTTTCAGATAGCGTATTGGGCTAAACGGCATCTCATAGCGCATGAAATGACGTGTGAAATGCACTATTAAACTTCTAGGGTAGGGCGAACAGAGACCCGATTAGATCATTTTACATTAAGGTTAATATAAGAATTCAGGGAAATTCTATCACATTTGTTCAATTTACGTCGCTCCTATTTCAGATAGCGTATTGGGCTATGCGGCATCTCAAAGCGCATGAAATGGCGAATAAAATGCACTATTAAACTTCTAGGCTAGGGGGAACAGATACCCGATTAGATCATTTTACATTATGGTTAATAAAAGAATGCAGCGAAATTCTATCATATTTGTTCAATTTACGTCGCTTCTATTTGAGATAGCGTATTGAGCTAAGCGGCACCTCAAAGCGCATGAAATGGCGAGTAAAACGCACTATTATACTTCTAGGGTAGGGCAAACAGAGATCCGATTAGATTATTTTATATTTTGGTTAATATAAGAATTCAGCGAAATTCTATCACATTTGTTCAACTTACGTCGCTCCTATTTCAGATAGCGTATTGGGCTAAGCGGCATCTCAAAGCGCATGAAATGACGAGTAAAATGCACTATTGAAATTCTAGGGTAGGGCAAACAGAGACCCGATTAGATCATTTTATATTATTGTTAATTTAAGAATTCAGCGAAATTCTATCACATTTGTTCAACTTACGTCGCTCCAGTTCAGATAGCGTACTGCGCTAGGCGGAATCTTAAAGCGCGTGGAAGGGCGAGTAAAATGCACTACTAAACTTCTATGATAGGGCAATCAGAGACCCGATTAGATCATTTTATATTTTGGTTAATATAAGAATTCAGAGAAATTCTATCACATTTGTTCAATTTACGTCGCTCCTATTTGAGATAGCGTATTGGGCTAAGCGGTATCTCAAAGCGCATGAAATGGCGGGTAAAATGCACTATTAAACTTCTAGGGTAGGGCAAACAGAGACCCGATTAGATCATTTTACATTATGGTTAATATAAGAATTCAGCGCAATTCTATCACATTTGTTCAATTTACGTCGCTGATATTTCATATAGCGTATTGGGCTAAGAGGCACCTCAAAGCGCAAGAAATGGCGAGTAAAATGCGCTATTAAACCTCTAGGGTAGAGCCAACAGAGACCCGATTATATCATTTTATATTATGGTTAATTTAAGAATTCAGCGAAATTCTATCACATTTGTTCAACTTACGTCGCTCCTATTTCAGATAGCGTATTGGGCTAAGCGACATCTCAAAGCGCATGAAATGGCGAGTAAAATGCACTATTATACTTCTAGGGTAGGGCAAACAGAGACCCGATTAGATCATTTTATATTATGGTTAATTTAAGAATTCAGCAAAATTCTATCAGATTTGTTCAATTTACGTCGCTCCTATTTCAGATAGCGTATTGGGCTAAGCGGTATCTCAAAGCGCATGAAATGGCGAGTAAAATCCACTGTTAAGCTTCTAGGATAAGGCAAGCAGAGACCTGATTAGATCATTTTATATTACGGTTAATATAAGAATTTAGCGTAATTCTATCACATTTGTTCAACTTACGTCGCTCCTTTTTCAGATAGCGTATTGGGCTAAGCGGCACCTCAAAGCGCGTGGAAGGGCGAGTAAATTGCACTACTAAACTTTTATGATAGGGCAATCAGAGACCCGATTAGATCATTTTATATTTTGGTTAATATAAGAATTCAGGGAAATTCTATCACATTGGATCAATTTACGTCGCTCCTATTTCAGATAGCGTATTGGGCTAAGCGGCACCTCAAAGCGCATGAAATGGCGAGTAAAATGCACTATTAAACTTCTAGGGTAAGGCAAACAGAGACCCGATTAGATCATTTTATATTACGGTTAATATAAGAATGCAGCGTAATTCTATCACATTTGTTCAATTTACGTCGCTCCTGTTTCAGATAGCGTATTGGGCTAAGCTGCATCTGAAAGCGCATGAAATGGCGAGTAAAATGCACTATTAAAGTTCTAGGGTAGGGCAAACAGAGACCCGATTAGATCATTTTATATTACGGCTAATATAAGAATTCACCGTAATTCTATCACATTTGTTCAACTTACGTCGCTCCAGTTCAGATAGCGTACTGCGCTAGGCGGAATCTTAAAGCGCGTGGAAGGGCGAGTAAAATGCACTATTAAACTTCTAGGCCAGGGCGAAAAAGAGACCCGATTAGACCATTTTATATTATGGTTAATCTAAGAATTCAGCGAAATTCTATCACATTTGTTCAATTTACGTCGCTCCTATTTCAGATAGCGTATTGGGCTAAGCGGCATCTCAAAGCGCATGAAATGGCGAATAAAATGCACTATTAAACTTCTAGGCCAGGGCGAAAAAGAGAGCCGATTAGATCATTTTACATTATGGTTAATAAAAGAATTCACCGAAATTCTATCACATTTGTTCAATTTCCATCACTCCTATTTCAGATAGCGTATTGGGCTAAGCGGCATCTCAAAGCGCATGAAATGGCGAGTGAAATGCACCATTAAACTTCTAGGGTACGGCAAACAGAGAGCTGATTAGATCATTTTATATTATGGTTAATTTAAGAATTCAGCAAAATTGTATCACATTTGTTCAATTTACGTCGCTCCTATTTCAGATAGGGTCCTGGGCTAGGCGGCCTCTTAAAGCGCGTGGAATGGCGAGTAAAACGCACTATTAAACTTCTATGATAGGGCAATCAGAGACCCGATCAGATCATTTTATATTTTGGTTAATGTAAGAATTCAAGGAAATTCTATCGCATTTGTTCAATTTACGTCGTTCCTATTTCAGATAGCTTATTGGGCTAAGCGGCATCTCAAAGCGCATGAAATGACGAGTGGAATGCACTGTTAAACTTCTAGGGTGGGGCGAACAGAGACCCGATTAGATCATTTTACATTAAGGTTAATATAAGAATTCAGCGAAATTCTATCACGTTTGTTCAATTTACGTCGCTCATATTTCAGATAGCGTATTGGGCTAAGCGGCATCTAAAAGCGCGAGAAATGGCGAGTAAAATGCTCTATTAAACTCCTAGGGTAGGGCGAACAGAGACCTGATTAGATCATTTTACGTTAAGGTTAATATAAGAATTCAGGGAAATTCTCTCACATTTGTTTAATTTACGTCGCTCCTATTTCAGATAGGGTACTGGGCTATGCGGCATCTTAAAGCGCGTGGAATGTCGCGTAAAATGCACTATTAAACTTCTAGGGTAGGGCAAACAGAGACCCGATTAGATCATTTTATATTATGGTTAATTTAAGAATTCAGCAAAATTCTATCACATCTGTCCAATTTACGTCGCTCCTATTTCAGATAGCGTATTGGGCTAAGCGGCATCTCAAAGCACATGAAATGACGAGTGAAATGCACTATTAAACTTCTAGGGTAGGGCGAACAGAGACCCGGTAAGGTTATTTTACATTAAGGTTAATATAAGTATTCAGCGAAATTTTACAACATTTGTTAAATTTACGTCGCTCCAATTTCAGATAGCGCATTGGGCTCAGCTGCACCTCAAAGCACATGAAATGACGAGTGAAATGCACTATTAAACTTCCAGGGTAGGGCAAACAGAGACCGGATTAGATCATTTTATATTATGGTTAATTTAAGAATTCAGCGAAATTCTATCCCATTTGTTCAATTTACGTCGCTCCTATTTCAGATAGCGTATTGGGCTAAGCGGCATCTAAAAGCGCATGAAATGGCGAGTAAAATGCACTATTAAACTTCTAGGGTAGGGCAAACAGAGACCCGATTAGATCATTTTATATTATGGTTAATTTAAGAATTCAGCAAAATTCTATCACATTTGTTCAATTTACGTCGCTCCTATTTCAGATAGGGTCCTGGGCTAGGCGGCATCTTAAAGCGCGCGGAATGGCGAGTAAAACGCACTATTAAACTTCTATGATAGGGCAATCAGAGACCCGATCAGATCATTTTATATTTTGGTTAATATAAGAATTCAAGGAAATTCTATCGCATTTGTTCAATTTACGTCGTTCCTATTTCAGATAGCTTATTGGGCTAAGCGGCATCTCAAAGCGCATGAAATGGCTAGTGAAATGCACTGTTAGACTTCTAGGGTAGGGCGAACAGAGACCCGATTAGATCATTTTACATTAAGGTTAATATAAGAATTCAGCGAAATTCTATCACATTTGTTCAATTTACGTCGCTCATATTTCAGATAGCGTATTGGGCTAAGCGGCATCCAAAAGCTCAAGAAATGGCGAGTAAAATGCACTATTAAACTTCTAGGGTAGGGCAAACAGAGACCCGATTAGATTATTTTATATTATGGTTAATTTAAGAATTCAGCGACATTATAAACCCCTTTGTTCACTTTACGTCGTTCCTATTTCATATAGCGTATTGGGCTAAGCGGCATCTCAAAGCGCATGAAATGGCTAGTAAAGTGCACTATTAAAATTCTAGGGTAAGGCAAACAGAGACCCGATTAGATCAGTTCATATTACGGTTAATATAAGAATACAGCGTAATTCTATCACATTTGTTCAACTTACGTCGCTCCTATTTCAGATGGCGTACTGGGCTAGGCGGTACCTTAAAGCGCGTGGAAGGGCAAGTAGCACGAACTATTAAACTTCTGGGGTAGGGCAAACAGAGACCCGATTAGATCATTTTATATTATGGTTAATTTAAGAACTCAGCGAAATTCTGTCACATTTGTTCAACTTACGTCGCTCCTATTTCAGACAGCGTACCGGGCTAGCCGGCATCTTAAAGCGCGTGGAATGGCGAGTAAAATGCAGTATTAAGCTTCTATTATAGGGCATTCAGAGACCCGATCAGATCATTTTATATTTTGTTTAATATAAGAATTCAAGGAAATCCTATGACGTTTGTTCAATTTACGTCACTCCTATATCAGTTAGCGTATTGGGCTAAGCGGCATCTCAAAGCGCATGAAATGGCGAGTGAAATGCACTATTAAACTTCTAGGCTAGGGCGAACAGAGACCCGATTAGATCATTTTACATTATGGTTAATAAAAGAATTAACCGAAATTCTATCACACTTGTTCAATTTACATCGCTCCTATTTCAGATAGCGTATTGGGCTAAGCGGCATCACAAAGCGCATGAAATGGCGAGTAAAATGCACTATTAAACTTCTAGGGTAGGGCAAACAGAGACACGATTAGATCATTTTATATTATGGTTACTTTAAGAATTCAGCAAAATTCTATCACATTTGTTCAATTTACGTCGCTCCTATTTCAGATAGGTTACTGGGCTAGGCGGCATCTTAAAGCGCGTGGAATGGCGAGTAAAATGCACAATTAAACTTCTATGATAGGGCAATCAGAGACCCGGTTAGATCATTTTATATTTTGGTTAATATATGAATTCAGCGAAATTCTATCACATTTGTTCAATTTACGTCGCTCCTTTTTCAGATAGCGTATTGGGCTAAGCGGCACCTCAAAGCGCATGAAATGGCGAGCAAAATGCACTATTAAACTTCTAGGGTAGGGCAAACGGAGACCCGATTAGATCATTTTATATTATGGTTAATTTAAGAATTCAGCAAAATTCTATCACATTTGTTCAATTTACGTCGCTCCTATTTCAGATAGCGTACAGGGCTAGGCGGCATCTTAAAGCGCGTGGAAAGGCGAGCAAAATGCACTATTAAGCTTCTATGATAGGGCAATCAGAGACCCGACTAGATCATTTTATATTTTGGTTAATATAAGAATTCAGCGAAATTCTATCACATTTGTTCAATTTACGTCGCTCATATTGCAGATAGCGTATTGGGCTAAGCGGCATCTCAAAGCGCAAGAAATGGTGAGTAAAATGCACTATTAAACTTCTAGGGTAGGGCTAACAGAGACCCGATTAGATCATTTTATATTATGGACAATATAAGAATTCAGCAAAATTCTATCACATTTGTCCAATTTACGTCGCTCCTATTTCAGATAGCGTACTGGGCTAGGCGGCATCTTCAAGCGCGTGGAATGGCGAGTAAAGTGCACTATTAAACTTCTATGATAGGGCAATCAGAGACCCGATTAGATCATTTTATATTTTGGTTAATGTAAGAATTCAGCGAGATTCTATCACATTCGTTCAATTTACGTCGCTCCTATTTCAGATAGCGTATTGGGCTGAGCGGCATCTCAAAGCGCATGAAATGGCAAGTAAAATGCACTATTAAACTTCTAGGGTAGGGCAAACAGAGACCCGATTAGATCATTTTATATTATGGTTAATTTAAGAATTCAGCGAAATTCTATCACATTTGTTCAATTTACGTCGCTCCTATTTCAGATAGCGTATTGGGCTCAGCGGCATGTTAAAGCGCGTGGAAGGGCGAGTAAAATGCACTACTAAATATCTATGATAGGGCAATCAGAGACCCGATTCGATCATTTTATCTTTTGGTTAATATAAGAATTCAGCGAAATTCTATCACAATGGATCAATTTACGTCGCTCCTATTTCAGATAGCGTATTGGGCTAAACGGCATCTCATAGCGCATGAAATGACGTGTGAAATGCACTATTAAACTTCTAGGGTAGGGCGAACAGAGACCCGATTAGATCATTTTACATTAAGGTTAATATAAGAATTCAGGGAAATTCTATCACATTTGTTCAATTTACGTCGCTCCTATTTCAGATAGCGTATTGGGCTATGCGGCATCTCAAAGCGCATGAAATGGCGAATAAAATGCACTATTAAACTTCTAGGCTAGGGGGAACAGATACCCGATTAGATCATTTTACATTATGGTTAATAAAAGAATGCAGCGAAATTCTATCACATTTGTTCAATTTACGTCGCTTCTATTTCAGATAGCGTATTGGGCTAAGCGGCACCTCAAAGCGCATGAAATGGCGAGTAAAACGCACTATTATACTTCTAGGGTAGGGCAAACAGAGATCCGATTAGATTATTTTATATTTTGGTTAATATAAGAATTCAGCGAAATCCTATCACATTTGTTCAACTTACGTCGCTCCTATTTCAGATAGCGTATTGGGCTAAGCGGCATCTCAAAGAGTATGAAATGGCGAGTAAAATGCACTATTAAACTTCTAGGGTAGGGCAAACAGAGACCCGATTAGATCATTTTATATTATGGTTAATTTAAGAATTCAGAAAAATTCTATCGCATTTGTTCAATTTACGTCGCTCCTATTTCAGATAGCGTATTGGGCTAAGCGGCATCTCAAAGCGCATGAAATGGCGAGTAAAATGCACTATTGAAATTCTAGGGTAGGGCAAACAGAGACCCGATTAGATCATTTTATATTATGGTTAATTTAAGAATTCAGCAAAATTCTATCACATTTGTTCAACTTACGTCGCTCCAGTTCAGATAGCGTACTGCGCTAGGTGGCATCTTAAAGCGCGTGGAAGGGCGAGTAAAATGCACTACTAAACTTCTATGATAGGGGAATCAGAGACTCGATTAGATCATTTTATATTTTGGTTAATATAAGAATTCAGAGAAATTCTATCACATTTGTTCAATTTACGTCGCTCCTATTTGAGATAGCGTATTGGGCTAAGCGGTATCTCAAAGCGCATGAAATGGCGGGTAAAATGCACTATTAAACTTCTAGGGTAGGGCAAACAGAGACCCGATTAGATCATTTTACATTAAGGTTAATATAAGAATTCAGCGCAATTCTATCACATTTGTTCAATTTACGTCGCTGATATTTCATATAGCGTATTGGGCTAAGAGGCACCTCAAAGCGCAAGAAATGGCGAGTAAAATGCGCTATTAAACCTCTAGGGTAGAGCCAACAGAGACCCGATTATATCATTTTATATTATGGTTAATTTAAGAATTCAGCGAAATTCTATCACATTTGTTCAACTTACGTCGCTCCTATTTCAGATAGCGTATTGGGCTAAGCGACATCTCAAAGCGCATGAAATGGCGAGTAAAATGCACTATTATACTTCTAGGGCAGGGCAAACAGAGACCCGATTAGATCATTTTATATTATGGTTAATTTAAGAATTCAGCAAAATTCTATCAGATTTGTTCAATTTACGTCGCTCCTATTTCAGATAGCGTATTGGGCTAAGCGGTATCTCAAAGCGCATGAAATGGCGAGTAAAATGTACTATTAAGCTTCTAGGATAAGGCAAGCAGAGACCCGATTAGATCATTTTATATTACGGTTAATATAAGAATTTAGCGTAATTCTATCACATTTGTTCAACTTACGTCGCTCCTTTTTCAGATAGCGTATTGGGCTAAGCGGCACCTCAAAGCGCGTGGAAGGGCGAGTAAATTGCACTACTAAACTTTTATGATAGGGCAATCAGAGACCCGATTAGATCATTTTATATTACGGTTAATATAAGAATGCAGCGTAATTCTATCACATTTGTTCAATTTACGTCGCTCCTGTTTCAGATAGCGTATTGGGCTAAGCTGCATCTGAAAGCGCATGAAATGGCGAGTAAAATGCACTATTAAAGTTCTAGGGTAGGGCAAACAGAGACCCGATTAGATCATTTTATATTACGGCTAATATAAGAATTCACCGTAATTCTATCACATTTGTTCAACTTACGTCGCTCCAGTTCAGATAGCGTACTGCGCTAGGCGGAATCTTAAAGCGCGTGGAAGGGCGAGTAAAATGCACTATTAAACTTCTAGGCCAGGGCGAAAAAGAGACCCGATTAGACCATTTTATATTATGGTTAATCTAAGAATTCAGCGAAATTCTATCACATTTGTTCAATTTACGTCGCTCCTATTTCAGATAGCGTATTGGGCTAAGCGGCATCTCAAAGCGCATGAAATGGCGAATAAAATGCACTATTAAACTTCTAGGCCAGGGCGAAAAAGAGAGCCGATTAGATCATTTTACATTATGGTTAATAAAAGAATTCACCGAAATTCTATCACATTTGTTCAATTTCCATCACTCCTATTTCAGATAGCGTATTGGGCTAAGCGGCATCTCAAAGCGCATGAAATGGCGAGTGAAATGCACCATTAAACTTCTAGGGTACGGCAAACAGAGAGCTGATTAGATCATTTTATATTATGGTTAATTTAAGAATTCAGCAAAATTGTATCACATTTGTTCAATTTACGTCGCTCCTATTTCAGATAGGGTCCTGGGCTAGGCGACCTCTTAAAGCGCGTGGAATGGCGAGTAAAACGCACTATTAAACTTCTATGATAGGGCAATCAGAGACCCGATCAGATCATTTTATATTTTGGTTAATGTAAGAATTCAAGGAAATTCTATCGCATTTGTTCAATTTACGTCGTTCCTATTTCAGATAGCTTATTGGGCTAAGCGGCATCTCAAAGCGCATGAAATGACGAGTGGAATGCACTGTTAAACTTCTAGGGTGGGGCGAACAGAGACCCGATTAGATCATTTTACATTAAGGTTAATATAAGAATTCAGCGAAATTCTATCACATTTGTTCAATTTACGTCGCTCATATTTCAGATAGCGTATTGGGCTAAGCGGCATCTAAAAGCGCGAGAAATGGCGAGTAAAATGCTCTATTAAACTCCTAGGGTAGGGCGAACAGAGACCTGATTAGATCATTTTACGTTAAGGTTAATATAAGAATTCAGGGAAATTCTCTCACATTTGTTTAATTTACGTCGCTCCTATTTCAGATAGGGTACTGGGCTATGCGGCATCTTAAAGCGCGTGGAATGTCGCGTAAAATGCACTATTAAACTTCTAGGGTAGGGCAAACAGAGACCCGATTAGATCATTTTATATTATGGTTAATTTAAGAATTCAGCAAAATTCTATCACATCTGTCCAATTTACGTCGCTCCTATTTCAGATAGCGTATTGGGCTAAGCGGCATCTCAAAGCACATGAAATGACGAGTGAAATGCACTATTAAACTTCTAGGGTAGGGCGAACAGAGACCCGGTAAGGTTATTTTACATTAAGGTTAATATAAGTATTCAGCGAAATTTTATAACATTTGTTAAATTTACGTCGCTCCAATTTCAGATAGCGCATTGGGCTCAGCTGCACCTCAAAGCACATGAAATGACGAGTGAAATGCACTATTAAACTTCCAGGGTAGGGCAAACAGAGACCGGATTAGATCATTTTATATTATGGTTAATTTAAGAATTCAGCGAAATTCTATCCCATTTGTTCAATTTACGTCGCTCCTATTTCAGATAGCGTATTGGGCTAAGCGGCATCTAAAAAGCGCATGAAATGGCGAGTAAAATGCACTATTAAACTTCTAGGGTAGGGCAAACAGAGACCCGATTAGATCATTTTATATTATGGTTAATTTAAGAATTCAGCAAAATTCTATCACATTTGTTCAATTTACGTCGCTCCTATTTCAGATAGGGTCCTGGGCTAGGCGGCATCTTAAAGCGCGCGGAATGGCGAGTAAAACGCACTATTAAACTTCTATGATAGGGCAATCAGAGACCCGATCAGATCATTTTATATTTTGGTTAATATAAGAATTCAAGGAAATTCTATCGCATTTGTTCAATTTACGTCGTTCCTATTTCAGATAGCTTATTGGGCTAAGCGGCATCTCAAAGCGCATGAAATGGCTAGTGAAATGCACTGTTAGACTTCTAGGGTAGGGCGAACAGAGACCCGATTAGATCATTTTACATTAAGGTTAATATAAGAATTCAGCGAAATTCTATCACATTTGTTCAATTTACGTCGCTCATATTTCAGATAGCGTATTGGGCTAAGCGGCATCCAAAAGCTCAAGAAATGGCGAGTAAAATGCACTATTAAACTTCTAGGGTAGGGCAAACAGAGACCCGATTACATTATTTTATATTATGGTTAATTTAAGAATTCAGCGACATTATAAACCCCTTTGTTCACTTTACGTCGTTCCTATTTCATATAGCGTATTGGGCTAAGCGGCATCTCAAAGCGCATGAAATGGCTAGTAAAGTGCACTATTAAAATTCTAGGGTAAGGCAAACAGAGACCCGATTAGATCAGTTCATATTACGGTTAATATAAGAATACAGCGTAATTCTATCACATTTGTTCAACTTACGTCGCTCCTATTTCAGATGGCGTACTGGGCTAGGCGGAATCTTAAAGCGCGTGGAAGGGCAAGTAGCACGAACTATTAAACTTCTGGGGTAGGGCAAACAGAGACCCGATTAGATCATTTTATATTATGGTTAATTTAAGAACTCAGCGAAATTCTGTCACATTTGTTCAACTTACGTCGCTCCTATTTCAGACAGCGTACCGGGCTAGCCGGCATCTTAAAGCGCGTGGAATGGCGAGTAAAATGCAGTATTAAGCTTCTATTATAGGGCATTCAGAGACCCGATCAGATCATTTTATATTTTGTTTAATATAAGAATTCAAGGAAATCCTATGACGTTTGTTCAATTTACGTCACTCCTATATCAGTTAGCGTATTGGGCTAAGCGGCATCTCAAAGCGCATGAAATGGCGAGTGAAATGCACTATTAAACTTCTAGGCTAGGGCGAACAGAGACCCGATTAGATCATTTTACATTATGGTTAATAAAAGAATTAACCGAAATTCTATCACACTTGTTCAATTTACATCGCTCCTATTTCAGATAGCGTATTGGGCTAAGCGGCATCACAAAGCGCATGAAATGGCGAGTAAAATGCACTATTAAACTTCTAGGGTAGGGCAAACAGAGACACGATTAGATCATTTTATATTATGGTTACTTTAAGAATTCAGCAAAATTCTATCACATTTGTTCAATTTACGTCGCTCCTATTTCAGATAGGTTACTGGGCTTGGCGGCATCTTAAAGCGCGTGGAATGGCGAGTAAAATGCACAATTAAACTTCTATGATAGGGCAATCAGAGACCCGGTTAGATCATTTTATATTTTGGTTAATATATGAATTCAGCGAAATTCTATCACATTTGTTCAATTTACGTCGCTCCTTTTTCAGATAGCGTATTGGGCTAAGCGGCACCTCAAAGCGCATGAAATGGCGAGCAAAATGAACTATTAAACTTCTAGGGTAGGGCAAACGGAGACCCGATTAGATCATTTTATATTATGGTTAATTTAAGAATTCAGCAAAATTCTGTCACATTTGTTCAATTTACGTCGCTCCTATTTCAGATAGCGTACAGGGCTAGGCGGCATCTTAAAGCGCGTGGAAAGGCGAGCAAAATGCACTATTAAGCTTCTATGATAGGGCAATCAGAGACCCGACTAGATCATTTTATATTTTGGTTAATATAAGAATTCAGCGAAATTCTATCACATTTGTTCAATTTACGTCGCTCCTATTTCAGATAGCTTATTGGGCTAAGCGGCATCTCAAAGCGCATGAAATGACGAGTGCAATGCACTATTAAACTTCGAGGGTAGGGCGAACAAAGACCCGATTAGATCATTTTACATTAAGATTAATATAAGAATTCAGCGAAATTCTATCACATTTGTTTAATTTACGTCGTTCCTCTTTCAGCTAGCGTACTGGGCTAGGCGACATCTTAAAACGCGAGGAATGGCGAGTAAAATGCACTGTTAAACTTCTATGATAGGGCAACCAGAGACCCGATTAGATCATTTTATATTTTGGTTAATATAAGAATTCAGCGAAATTCTATCACAATTGTTCAATTTACGTTGTTCCTATTTCAGATAGCGTACTGGGCTAGGCGGCATCTTAAAGCGCGTGGAATGGCGAGTAAAATGCACTATTAAACTTCTAGGTTAGGGCAATCAGAGACCCGATTAGATCATTTTACATTAAGATTAATATAAGAATTCAGCGAAATTCTATCACATTTGTTCAATTTACGTCGTTCCTATTTCAGCTAGCGTACTGGGCTAGGCGGCATCTTAAAACGCGAGGAATGGCGAGTAAAATGCACTGTTAAACTTCTATGATAGGGCAATCAGAGACCCGATTAGATCATTTTATATTTTGGTTAATATTAGAATTCAGCGAAATACTATCACATTTGTTCAATTTACGTTACTCCTATTTCAGATAGCGTATTGGGCTAAGCGGCATCTCAAAGCGCATGAAATGACGAGTGAAATGCACTATTAAACTTCGAGGGTTGGTCGAAGAAAGACCCGATTAGATCATTGTACATTATGGTTAATATAAGAATTCAGGGAAATTCTATCACATTTGTTCAATTTACGTCGCTCCTATTTCAGATAGCGTATTGGGGTAAGCGGCATCTCAAAGCGCATGAATTGAAGGGTGAAAGGCACTATTAAACTTCTAGGGTAGAGCGAACAGAGACCCGATTAGATCATTTTACATTAAGGTTAATATAAGAATTCAGGGAAATTCTATCACATTTGTGCAATTTACGTCACTCGTATTTCAGATAGCGCATTGGGCTAAGCGGCGTCTCAAAGCGCATGAAATGGCGAGTAAAATGCACTATTAAACTTCTAGGGTAGGGCAAACAGAGACCCGATTAGATCATTTTATATTTTGGTTAATATAAGGATTCAGCGAAATTCTAACACATTTGTTCAATTTACGTTACTCCTATTTCAGATAGCGTATTGGGCTAAGCGGCATCTCAAATCGCATGAAATGGCGAGTAAAATGCACTATTAAACTTCTATGGTAAGGCAAACAGAGACCCGATTAGATCATTTTATATTATGGTTAATTTAAGATGTCAGCAAAATTCTATCACATTTGTTCAATTTTCGTCGCTCCAAATTCAGATAGCGTACTGGGCTAGGCGGCATCTTAAAGCGCGTGGAAAGGCGAGCAAAATGCACTATTAAGCTTCTATGATAGGGCAATCAGAGACCCGACTAGATCATTTTATATTTTGGTTAATATAAGAATTCAGGGAAATTCTATCACATTTGTTCAATTTACGTCACTCGTATTTCAGATAGCGTATTGGGCTAAGCGGCGTCTCAAAGCGCATGAAATGGCGAGTAAAATGCACTATTAAACTTCTAGGGTAGGGCAAACAGAGACCCGATTAGATCATTTTATATTTTGGTTAATATAAGAATTCAGCGAAATTCTATCACATTTGTTCAATTTACGTTACTCCTATTTCAGATAGCGTATTGGGCTAAGCGGCATCTCAAATCGCATGAAATGGCGAGTAAAATGCACTATTAAACTTCTATGGTAAGGCAAACAGAGACCCGAGTAGATCATTTTATATTATGGTTAATTTAAGATGTCAGCAAAATTCTATCACATTTGTTCAATTTTCGTCGCTCCAAATTCAGATAGCGTACTGGGCTAGGCGGCATCTTAAAGCGCGTGGAAAGGCGAGCAAAATGCACTATTAAGCTTCTATGATAGGGCCATCAGAGACCCGACTAGATCATTTTATATTTTGGTTAATATAAGAATTCAGCGAAATTCTATCACATTTGTTCAATTTACGTCGCTCCTATTTCAGATAGCTTATTGGGCTAAGCGGCATCTCAAAGCGCATGAAATGACGAGTGCAATGCACTATTAAACTTCGAGGGTAGGGCGAACAAACACCCGATTAGATCATTTTACATTAAGATTAATATAAGAATTCAGCGAAATTCTATCACATTTGTTCAATTTACGTCGCTCCTATTTGAGATAGCGTATTGGGCTAAGCGGCACATCAAAGCGCATGAAATGGCGAGTAAAATGCACTATTAAACTTCTAGGGTAGGGCAAACAGAGACCCGATTAGATCATTTTATATTATGGTTAATTTAAGAATTCAGCAAAATTCTATCACATTTGTTCAATTTACGTCGCTCTAATTTCAGATAGCGTACTGGGCTAGGCGGCATCTTAAAGCGCGTGGAAGGGCGAGTAAAATGCACTATTAAACGTCTATGATAGGGCAGTCAGAGACCCGATTAGATGATTTTATATTACGGTTAACATAAGAATTCAGCGTAATTCTGTCACATTTGTTCAACTTACGTAGCTCCTATTTCAGATAGCGTACTGGGCTAGGCGGCAACTTAAAGCGCGTGGAATTGCGAGTAAAATGCACTATTCAACTTCTATGATAGGGCAATCAGAGACCCGATTCCATCATTTTATATTTTGGTTAATATAAGAATGCAGCGAAATCCTATTACATTTGTTCAACTTACGTCGCTCCTATTTCAGACAGCGTACTGGGCTAGGCGGCATCTTAAAGCGCGTGGAAGGGCGAGTAAAATGCACTATTAAACGTCAATGATAGGGCAATCAGAGACCCGATTAGATGATTTTATATTACGGTTAACATAAGAATTCAGCGTAATTCTGTCACATTTGTTCAACTTACGTAGCTCCTGTTTCAGATAGCGTACTGGTCTAGGCGGCAACTTAAAGCGCGTAGAATGGCGAGTAAAATGCACTATTCAACTTCTATGATAGGGCAATCAGAGACCCGATTCCATCATTTTATATTTTGGTTAATATAAGAATGCAGCGAAATTCTATCACATTTGTTCAATTTACGTCGCTCCTATTTCAGATAGCGTATTGGGCTAAGAGGCATCTCAAAGCGCATGAAATGGCGAGTAAAATGCACTATTAAACTTCTAGGGTAGGGCAAACAGCGACCCGATTAGATCATTTTATATTACGGTTAATATATGAATTCAGCGAAATTCTATCATATTTGTTCAATTTACGTCGCTCCTATTTCAGATAGCGTATTGGGCTAAGCGGCATCTGAAAGCGCATGAACTGACGAGTGAAATGCACTATTAAACTTCTAGGGTAGGGCGAACAGAGGCCCGATTAGATCATTTTACATTAAGGTTAATATAAGAATTCAGGGAAATTCTATCACAATTGTTCAATTTACGTTGTTCCTATTTCAGATCGCGTACTGGGCTAGGCGGCATCTTAAAGCGCGTGGAATGGCGAGTAAAATGCACTATATAAACTTCTATGATAGGGCAATCAGAGACCCGCTTAGATCAGTTTATATTTTGGTTAATATAAGAATTCAGCGAAATACTATCACATTTGTTCAAATTACGTTACTCCTATTTCAGATAGCGTATTCGGCTAAGCGGCATCTCAAAGCGCATGAAATGACGAGTGAAATGCACTATTAAACCTCTAGGGTTGGTCGAAGAAAGACCCGATTAGGTCATTGTACATTAAGGTTAATATAAGAATTCAGGGAAATTCTATCACATTTGATCAATTTACGTCGCTCCTATTTCAGATAGCGTATTGGGGTAAGCGGCATCTCAAAGCGCATGAATTGAAGAGTGAAAGGCACTATTAAACTTCTAGGGTAGAGCGAACATAGACCCGATTAGATCATTTTACATTAAGGTTAATATAAGAATTCAGGGAAATTCTATCACATTTGTTCAATTTACGTCACTCGTATTTCAGATAGCGTATTGTGCTAAGCGGCGTCTCAAAGCGCATGAAATGGCGAGTAAAATGCACTATTAAACTTCTAGGGTAGGGCAAACAGAGACCCGATTAGATCATTTTATATTTTGGTTAATATAAGAATTCAGCGAAATTCTATCACATTTGTTCAATTTACGTTACTCCTATTTCAGATAGCGTATTGGGCTAAGCGGCATCTCAAATCGCATGAAATGGCGAGTAAAATGTACTATTAATCTTCTATGGTAAGGCAAACAGAGACCCGATTAGATCATTTTATATTATGGTTAATTTAAGATGTCAGCAAAATTCTATCACATTTGTTCAATTTTCGTCGCTCCAAATTCAGATAGCGTACTGGGCTAGGCGGCATCTTAAAGCGCGTGGAAAGGCGAGCAAAATGCACTATTAAGCTTCTATGATAGGGCAATCAGAGACCCGACTAGATCATTTTATATTTTGGTTAATATAAGAATTCAGGGAAATTCTATCACATTTGTTCAATTTACGTCACTCGTATTTCAGATAGCGTATTGGGCTAAGCGGCGTCTCAAAGCGCATGAAATGGCGCGTAAAATGCACTATTAAACTTCTAGGGTAGGGCAAACAGAGACCCGATTAGATCATTTTATATTTTGGTTAATATAAGAATTCAGCGAAATTCTATCACATTTGTTCAATTTACGTTACTCCTATTTCAGATAGCTTATTGGGCTAAGCGGCATCTCAAAGCGCATGAAATGACGAGTGCAATGCACTATTAAACTTCGAGGGTAGGGCGAACAAACACCCGATTAGATCATTTTACATTAAGATTAATATAAGAATTCAGCGAAATTCTATCACATTTGTTCAATTTACGTCGCTCCTATTTCCGATAGCGTATTGGCCTAAGCGGCATCTCAAGGCGCATGAAATGGCGAGTAAAATGCACTGCTAAACTTGTAGGGTAGGGCAAACAGAGACCCGATTAGATCATTTTATATTATGGTTTATTTAAGATGTCAGCAAAATTCTATCACATTTGTTCAATTTACGTCGCTCTAATTTCAGATAGCGTACTGGGCTAGGCGGCATCTTAAAGCGCGTGGAAGGGCGAGTAAAATGCACTATTCAACTTCTATGATAGGGCAATCAGAGACCCGATTCCATCATTTTATATTTTGGTTAATATAAGAATGCAGCGAAATCCTATTACATTTGTTCAACTTACGTCGCTCCTATTTCAGACAGCGTACTGGGCTAGGCGGCATCTTAAAGCGCGTGGAATGGCGAGTAAAATGCACTATTCAACTTCTATGATAGGGCAATCAGAGACCCGATTCCATCATTTTATATTTTGGTTAATATAAGAATGCAGCGAAATTCTATCACATTTGTTCAATTTACGTCGCTCCTATTTCAGATAGCGTATTGGGCTAAGCGGCATCTCAAATCGCATGAAATGGCGAGTAAAATGCACTATTAAACTTCTATGGTAAGGCAAACAGAGACCCGATTAGATCATTTTATATTATGGTTAATTTAAGATGTCAGCAAAATTCTATCACATTTGTTCAATTTTCGTCGCTCCAAATTCTGATAGCGTACTGGGCTAGGCGGCATCTTAAAGCGCGTGGAAAGGCGAGCAAAATGCACTATTAAGCTTCTATGATAGGGCAATCAGAGACCCGACTAGATTATTTTATATTTTGGTTAATATAAGAATTCAGCGAAATTCTATTACATTTGTTCAATTTACGTCGCTCCTATTTCAGATAGCTTATTGGTCTAACCGGCATCTCAAACCGCATGAAATGACGAGTGCAATGCACTATTAAACTTCGAGGGTAGGGCGAACAAAGACCCGATTAGATCATTTTACATTAAGATTAATATAAGAATTCAGCGAAATTCTATCACATTTGTTCAATTTACGTCGTTCCAATTTCAGCTAGCGTACTGGGCTAGGCGGCATCTTAAAGCGCGTGGAATGGCGAGTCAAATGCACTATTAAACTTCTATGATAGGGCAATCAGAGACCCGGTTAGATCATTTTATATTTTGTTTAATATAAGAATTCAGCGAAATTCTATCACATTTGTTCAATTTACGTCTCTCCTATTTCAGATAGCGTATTGGGCTAAGCGGCATCTCAAAGCGCATGAAATGGCAAGTAAAATGCACTATTAAACTTCTAGGGTAGGGCAATCAGAGGCCCGATTAGATCATATTATATTTTGGTTAATATATGAATTCAGCGAAATTCTATCACATTTGTTTAATTTACGTCGCACCTATTTCAGATAGCGTATTGGGCTAAGCGGCATCTCAAAGCGCATGAAATGGCAAGTAAAATGCACTACTAAACTTCTAGGGTAGGGCAATCAGAGTCCCGGTTAGATCATTTTATATTATGGTTAATTTAAGAATTCAGCAAAATTCTATCACATTTGTTCAACTTCCGTCGCTCCTATTTCAGAGAGCGTACTGGGCTAGGCGGCATCTTAAAGCGCGTGGAATGGCGAGCAAAATGCACTATTAAACTTCTAGGGTAGGGCAAACAGAGACCCGATTAGATCATTTTATATTTTGGTTAATATATGAATTCAGCGAAATTCTATCACATTTGTTTAATTTACGTCACTCCTATTTCAGATAGCGTATTGGGCTAAGCGGCATCTCAAAGCGCATGAAATGGCAAGTAAAATGCACTCTTAAACTTCTAGGGTAGGGCAATCAGAGACCCGGTTAGATCATTTTATATTATGGTTAATATATGAATTCAGCGAAATTCTATCACATTTGTTCAATTTACGTCGCTCCTATGTCAGATAGCGTATTGGGCTAAGCGGCATCTCAATGCGCATGAAATGACGAGTAGAATGCACTATTAAACTTCTAGGATAAGGCAAACAGAGACCCGATTAGATCTTTTTATATTACGGTTAATATAAGAATGCAGCGTAATTCTATCACATTTGTTCAACATACGTCGCTCCTATTTCAGATAGTGTATTTGCCTAGGCGGCATCTTAAAGCGCGTGGAACGGCCAGTAAAATGCACTACTAAACTTCTATGATAGGGCAATCAGAGAGCCGATTAGATCATTTTATATTTTGGTTAATATAAGAATTCAGCGAAATTCTATCACATTTGTTCAATTTACGTCGCTCCTATTACAGATAGCGTATTGGGCTAAGCGGCATCTCAAAGTGCATGGAATGTCGAGTGAAATGCACTATTAAACTTCTAGGGTAGGGCAAACAGAGACCCGATTAGATCTTTTTATATTACGGTTAATATAAGAATTCAGCGTAATTCTATCACATTTGTTCAACTAACGTCGCTCGTATTTCAGATAGCGTACTGCGCTAGGCGGCATCTTGAAGCGCGTGGAAGGGCGAGTAAAATGCACTACTAAACTTCTATGATACGGCAATCAGAGTCCCGATTAGATCATTTTATATTTTGTTTACTATAACATTTCAGGGAAATTCTATCACATTTGTTCAATTTACGTCGCTCCAATTTCAGATAGCGTATTGGGCTAAGCGGCATCTCAAAGCGCAAGAAATGGCGAGTAAAATGCACTATTAAACTTCTAGGGTAGGGCACATAGAGACCCCATTAGATCATTCTATATTATGGTTCATTTAAGAATTCAGCGAAATCCTATCACATTTGTTCAATTTACGTCGCTCCTATTTCAGATAGCGTATTGGGCTAAGCGGCAACTCAAAGCGCATGAAATGGCGAGTAAAATGCACTGTTAAACTTCTAGGGTAGGGCGAACAGAGACCCGATTAGATCATTTTACATTAAGGTTAATATAAGTATTCAGGGAACTTCTATCACATTTGTTCAATTTACGTCGCTCCATTTCAGATAGCTTATTGGGCTAAGCGGCATGTCAAAGCGCATGAAATGACGAGTGGAATGCACTATTAATCTTCTAGGGTAGGGCGAACAGAGACCCGACTAGATCATTTTACATTAAGGTTAATATAAGAATTCAGCGAGATTCTCTCACATTTGTTCAATTTACGTCGCTAATATTTCAGATAGCGTATTGGGCTAAGCGGCATCTCAAAGCGCAAGAAATGGCGAGTAAAATGCACTATTAAACTTCTAGGGTAGGTCAAACAGAGACCCGATTAGATCATTTCATATTATGGTTAATTTATGAATTCAGCGAAATTCTATCACATTTGTTCAATTTACGTCGCTCCTATTGCAGATAGCGTATTGGGCTAGGCGGCATCTCAAAGCGCATGAAATGGCGAGTAAAATGCACTATTAAACTTCTTGGGTAGGGCGAACGAAGACCCGATTACATCATTTTATATTATGGTTAATTTAAGAATTCAGCAAAATTGTATCACATTTGTTCAATTTACATCGCTTCTATTTCAGATAGCGTATTGGGCTAAGCGGCATCTCAAAGCGCATGAAATGACGAGTAAAATGCACTATTAACCTTCTAGGATAAGGCAAACGGAGACCCGATTAGACCATTTTATATTACGGTTAATATAAGAATTCAGCGTAATTGTATCACATTTGTTCAACTTACGTCGCTCCTATTTCAGATAGCGTACTGGGCTAGGCGGCATCTCAAAGCGCATGAAATGGCGAGTAAAATGCACTATTAAACTTCTAGGGTAGGGCAATCAGAGACCCGATTAGATCATTTTATATTATGGTTAATTTAAGAATTCAGAAAAATTCTATCACATTTGTTCAATTTACGTCGCTCCTATTTCAGATAGCGTACTCGGATATGCGGCATCTTAAAGCGCGTGGAATGGCGAGTAAAATGCACTATTAAACTTCTATGATAGGGCAATCAGAGACCCGATTAGATCATTTTATATTTTGGTTAATATAAGAATCCAGCGAAATTCTAGGACATTTGCTTAATTTACGTCGCTCCTATTTCAGATAGCGTACTGGGCTAAGCGGCATCTCAAAGCGCATGAAATGGCGAGTAAAATGCACTACTAAACTTCTAGGGTAGGCCAATCAGAGACCCGATTAGATCTTTTTATATTTTGGTTAATATAAGAATTCAGCGAATTTCTATCACATTTGTTCAATTTACGTCGCTCCTATTACAAATAGCGTATTGGGCTAAGCGGCATCTCAAAGTGCATGGAATGTCGAGTGAAATGCACTATTAAACTTCTAGGGTAGGGCGCACAGAGACCCGAATAGACCATTTTATATTACGGTTAATATAAGAATTCAGCGTAATTCTATCACATTTGTTCAACATACGTCGCTCCTATTTCAGATAGTGTATTTGCCTAGGCGGCATCTTAAAGCGCGTGGAACGGCCAGTAAAATGCACAACTAAACTTCTATGATAGGGCAATCAGAGAACCGATTAGATCATTTTATATTTTGGTTAATATAAGAATTCAGCGAAATTCTATCACATTTGTTCAATTTACGTCGCTCCTATTACAGATAGCGTATTGGGCTAAGCGGCATCTCAAAGTGCATGGAATGTCGAGTGAAATGCACTATTAAACTTCTAGGGTAGGGCGAACAGAGACCCGAATAGATCATTTTATATTACGGTTAATATAAGAATTCAGCGTAATTCTATCACATTTGTTCAACTAACGTCGCTCCTATTTCAGATAGCGTACTGTGCTAGGCGGCATCTTGAAGCGCGTGGAAGGGCGTGTAAAATGCACTACTAAACTTCTGTGATAGGGCAATCAGAGTCCCGATTAGATCATTTTATATTTTGTTTACTATAACATTTCAGGGAAATTCTATCACATTTGTTCAATTTACGTCGCTAATATTTCAGATAGCGTATTGGGCTAAGCGGCATCTCAAAGCGCAAGAAATGGCGAGTAAAATGCACTATTAAACTTCTAGGGTAGTGCAAACAGAGACCCGTTTAGTTCATTTTATATTATGGTTAATTTAAGAATTCAGCGAAATTCTATCACATTTGTTCCATTTACGTCGATCCTATTGCAGATAGCGTATTGGGCTAAGCGGCATCTCAAAGCGCAAGAAATGGCGAGTAAAATGCACTATTAAACTTCTAGGGTAGGTCACATAGAGACCCGATTAGATCATTCTATATTATGGTTAATTTAAGAATTCAGCGAAATCCTATCACATTTGTTCAATTTACGTCGCTCCTATTTCAGATAGCGTATTGGGCTAAGCGGAATCTCAAAGCACATGAAATGGCGAGTAAAATGCACTATTAAACTTCTAGGGTAGGGCGAACAGAGACCCGATTAGATCATTTTACATTAAGGTTAATATAAGTATTCAGGGAACTTCTATCACATTTGTTCAATTTACGTCGCTCCTATTTCAGATAGCTTATTGGGCTAAGCGGCATCTCAAAGCGCATGAAATGACGAGTGAAATGCACTATTAATCTTCTAGGGTAGGGCGAACTGAGACCCGATTAGATCATTTTTCATTAAGGTTAATATAAGAATTCAGCGAGATTCTCTCACATTTGTTCAATTTACGTCGCTAATATTTCAGATAGCGTATTGGGCTAAGCGGCATCTCAAAGCGCATGAAATGACGAGTGAAATGCACTATTAAACTTCTAGGGTAGGGCGAACAAAGACCCGATTAGATCATTTTACATTAAGGTTAATATAAGAATTCAGCGAAATTCTATCACATTTGTTCAATTTACGTCGCCCCTATTTCAGATAGCGTATTGTCCTAAGCTGCATCTCAAAGCGCAAGAAATGGCTCGTAAAATGCACTATTAAACTTCTAGGGTAGGGCAATCAGAGTCCCGTTTAGATCATTTTATATTTTGTTTAATATAAGATTTCAGCGTAATTCTATCACATTTGTTCAATTTACGTCGCTCCTATTTCAGATAGCGTATTGGGCTAAGCTGCATCTCAAAGCGCATGAAATGGCTCGTAAAATGCACTATTAAACTTCTAGGGTAGGGCAAACAGAGACCCGATTAGATCATTTCATATTATGGTTAATTTATGAATTCAGCGAAATTCTATCACATTTGTTCAATTTACGTCACTCCTATTGCAGATAACGTATTCGGCTAAGCGGCAGCTCAAAGCGCATGAAATCCGAGTAAAATGCACTATTAAACTTCTGGGGTAGGGCAAACAGAGACCCGATTAGATCATTTTATATTATGGTTAATTTAAGAACTCAGCGAAATTCTGTCACATTTGTTCAACTTACGTCGCTCCTATTTCAGACAGCGTACCGGGCTAGCCGGCATCTTAAAGCGCGTGGAATGGCGAGTAAAATGCAGTATTAAGCTTCTATTATAGGGCATTCAGAGACCCGATCAGATCATTTTATATTTTGTTTAATATAAGAATTCAAGGAAATCCTATGACGTTTGTTCAATTTACGTCACTCCTATATCAGTTAGCGTATTGGGCTAAGCGGCATCTCAAAGCGCATGAAATGGCGAGTGAAATGCACTATTAAACTTCTAGGCTAGGGCGAACAGAGACCCGATTAGATCATTTTACATTATGGTTAATAAAAGAATTAACCGAAATTCTATCACACTTGTTCAATTTACATCGCTCCTATTTCAGATAGCGTATTGGGCTAAGCGGCATCACAAAGCGCATGAAATGGCGAGTAAAATGCACTATTAAACTTCTAGGGTAGGGCAAACAGAGACACGATTAGATCATTTTATATTATGGTTACTTTAAGAATTCAGCAAAATTCTATCACATTTGTTCAATTTACGTCGCTCCTATTTCAGATAGGTTACTGGGCTTGGCGGCATCTTAAAGCGCGTGGAATGGCGAGTAAAATGCACAATTAAACTTCTATGATAGGGCAATCAGAGACCCGGTTAGATCATTTTATATTTTGGTTAATATATGAATTCAGCGAAATTCTATCACATTTGTTCAATTTACGTCGCTCCTTTTTCAGATAGCGTATTGGGCTAAGCGGCACCTCAAAGCGCATGAAATGGCGAGCAAAATGCACTATTAAACTTCTAGGGTAGGGCAAACGGAGACCCGATTAGATCATTTTATATTATGGTTAATTTAAGAATTCAGCAAAATTCTATCACATTTGTTCAATTTACGTCGCTCCTATTTCAGATAGCGTACAGGGCTAGGCGGCATCTTAAAGCGCGTGGAAAGGCGAGCAAAATGCACTATTAAGCTTCTATGATAGGGCAATCAGAGACCCGACTAGATCATTTTATATTTTGGTTAATATAAGAATTCAGCGAAATTCTATCACATTTGTTCAATTTACGTCGCTCATATTGCAGATAGCGTATTGGGCTAAGCGGCATCTCAAAGCGCAAGAAATGGTGAGTAAAATGCACTATTAAACTTCTAGGGTAGGGCTAACAGAGACCCGATTAGATCATTTTATATTATGGTTAATATAAGAATTCAGCAAAATTCTATCACATTTGTCCAATTTACGTCGCTCCTATTTCAGATAGCGTACTGGGCTAGGCGGCATCTTCAAGCGCGTGGAATGGCGAGTAAAGTGCACTATTAAACTTCTATGATAGGGCAATCAGAGACCCGATTAGATCATTTTATATTTTGGTTAATGTAAGAATTCAGCGAGATTCTATCACATTCGTTCAATTTACGTCGCTCCTATTTCAGATAGCGTATTGGGCTGAGCGGCATCTCAAAGCGCATGAAATGGCAAGTAAAATGCACTATTAAACTTCTAGGGTAGGGCAAACAGAGACCCGATTAGATCATTTTATATTATGGTTAATTTAAGGATTCAGCAAAATTCTATCACATTTGTTCAATTTACGTCGCTCCTATTTCAGATAGCGTATTGTGCTCAGCGGCATGTTAAAGCGCGTGGAAGGGCGAGTAAAATGCACTACTAAATATCTATGATAGGGCAATCAGAGACCCGGTTAGATCATTTTATCTTTTGGTTAATATAAGAATTCAGCGAAATTCTATCACACTGGATCAATTTACGTCGCTCCTATTTCAGATAGCGTATTGGGCTAAACGGCATCTCATAGCGCATGAAATGACGTGTGAAATGCACTATTAAACTTCTAGGGTAGGGCGAACAGAGACCCGATTAGATCATTTTACATTAAGGTTAATATAAGAATTCAGGGAAATTCTATCACATTTGTTCAATTTACGTCGCTCCTATTTCAGATAGCGTATTGGGCTATGCGGCATCTCAAAGCGCATGAAATGGCGAATAAAATGCACTATTAAACTTCTAGGCTAGGGCGAACAGATACCCGATTAGATCATTTTACATTATGGTTAATAAAAGAATGCAGCGAAATTCTATCACATTTGTTCAATTTACGTCGCTTCTATTTCAGATAGCGTATTGGGCTAAGCGGCACCTCAAAGCGCATGAAATGGCGAGTAAAACGCACTATTATACTTCTAGGGTAGGGCAAACAGAGATCCGATTAGATCATTTTATATTTTGGTTAATATAAGAATTCAGCGAAATTCTATCACATTTGTTCAACTTACGTCGCTCCTATTTCAGATAGCGTATTGGGCTAAGCGGCATCTCAAAGAGTATGAAATGGCGAGTAAAATGCACTATTAAACTTCTAGGGTAGGGCAAACAGAGACCCGATTAGATCATTTTATATTATGGTTAATTTAAGAATTCAGAAAAATTCTATCGCATTTGTTCAATTTACGTCGCTCCTATTTCAGATAGCGTATTGGGCTAAGCGGCATCTCAAAGCGCATGAAATGGCGAGTAAAATGCACTATTGAAATTCTAGGGTAGGGCAAACAGAGACCCGATTAGATCATTTTATATTATGGTTAATTTAAGAATTCAGCGAAATTCTATCACATTTGTTCAACTTACGTCGCTCCAGTTCAGATAGCGTACTGCGCTAGGCGGAATCTTAAAGCGCGTGGAAGGGCGAGTAAAATGCACTACTAAACTTCTATGATAGGGGAATCAGAGACTCGATTAGATCATTTTATATTTTGGTTAATATAAGAATTCAGCGAAATTCTATCACATTTGTTCAATTTACGTCGCTCCTATTTGAGATAGCGTATTGGGCTAAGCGGTATCTCAAAGCGCATGAAATGGCGGGTAAAATGCACTATTAAACTTCTAGGGTAGGGCAAACAGAGACCCGATTAGATCATTTTACATTATGGTTAATATAAGAATTCAGCAAAATTCTATCACATTTGTTCAATTTACGTCGCTGATATTTCATATAGCGTATTGGGCTAAGAGGCACCTCAAAGCGCAAGAAATGGCGAGTAAAATGCACTATTAAACTTCTAGGGTAGAGCCAACAGAGACCCGATTATATCATTTTATATTATGGTTAATTTAAGAATTCAGCGAAATTCTATCACATTTGTTCAACTTACGTCGCTCCTATTTCAGATAGCGTATTGGGCTAAGCGACATCTCAAAGCGCATGAAATGGCGAGTAAAATGCACTATTATACTTCTAGGGCAGGGCAAACAGAGACCCGATTAGATCATTTTATATTATGGTTAATTTAAGAATTCAGCAAAATTCTATCAGATTTGTTCAATTTACGTCGCTCCTATTTCAGATAGCGTATTGGGCTAAGCGGTATCTCAAAGCGCATGAAATGGCGAGTAAAATCCACTGTTAAGCTTCTAGGATAAGGCAAGCAGAGACCCGATTAGATCATTTTATATTACGGTTAATATAAGAATTTAGCGTAATTCTATCACATTTGTTCAACTTACGTCGCTCCTATTTCAGATAGCGTATTGGGCTAAGCGGCACCTCAAAGCGCGTGGAAGGGCGAGTAAATTGCACTACTAAACTTTTATGATAGGGCAATCAGAGACCCGATTAGATCATTTTATATTTTGGTTAATATAAGAATTCAGGGAAATTCTATCACATTGGATCAATTTACGTCGCTCCTATTTCAGATAGCGTATTGGGCTAAGCGGCACCTCAAAGCGCATGAAATGGCGAGTAAAATGCACTATTAAACTTCTAGGGTAAGGCAAACAGAGACCCGATTAGATCATTTTATATTACGGTTAATATAAGAATGCAGCGTAATTCTATCACATTTGTTCAATTTACGTCGCTCCTATTTCAGATAGCGTATTGGGCTAAGCTGCATCTGAAAGCGCATGAAATGGCGAGTAAAATGCACTATTAAACTTCTAGGGTAGGGCAAACAGAGACCCGATTAGATCATTTTATATTACGGCTAATATAAGAATTCAGCGTAATTCTATCACATTTGTTCAACTTACGTCGCTCCAGTTCAGATAGCGCACTGCGCTAGGCGGAATCTTAAAGCGCGTGGAAGGGCGAGTAAAATGCACTATTAAACTTCTAGGCCAGGGCGAAAAAGAGACCCGATTAGACCATTTTATATTATGGTTAATCTAAGAATTCAGCGAAATTCTATCACATTTGTTCAATTTACGTCGCTCCTATTTCAGATAGCGTATTGGGCTAAGCGGCATCTCAAAGCGCATGAAATGGCGAATAAAATGCACTATTAAACTTCTAGGCCAGGGCGAAAAAGAGAGCCGATTAGATCATTTTACATTATGGTTAATAAAAGAATTCACCGAAATTCTATCACATTTGTTCAATTTCCATCACTCCTATTTCAGATAGCGTATTGGGCTAAGCGGCATCTCAAAGCGCATGAAATGGCGAGTGAAATGCACCATTAAACTTCTAGGGTACGGCAAACAGAGAGCTGATTAGATCATTTTATATTATGGTTAATTTAAGAATTCAGCAAAATTGTATCACATTTGTTCAATTTACGTCGCTCCTATTTCAGATAGGGTCCTGGGCTAGGCGGCCTCTTAAAGCGCGTGGAATGGCGAGTAAAACGCACTATTAAACTTCTATGATAGGGCAATCAGAGACCCGATCAGATCATTTTATATTATGGTTAATTTAAGAATTCAGCAAAATTCTATCACATCTGTCCAATTTACGTCGCTCCTATTTCAGATAGCGTATTGGGCTAAGCGGCATCTCAAAGCACATGAAATGACGAGTGAAATGCACTATTAAACTTCTAGGGTAGGGCGAACAGAGACCCGGTAAGGTTATTTTACATTAAGGTTAATATAAGTATTCAGCGAAATTTTATAACATTTGTTAAATTTACGTCGCTCCTATTTCAGATAGCGCATTGGGCTCAGCTGCACCTCAAAGCGCATGAAATGGCGAGTAAAATGCACTATTAAACTTCCAGGGTAGGGCAAACAGAGACCGGATTAGATCATTTTATATTATGGTTAATTTAAGAATTCAGCGAAATTCTATCCCATTTGTTCAATTTACGTCGCTCCTATTTCAGATAGCGTATTGGGCTAAGCGGCATCTAAAAAGCGCATGAAATGGCGAGTAAAATGCACTATTAAACTTCTAGGGTAGGGCAAACAGAGACCCGATTAGATCATTTTATATTATGGTTAATTTAAGAATTCAGCAAAATTCTATCACATTTGTTCAATTTATGTCGCTCCTATTTCAGATAGGGTCCTGGGCTAGGCGGCATCTTAAAGCGCGCGGAATGGCGAGTAAAACGCACTATTAAACTTCTATGATAGGGCAATCAGAGACCCGATCAGATCATTTTATATTTTGGTTAATATAAGAATTCAAGGAAATTCTATCGCATTTGTTCAATTTACGTCGTTCCTATTTCAGATAGCTTATTGGGCTAAGCGGCATCTCAAAGCGCATGAAATGGCTAGTGAAATGCACTGTTAGACTTCTAGGGTAGGGCGAACAGAGACCCGATTAGATCATTTTACATTAAGGTTAATATAAGAATTCAGCGAAATTCTATCACATTTGTTCAATTTACGTCGCTCATATTTCAGATAGCGTATTGGGCTAAGCGGCATCCAAAAGCTCAAGAAATGGCGAGTAAAATGCACTATTAAACTTCTAGGGTAGGGCAAACAGAGACCCGATTACATTATTTTATATTATGGTTAATTTAAGAATTCAGCGACATTATAAACCCCTTTGTTCACTTTACGTCGTTCCTATTTCATATAGCGTATTGGGCTAAGCGGCATCTCAAAGCGCATGAAATGGCTAGTAAAGTGCACTATTAAAATTCTAGGGTAAGGCAAACAGAGACCCGATTAGATCAGTTCATATTACGGTTAATATAAGAATACAGCGTAATTCTATCACATTTGTTCAACTTACGTCGCTCCTATTTCAGATGGCGTACTGGGCTAGGCGGAATCTTAAAGCGCGTGGAAGGGCAAGTAGCACGAACTATTAAACTTCTGGGGTAGGGCAATCAGAGACCCGATTAGATCATTTTATATTATGGTTAATTTAAGAACTCAGCGAAATTCTGTCACATTTGTTCAACTTACGTCGCTCCTATTTCAGACAGCGTACCGGGCTAGCCGGCATCTTAAAGCGCGTGGAATGGCGAGTAAAATGCAGTATTAAGCTTCTATTATAGGGCATTCAGAGACCCGATCAGATCATTTTATATTTTGTTTAATATAAGAATTCAAGGAAATCCTATGACGTTTGTTCAATTTACGTCACTCCTATATCAGTTAGCGTATTGGGCTAAGCGGCATCTCAAAGCGCATGAAATGGCGAGTGAAATGCACTATTAAACTTCTAGGCTAGGGCGAACAGAGACCCGATTAGATCATTTTACATTATGGTTAATAAAAGAATTAACCGAAATTCTATCACACTTGTTCAATTTACATCGCTCCTATTTCAGATAGCGTATTGGGCTAAGCGGCATCACAAAGCGCATGAAATGGCGAGTAAAATGCACTATTAAACTTCTAGGGTAGGGCAAACAGAGACACGATTAGATCATTTTATATTATGGTTACTTTAAGAATTCAGCAAAATTCTATCACATTTGTTCAATTTACGTCGCTCCTATTTCAGATAGGTTACTGGGCTAGGCGGCATCTTAAAGCGCGTGGAATGGCGAGTAAAATGCACAATTAAACTTCTATGATAGGGCAATCAGAGACCCGGTTAGATCATTTTATATTTTGGTTAATATATGAATTCAGCGAAATTCTATCACATTTGTTCAATTTACGTCGCTCCTTTTTCAGATAGCGTATTGGGCTAAGCGGCACCTCAAAGCGCATGAAATGGCGAGCAAAATGAACTATTAAACTTCTAGGGTAGGGCAAACGGAGACCCGATTAGATCATTTTATATTATGGTTAATTTAAGAATTCAGCAAAATTCTATCACATTTGTTCAATTTACGTCGCTCCTATTTCAGATAGCGTACAGGGCTAGGCGGCATATTAAAGCGCGTGGAAAGGCGAGCAAAATGCACTATTAAGCTTCTATGATAGGGCAATCAGAGACCCGACTAGATCATTTTATATTTTGGTTAATATAAGAATTCAGCGAAATTCTATCACATTTGTTCAATTTACGTCGCTCCTATTTCAGATAGCTTATTGGGCTAAGCGGCATCTCAAAGCGCATGAAATGACGAGTGCAATGCACTATTAAACTTCGAGGGTAGGGCGAACAAAGACCCGATTAGATCATTTTACATTAAGATTAATATAAGAATTCAGCGAAATTCTATCACATTTGTTTAATTTACGTCGTTCCTCTTTCAGCTAGCGTACTGGGCTAGGCGGCATCTTAAAACGCGAGGAATGGCGAGTAAAATGCACTGTTAAACTTCTATGATAGGGCAACCAGAGACCCGATTAGATCATTTTATATTTTGGTTAATATAAGAATTCAGCGAAATTCTATCACAATTGTTCAATTTACGTTGTTCCTATTTCAGATAGCGTACTGGGCTAGGCGGCATCT
Organism: Macropis europaea; assembly: GCA_916610135.2. Lineage (NCBI taxonomy): Eukaryota > Metazoa > Arthropoda > Insecta > Hymenoptera > Melittidae > Macropis > Macropis europaea. The sequence continues at coordinate 165,942 of CAKAJE020001050.1, read as the reverse complement.
TAAAGCGCGTGGAATGGCGAGTAAAATGCACTATTAAACTTCTAGGTTAGGGCAATCAGAGACCCGATTAGATCATTTTACATTAAGATTAATATAAGAATTCAGCGAAATTCTATCACATTTGTTCAATTTACGTCGTTCCTATTTCAGCTAGCGTACTGGGCTAGGCGGCATCTTAAAACGCGAGGAATGGCGAGTAAAATGCACTGTTAAACTTCTATGATAGGGCAATCAGAGACCCGATTAGATCATTTTATATTTTGGTTAATATTAGAATTCAGCGAAATACTATCACATTTGTTCAATTTACGTTACTCCTATTTCAGATAGCGTATTGGGCTAAGCGGCATCTCAAAGCGCATGAAATGACGAGTGAAATGCACTATTAAACTTCGAGGGTTGGTCGAAGAAAGACCCGATTAGATCATTGTACATTATGGTTAATATAAGAATTCAGGGAAATTCTATCACATTTGTTCAATTTACGTCGCTCCTATTTCAGATAGCGTATTGGGGTAAGCGGCATCTCAAAGCGCATGAATTGAAGGGTGAAAGGCACTATTAAACTTCTAGGGTAGAGCGAACAGAGACCCGATTAGATCATTTTACATTAAGGTTAATATAAGAATTCAGGGAAATTCTATCACATTTGTGCAATTTACGTCACTCGTATTTCAGATAGCGCATTGGGCTAAGCGGCGTCTCAAAGCGCATGAAATGGCGAGTAAAATGCACTATTAAACTTCTAGGGTAGAGCAAACAGAGACCCGATTAGATCATTTTATATTTTGGTTAATATAAGGATTCAGCGAAATTCTATCACATTTGTTCAATTTACGTTACTCCTATTTCAGATAGCGTATTGGGCTAAGCGGCATCTCAAATCGCATGAAATGGCGAGTAAAATGCACTATTAAACTTCTATGGTAAGGCAAACAGAGACCCGATTAGATCATTTTATATTATGGTTAATTTAAGATGTCAGCAAAATTCTATCACATTTGTTCAATTTTCGTCGCTCCAAATTCAGATAGCGTACTGGGCTAGGCGGCATCTTAAAGCGCGTGGAAAGGCGAGCAAAATGCACTATTAAGCTTCTATGATAGGGCAATCAGAGACCCGACTAGATCATTTTATATTTTGGTTAATATAAGAATTCAGGGAAATTCTATCACATTTGTTCAATTTACGTCACTCGTATTTCAGATAGCGTATTGGGCTAAGCGGCGTCTCAAAGCGCATGAAATGGCGAGTAAAATGCACTATTAAACTTCTAGGGTAGGGCAAACAGAGACCCGATTAGATCATTTTATATTTTGGTTAATATAAGAATTCAGCGAAATTCTATCACATTTGTTCAATTTACGTTACTCCTATTTCAGATAGCGTATTGGGCTAAGCGGCATCTCAAATCGCATGAAATGGCGAGTAAAATGCACTATTAAACTTCTATGGTAAGGCAAACAGAGACCCGAGTAGATCATTTTATATTATGGTTAATTTAAGATGTCAGCAAAATTCTATCACATTTGTTCAATTTTCGTCGCTCCAAATTCAGATAGCGTACTGGGCTAGGCGGCATCTTAAAGCTTGTGGAAAGGCGAGCAAAATGCACTATTAAGCTTCTATGATAGGGCCATCAGAGACCCGACTAGATCATTTTATATTTTGGTTAATATAAGAATTCAGCGAAATTCTATCACATTTGTTCAATTTACGTCGCTCCTATTTCAGATAGCTTATTGGGCTAAGCGGCATCTCAAAGCGCATGAAATGACGAGTGCAATGCACTATTAAACTTCGAGGGTAGGGCGAACAAACACCCGATTAGATCATTTTACATTAAGATTAATATAAGAATTCAGCGAAATTCTATCACATTTGTTCAATTTACGTCGCTCCTATTTCCGATAGCGTATTGGCCTAAGCGGCATCTCAAGGCGCATGAAATGGCGAGTAAAATGCACTGCTAAACTTGTAGGGTAGGGCAAACAGAGACCCGATTAGATCATTTTATATTATGGTTTATTTAAGATGTCAGCAAAATTCTATCACATTTGTTCAATTTACGTCGCTCTAATTTCAGATAGCGTACTGGGCTAGGCGGCATCTTAAAGCGCGTGGAAGGGCGAGTAAAATGCACTATTAAACGTCTATGATAGGGCAGTCAGAGACCCGATTAGATGATTTTATATTACGGTTAACATAAGAATTCAGCGTAATTCTGTCACATTTGTTCAACTTACGTAGCTCCTATTTCAGATAGCGTACTGGGCTAGGCGGCAACTTAAAGCGCGTGGAATTGCGAGTAAAATGCACTATTCAACTTCTATGATAGGGCAATCAGAGACCCGATTCCATCATTTTATATTTTGGTTAATATAAGAATGCAGCGAAATCCTATTACATTTGTTCAACTTACGTCGCTCCTATTTCAGACAGCGTACTGGGCTAGGCGGCATCTTAAAGCGCGTGGAAGGGCGAGTAAAATGCACTATTAAACGTCAATGATAGGGCAATCAGAGACCCGATTAGATGATTTTATATTACGGTTAACATAAGAATTCAGCGTAATTCTGTCACATTTGTTCAACTTACGTAGCTCCTGTTTCAGATAGCGTACTGGGCTAGGCGGCAACTTAAAGCGCGTAGAATGGCGAGTAAAATGCACTATTCAACTTCTATGATAGGGCAATCAGAGACCCGATTCCATCATTTTATATTTTGGTTAATATAAGAATGCAGCGAAATTCTATCACATTTGTTCAATTTACGTCGCTCCTATTTCAGATAGCGTATTGGGCTAAGAGGCATCTCAAAGCGCATGAAATGGCGAGTAAAATGCACTATTAAACTTCTAGGGTAGGGCAAACAGCGACCCGATTAGATCATTTTATATTACGGTTAATATATGAATTCAGCGAAATTCTATCATATTTGTTCAATTTACGTCGCTCCTATTTCAGATAGCGTATTGGGCTAAGCGGCATCTGAAAGCGCATGAACTGACGAGTGAAATGCACTATTAAACTTCTAGGGTAGGGCGAACAGAGGCCCGATTAGATCATTTTACATTAAGGTTAATATAAGAATTCAGGGAAATTCTATCACAATTGTTCAATTTACGTTGTTCCTATTTCAGATCGCGTACTGGGCTAGGCGGCATCTTAAAGCGCGTGGAATGGCGAGTAAAATGCACTATATAAACTTCTATGATAGGGCAATCAGAGACCCGCTTAGATCAGTTTATATTTTGGTTAATATAAGAATTCAGCGAAATACTATCACATTTGTTCAAATTACGTTACTCCTATTTCAGATAGCGTATTCGGCTAAGCGGCATCTCAAAGCGCATGAAATGACGAGTGAAATGCACTATTAAACCTCTAGGGTTGGTCGAAGAAAGACCCGATTAGATCATTGTACATTAAGGTTAATATAAGAATTCAGGGAAATTCTATCACATTTGATCAATTTACGTCGCTCCTATTTCAGATAGCGTATTGGGGTAAGCGGCATCTCAAAGCGCATGAATTGAAGAGTGAAAGGCACTATTAAACTTCTAGGGTAGAGCGAACATAGACCCGATTAGATCATTTTACATTAAGGTTAATATAAGAATTCAGGGAAATTCTATCACATTTGTTCAATTTACGTCACTCGTATTTCAGATAGCGTATTGTGCTAAGCGGCGTCTCAAAGCGCATGAAATGGCGAGTAAAATGCACTATTAAACTTCTAGGGTAGGGCAAACAGAGACCCGATTAGATCATTTTATATTTTGGTTAATATAAGAATTCAGCGAAATTCTATCACATTTGTTCAATTTACGTTACTCCTATTTCAGATAGCGTATTGGGCTAAGCGGCATCTCAAATCGCATGAAATGGCGAGTAAAATGCACTATTAATCTTCTATGGTAAGGCAAACAGAGACCCGATTAGATCATTTTATATTATGGTTAATTTAAGATGTCAGCAAAATTCTATCACATTTGTTCAATTTTCGTCGCTCCAAATTCAGATAGCGTACTGGGCTAGGCGGCATCTTAAAGCGCGTGGAAAGGCGAGCAAAATGCACTATTAAGCTTCTATGATAGGGCAATCAGAGACCCGACTAGATCATTTTATATTTTGGTTAATATAAGAATTCAGGGAAATTCTATCACATTTGTTCAATTTACGTCACTCGTATTTCAGATAGCGTATTGGGCTAAGCGGCGTCTCAAAGCGCATGAAATGGCGCGTAAAATGCACTATTAAACTTCTAGGGTAGGGCAAACAGAGACCCGATTAGATCATTTTATATTTTGGTTAATATAAGAATTCAGCGAAATTCTATCACATTTGTTCAATTTACGTTACTCCTATTTCAGATAGCTTATTGGGCTAAGCGGCATCTCAAAGCGCATGAAATGACGAGTGCAATGCACTATTAAACTTCGAGGGTAGGGCGAACAAACACCCGATTAGATCATTTTACATTAAGATTAATATAAGAATTCAGCGAAATTCTATCACATTTGTTCAATTTACGTCGCTCCTATTTCCGATAGCGTATTGGCCTAAGCGGCATCTCAAGGCGCATGAAATGGCGAGTAAAATGCACTGCTAAACTTGTAGGGTAGGGCAAACAGAGACCCGATTAGATCATTTTATATTATGGTTTATTTAAGATGTCAGCAAAATTCTATCACATTTGTTCAATTTACGTCGCTCCTATTTCAGATAGCGTACTCGGATAGGCGGCATCTTAAAGCGCGTGGAATGGCGAGTAAAATGCACTATTAAACTTCTAGGGTAGCGCAAACAGAGACCCGATTAGATCATTTTATATTATGGTTAATTTATCAGTTCAGCGAAATTCTATCACATTTGTTCAATTTACGTCACTCCTATTTCAGATAGCGTATTGGGCTGAGCGGCATCTCAAAGCGCATGAAATGGCGAGAAAATGCACTATTAAACTTCTAGGATAAGGCAAACAGAGACCCGGTTAGATCATTTTATATTACGGTTAATATAAGAATGCAGCGTAATTCTATCACATTTGTTCAATTTACGTCGCTCCTATTTCAGATAGCTTATTGGGCTAAGCGGCATCTCAAAGCGCATGAAATGACGAATAAAATGCACTATTAAGCTTCTACGCTATGGCGAACAGAGACCCGATTAGATCATTTAACATTATACTTAATAAAAGAATTCAGCGAGATTCTATCACATTTGTTCAATTTACATCGCTCCTATTTCAGATAGCGTATTGGGCTAAGCGGCATCTCAAAGCACATGAAATGACGAATAAAATGCACTGTTAAGCTTCTACGCTATGGCGAACAGAGACCCGATTAGATCATTTAACATTATGGTTAATAAAAGAATTCAGCGAAATTCTATCACATTTGTTCAACTAACGTCGCTACTATTTCAGATAGCGTACTGGGCTAGGCGGCATCTTAAAGCGCGTGGAAGGGCGAGTAAAATGCACTACTAAACTTCTGTGATAGGGCAATCAGAGTTCCGATTAGATCATTTTATATTTTGTTTACTATAACATTTCAGGGAAATTCTATCACGTTTGTTCAATTTACGTCGCTCCTATTTCAGATAGCGTACTGGGCTAGGCGGCAACTTAAAGCGCGTGGAATGGCGAGTCAAATGCACTATTAAACTTCTATGATAGGGCAATCAGAGACCCGGTTAGATCATTTTATATTTTGTTTAATATAAGAATTCAGCGAAATTCTATCACATTTGTTCAATTTACGTCTCTCCTATTTCAGATAGCATATTGGGCTAAGCGGCATCTCAAAGCGCATGAAATGGCAAGTAAAATGCACTATTAAACTTCTAGGGTAGGGCAATCAGAGGCCCGATTAGATCATATTATATTTTGGTTAATATATGAATTCAGCGAAATTCTATCACATTTGTTTAATTTACGTCGCACCTATTTCAGATAGCGTATTGGGCTAAGCGGCATCTCAAAGCGCATGAAATGGCAAGTAAAATGCACTACTAAACTTCTAGGGTAGGGCAATCAGAGTCCCGGTTAGATCATTTTATATTATGGTTAATTTAAGAATTCAGCAAAATTCTATCACATTTGTTCAACTTCCGTCGCTCCTATTTCAGAGAGCGTACTGGGCTAGGCGGCATCTTAAAGCGCGTGGAATGGCGAGTAAAATGCACTATTAAACTTCTAGGGTAGGGCAATCAGAGACCCGGTTAGATCATTTTATATTATGGTTAATATATGAATTCAGCGAAATTCTATCACATTTGTTTAATTTACGTCACTCCTATTTCAGATAGCGTATTGGGCTAAGCGGCATCTCAAAGCGCATGAAATGGCAAGTAAAATGCACTGTTAAACTTCTAGGGTAGGGCAATCAGAGACCCGGTTAGATCATTTTATATTATGGTTAATATATGAATTCAGCGAAATTCTATCACATTTGTTTAATTTACGTCGCTCCTATTTCAGATAGCGTACTCGGATAGGCGGCATCTTAAAGCGCGTGGAATGGCGAGTAAAATGCACTATTAAACTTCTAGGGTAGCGCAAACAGAGACCCGATTAGATCATTTTATATTATGGTTAATTTATCAGTTCAGCGAAATTCTATCACATTTGTTCAATTTACGTCACTCCTATTTCAGATAGCGTATTGGGCTGAGCGGCATCTCAAAGCGCATGAAATGGCGAGAAAATGCACTATTAAACTTCTAGGATAAGGCAAACAGAGACCCGGTTAGATCATTTTATATTACGGTTAATATAAGAATGCAGCGTAATTCTATCACATTTGTTCAATTTACGTCGCTCCTATTTCAGATAGCTTATTGGGCTAAGCGGCATCTCAAAGCGCATGAAATGACGAATAAAATGCACTATTAAGCTTCTACGCTATGGCGAACAGAGACCCGATTAGATCATTTAACATTATACTTAATAAAAGAATTCAGCGAGATTCTATCACATTTGTTCAATTTACATCGCTCCTATTTCAGATAGCGTATTGGGCTAAGCGGCATCTCAAAGCACATGAAATGACGAATAAAATGCACTGTTAAGCTTCTACGCTATGGCGAACAGAGACCCGATTAGATCATTTAACATTATGGTTAATAAAAGAATTCAGCGAAATTCTATCACATTTGTTCAACTAACGTCGCTACTATTACAGATAGCGTACTGGGCTAGGCGGCATCTTAAAGCGCGTGGAAGGGCGAGTAAAATGCACTACTAAACTTCTGTGATAGGGCAATCAGAGTTCCGATTAGATCATTTTATATTTTGTTTACTATAACATTTCAGGGAAATTCTATCACGTTTGTTCAATTTACGTCGCTCCTATTTCAGATAGCGTACTGGGCTAGGCGGCAACTTAAAGCGCGTGGAATGGCGAGTCAAATGCACTATTAAACTTCTATGATAGGGCAATCAGAGACCCGGTTAGATCATTTTATATTTTGTTTAATATAAGAATTCAGCGAAATTCTATCACATTTGTTCAATTTACGTCTCTCCTATTTCAGATAGCGTATTGGGCTAAGCGGCATCTCAAAGCGCATGAAATGGCAAGTAAAATGCACTATTAAACTTCTAGGGTAGGGCAATCAGAGGCCCGATTAGATCATATTATATTTTGGTTAATATATGAATTCAGCGAAATTCTATCACATTTGTTCAACTTCCGTCGCTCCTATTTCAGAGAGCGTACTGGGCTAGGCGGCATCTTAAAGCGCGTGGAATGGCGAGTAAAATGCACTATTAAACTTCTAGGGTAGGGCAAACAGAGACCCGATTAGATCATTTTATATTTTGGTTAATATATGAATTCAGCGAAATTCTATCACATTTGTTTAATTTACGTCACTCCTATTTCAGATAGCGTATTGGGCTAAGCGGCATCTCAAAGCGCATGAAATGGCAAGTAAAATGCACTGTTAAACTTCTAGGGTAGGGCAATCAGAGACCCGGTTAGATCATTTTATATTATGGTTAATATATGAATTCAGCGAAATTCTATCACATTTGTTTAATTTACGTCGCACCTATTTCAGATAGCGTATTGGGCTAAGCGGCATCTCAAAGCGCATGAAATGGCAAGTAAAATGCACTACTAAACTTCTAGGGTAGGGCAATCAGAGTCCCGGTTAGATCATTTTATATTATGGTTAATTTAAGAATTCAGCAAAATTCTATCACATTTGTTCAACTTCCGTCGCTCCTATTTCAGAGAGCGTACTGGGCTAGGCGGCATATTAAAGCGCGTGGAATGGCGAGTAAAATGCACTATTAAACTTCTAGGGTAGGGCAAACAGAGACCCGATTAGATCATTTTATATTTTGGTTAATATATGAATTCAGCGAAATTCTATCACATTTGTTCAATTTACGTCGCTCCTATTTCAGATAGCGTATTGGGCTAAGCGCCATCTCAAAGCGCATGAAATGGCGAGTAAAATGCGCTATTAAACTTCTTGGGTAGGGCAATCAGAGACCCGATTAGATCATTTTATATTTTGGTTAATATAAGAATTCAGCGAAATTCTATCACATTTGTTCAATTTACGTCGCTCCTATGTCAGATAGCGTATTGGGCTAAGCGGCATCTCAATGCGCATGAAATGACGAGTAGAATGCACTATTAAACTTCTAGGATAAGGCAAACAGAGACCCGATTAGATCTTTTTATATTACGGTTAATATAAGAATGCAGCGTAATTCTATCACATTTGTTCAACATACGTCGCTCCTATTTCAGATAGTGTATTTGCCTAGGCGGCATCTTAAAGCGCGTGGAACGGCCAGTAAAATGCACTACTAAACTTCTATGATAGGGCAATCAGAGAGCCGATTAGATCATTTTATATTTTGGTTAATATAAGAATTCAGCGAAATTCTATCACATTTGTTCAATTTACGTCGCTCCTATTACAGATAGCGTATTGGGCTAAGCGGCATCTCAAAGTGCATGGAATGTCGAGTGAAATGCACTATTAAACTTCTAGGGTAGGGCAAACAGAGACCCGATTAGATCTTTTTATATTACGGTTAATATAAGAATTCAGCGTAATTCTATCACATTTGTTCAACTAACGTCGCTCGTATTTCAGATAGCGTACTGCGCTAGGCGGCATCTTGAAGCGCGTGGAAGGGCGAGTAAAATGCACTACTAAACTTCTATGATACGGCAATCAGAGTCCCGATTAGATCATTTTATATTTTGTTTACTATAACATTTCAGGGAAATTCTATCACATTTGTTCAATTTACGTCGCTCCTATTTCAGATAGCGTATTGGGCTAAGCGGCATCTCAAAGCGCAAGAAATGGCGAGTAAAATGCACTATTAAACTTCTAGGGTAGGGCACATAGAGACCCCATTAGATCATTCTATATTATGGTTCATTTAAGAATTCAGCGAAATCCTATCACATTTGTTCAATTTACGTCGCTCCTATTTCAGATAGCGTATTGGGCTAAGCGGCAACTCAAAGCGCATGAAATGGCGAGTAAAATGCACTGTTAAACTTCTAGGGTAGGGCGAACAGAGACCCGATTAGATCATTTTACATTAAGGTTAATATAAGTATTCAGGGAACTTCTATCACATTTGTTCAATTTACGTCGCTCCATTTCAGATAGCTTATTGGGCTAAGCGGCATGTCAAAGCGCATGAAATGACGAGTGGAATGCACTATTAATCTTCTAGGGTAGGGCGAACAGAGACCCGACTAGATCATTTTACATTAAGGTTAATATAAGAATTCAGCGAGATTCTCTCACATTTGTTCAATTTACGTCGCTAATATTTCAGATAGCGTATTGGGCTAAGCGGCATCTCAAAGCGCAAGAAATGGCGAGTAAAATGCACTATTAAACTTCTAGGGTAGGTCAAACAGAGACCCGATTAGATCATTTCATATTATGGTTAATTTATGAATTCAGCGAAATTCTATCACATTTGTTCAATTTACGTCGCTCCTATTGCAGATAGCGTATTGGGCTAGGCGGCATCTCAAAGCGCATGAAATGGCGAGTAAAATGCACTATTAAACTTCTTGGGTAGGGCGAACGAAGACCCGATTACATCATTTTATATTATGGTTAATTTAAGAATTCAGCAAAATTGTATCACATTTGTTCAATTTACATCGCTTCTATTTCAGATAGCGTATTGGGCTAAGCGGCATCTCAAAGCGCATGAAATGACGAGTAAAATGCACTATTAACCTTCTAGGATAAGGCAAACGGAGACCCGATTAGACCATTTTATATTACGGTTAATATAAGAATTCAGCGTAATTGTATCACATTTGTTCAACTTACGTCGCTCCTATTTCAGATAGCGTACTGGGCTAGGCGGCATCTCAAAGCGCATGAAATGGCGAGTAAAATGCACTATTAAACTTCTAGGGTAGGGCAATCAGAGACCCGATTAGATCATTTTATATTATGGTTAATTTAAGAATTCAGAAAAATTCTATCACATTTGTTCAATTTACGTCGCTCCTATTTCAGATAGCGTACTCGGATATGCGGCATCTTAAAGCGCGTGGAATGGCGAGTAAGATGCACTATTAAACTTCTATGATAGGGCAATCAGAGACCCGATTAGATCATTTTATATTTTGGTTAATATAAGAATCCAGCGAAATTCTAGGACATTTGCTTAATTTACGTCGCTCCTATTTCAGATAGCGTACTGGGCTAAGCGGCATCTCAAAGCGCATGAAATGGCGAGTAAAATGCACTACTAAACTTCTAGGGTAGGCCAATCAGAGACCCGATTAGATCTTTTTATATTTTGGTTAATATAAGAATTCAGCGAATTTCTATCACATTTGTTCAATTTACGTCGCTCCTATTACAAATAGCGTATTGGGCTAAGCGGCATCTCAAAGTGCATGGAATGTCGAGTGAAATGCACTATTAAACTTCTAGGGTAGGGCGCACAGAGACCCGAATAGATCATTTTATATTACGGTTAATATAAGAATTCAGCGTAATTCTATCACATTTGTTCAACATACGTCGCTCCTATTTCAGATAGTGTATTTGCCTAGGCGGCATCTTAAAGCGCGTGGAACGGCCAGTAAAATGCACAACTAAACTTCTATGATAGGGCAATCAGAGAGCCGATTAGATCATTTTATATTTTGGTTAATATAAGAATTCAGCGAAATTCTATCACATTTGTTCAATTTACGTCGCTCCTATTACAGATAGCGTATTGGGCTAAGCGGCATCTCAAAGTGCATGGAATGTCGAGTGAAATGCACTATTAAACTTCTAGGGTAGGGCGAACAGAGACCCGAATAGATCATTTTATATTACGGTTAATATAAGAATTCAGCGTAATTCTATCACATTTGTTCAACTAACGTCGCTCCTATTTCAGATAGCGTACTGTGCTAGGCGGCATCTTGAAGCGCGTGGAAGGGCGTGTAAAATGCACTACTAAACTTCTGTGATAGGGCAATCAGAGTCCCGATTAGATCATTTTATATTTTGTTTACTATAACATTTCAGGGAAATTCTATCACATTTGTTCAATTTACGTCGCTAATATTTCAGATAGCGTATTGGGCTAAGCGGCATCTCAAAGCGCAAGAAATGGCGAGTAAAATGCACTATTAAGCTTCTAGGGTAGTGCAAACAGAGACCCGTTTAGTTCATTTTATATTATGGTTAATTTAAGAATTCAGCGAAATTCTATCACATTTGTTCCATTTACGTCGATCCTATTGCAGATAGCGTATTGGGCTAAGCGGCATCTCAAAGCGCAAGAAATGGCGAGTAAAATGCACTATTAAACTTCTAGGGTAGGTCACATAGAGACCCGATTAGATCATTCTATATTATGGTTAATTTAAGAATTCAGCGAAATCCTATCACATTTGTTCAATTTACGTCGCTCCTATTTCAGATAGCGTATTGGGCTAAGCGGAATCTCAAAGCACATGAAATGGCGAGTAAAATGCACTATTAAACTTCTAGGGTAGGGCGAACAGAGACCCGATTAGATCATTTTACATTAAGGTTAATATAAGTATTCAGGGAACTTCTATCACATTTGTTCAATTTACGTCGCTCCTATTTCAGATAGCTTATTGGGCTAAGCGGCATCTCAAAGCGCATGAAATGACGAGTGAAATGCACTATTAATCTTCTAGGGTAGGGCGAACTGAGACCCGATTAGATCATTTTTCATTAAGGTTAATATAAGAATTCAGCGAGATTCTCTCACATTTGTTCAATTTACGTCGCTAATATTTCAGATAGCGTATTGGGCTAAGCGGCATCTCAAAGCGCATGAAATGACGAGTGAAATGCACTATTAAACTTCTAGGGTAGGGCGAACAAAGACCCGATTAGATCATTTTACATTAAGGTTAATATAAGAATTCAGCGAAATTCTATCACATTTGTTCAATTTACGTCGCCCCTATTTCAGATAGCGTATTGTCCTAAGCTGCATCTCAAAGCGCAAGAAATGGCTCGTAAAATGCACTATTAAACTTCTAGGGTAGGGCAATCAGAGTCCCGTTTAGATCATTTTATATTTTGTTTAATATAAGATTTCAGCGTAATTCTATCACATTTGTTCAATTTACGTCGCTCCTATTTCAGATAGCGTATTGGGCTAAGCTGCATCTCAAAGCGCATGAAATGGCTCGTAAAATGCACTATTAAACTTCTAGGGTAGGGCAAACAGAGACCCGATTAGATCATTTCATATTATGGTTAATTTATGAATTCAGCGAAATTCTATCACATTTGTTCAATTTACGTCACTCCTATTGCAGATAACGTATTCGGCTAAGCGGCAGCTCAAAGCGCATGAAATCCGAGTAAAATGCACTATTAAACTTCTAGGGTAGGGCAAACACAGACCCGATTAGATCATTTTATATTATGGTTAATTTAAGAATTCAGCAAAATTCTATCACATTTGTTCAATTTACGTCGTTCCTATTTCAGATAGCATACTGGGCTAGGCGGCATCTTAAAGCGCGTGGAATGGCGAGTAAAATGCACTATTAAACTTTTATGATAGGGCAATCAGAGACCCGATTAGATCATTTTATATTTTGGTTAATATAAGGATTCAGCGTAATTCTATCACATTTGTTCAATTTACGTCGCTCCTATTTCAGATAGCATATTGTACTAAGCGGCATCTCAAAGCGCATGAAATGGCTCGTAAAATGCACTATTAAACTTCTAGGGTAGGGCAAACAGAGACCGGATTAGATCATTTTATATTACGGTTAATATAAGAATTCAGCGTAATTCTATCACATTTGTTCCACTTACGTCGCTCCTATTTCATATAGCGTGTTGGGCTAAGCGGTATGTCAAAGCGCATGGATTGACGAGTGAAATGCACTATTTAACTTCTAGGGTAGGGCAAACAGAGACCCGATTAGATCATTTCATATTATGGTTAATTTAAGAATTCAGAAAAATTCTATCACATTTGTTCAATTAACGTCGCTCCTATTGCAGATAGCGTATTGGGCTAAGAGGCATCTCAAAGCGCATGAAATGGCGAGTAAAATGCACTATTAAACTTCTAGGGTAAGGCAAACAGAGACCCGATTAGATCATTTTATATTACGGTTAATATAAGAATTCAGCGTAAATGTATCACATTTGTTCAACATACGTCGCTCCTATTTCAGATAGTGTACTGGGCTAGGCGGCATCTTAAAGCGCGTGGAAGGGCGAGTAAAATGCATTACTAAACTTCTATGATAGGGCAATCAGAGTCCCGTTTAGATCATTTTATATATTGTTTAATATAAGATTTCAGGGAAATTCTATCACATTTGTTCAATTTACGTCGCTGATATTTCAGATAGAGTATTGGGCTAAGCGGCATCTCAAAGCGCAAGAAATGGTGAGTAAAATGCACTCTTTAACTTCTATGATAGGGCAATCAGTGACCCGATTAGATCAATTTATATTTTCGTTAATATAAGAATTCAGCGAAATTCTGTCACATTTGTTCAAGTTACGTAGCTCCTATTTCAGATAGCGTACTCGGATAGGCGGCATCTTAAAGCGCGTGGAATGGCGAGTAAAATGCACTATTAAACATCTAGGATAAGGCAAACAGAGACCCGATTAGATCATTTTATATTACGGTTAATATAAGAATTGAGCGTAATTCTGTGACATTTGTTCAACTTACGTAGCTCCTATTTCAGATAGCGTACTGGGCTAGGCGGCAACTTAAAGCGCGTGCAATGGCGAGTAAAATGCACTATTAAACTTCTAGGGTAGGGCAATCAGAGACCCGATTAGATCATTTTATATTATGGTTAATTTAAGAATTCAGCAAAATTTTATCACATTTGTTCAATTTACGTCGCTCCTATTTCAGACAGCGTACTTGCCTAGGCGGCATCTTAAAGCGCGTGGAAGGGCCAGTAAAATGCACTACTAAACTTCTATGACAGGGCAATCAGAGAGCCGATTATATCATTTCATATTATGGTTAATTTAAGAATTCAGAAAAATTCTATCACATTTGTTCAATTTACGTCGCTCCTATTTCAGATAGCGTACTGGGCTAGGCGGCATCTCAAAGCGCGTGCAAGGGCGAGTAAAATGCACTACTAAAATTCTGTGATAGGACAATCAGAGTCCCGATTAGATCATTTTATATTTTGTTTACTATAAGATTTCAGGGAAATTCTATCACATTTGTTCAATTTACGTCGCTCCTATTTCAGATAGCGTACTGGGCTAAGCGGCATCTCAAAGCGCATGAAATGGCGAATAAAATGCACTATTAAACTTCTAGGCTATGGCGAACAGAGACCTGATTAGATAATTTCACATTATGGTTAATAAAAGAATTCATCGAAATTCTGTCACATTTGTTCAATTTACATCGCTCCTATTTCAGATAGCGTACTGCGCTGAGCGGCATCTCAAAGCGCATGAAATGGCGAGTGAAATGCACTTTTAATCTTCTAGGGTAGGGCGAACAGAGACCCGATTAGAACATTTTACATTAAGGTTAATATAAGAATTCAACGAAATTCTCTCACATTTGTTCAAATTACGTCGCTGATATTTCAGATAGCGTATTGGGCTAAGCGGCATCTCAAAGCGCAAGAAATGGCGAGTAAAATGCACTATTAAACTTCTAGGGTAGGGCAAAGAGAGACCCGAATAGATCATTTCATATTATGGTTAATTTATGAATTCAGCGAAATTCTATCACATTTATTCAATTTACGTCGCTCCTATTGCAGATTGCGTATTGGGCTAAGCGGCATCTCAAAGCGCATGAGATGGCGAGTAAAATGCACTATTAAACTTCTAGGGTAAGGCAAACAGAGACCCGATTAGATCTTTTTATATTACGGTCAATATAAGAATTCAGCGTAATTCTATCACATTTGTTCAACATACGTCGCTCCTATTTCAGATAGTGTACTTGCCTAGGCGGCATCTTAAAGAGCGTGGAAGGGCCAGTAAAATGCACTACTAAACTTCTATGATAGGGCAATCAGAGAGCCGATTAGATCATTTTATATTTTGGTTAATATAAGAATTCAGCGAAATTCTATCACATTTGTTCAATTTACGTGGATCCTATTTCAGATAGCTTATTGGGCTCAGCGGCATCTCAAAGTGCATGAAATGACGAGTGAAATGCACTATTAAACTTCTAGGGTAGGGCGAACAAAGACCCCATTAGATCATTTTACATTAACGTTAATATAAGAATTCAGCGAAATTCTATCACATTTGTTCAACTTGCGTCGCTCCTATTTCAGATAGCGTATTGGGCTAAGCTGCACCTCAAAGCGCAAGAAATGGCGAGTAAAATGCACTATTAAACTTCTAGGGTAGGGCAAACAGAGACCCGATTAGATCATTTTATATTATGGTTAATTTAACAATTCAGCGAAATTCTATCACATTTGTTCGATTTACGTCACTCCTATTTCAGATACCGTAGTGGGCTAAGCGGCATCTCAAAGCGCATGAAATGGCGAGTAAAATGCACTATTAAACTTCTAGGATAAGGCAAACAGAGACCCGATTAGATCATTTTGTATTACGGTTAATATAAGAATTCAGCGTAATTCTGTCACATTTGTTCAAGTTACGTAGCTCCTATTTCAGATAGCGTACTGGGCTAGGCGGCAGCTTAAAGCGCGTTTAATGGCGAGTAAAATGCACTATTAAACTTCTATGATAGGGCAATCAGAGACCCGATTAGATCATTTTATATTTTGTTCAATATAAGATTTCAGGGAAATTCTATCACATTTGTTTAATTTACGTCGCTCCTATTTCAGATACCGTATTGGGCTAAGCGGCATCTCAAAGCGCATGAAATGGCGAGTAAAATGCACTATTAAACTTCTAGGGTAGGGCAATCAGAGACCCGATTAGATCATTTTATATTATGGTTAATTTAACAATTCAGCGAAATTCTATCACATTTGTTCAATTTACGTCGTTCCTATTTCAGATAGCATACTGGGCTGGGCGGCATCTTAAAGCGCGTGGAATGGCGAGTGAAATGCGCTATTAAACTTCTAGGGTAGGGCAATCAGAGACCCGATTAGATTATTTTATATTATGGTTAATTTAAGAATTCAGCAAAATTCTATCACATTTGTTCAATTTACGTCGTTCCTATTTCAGATAGCATACTGGGCTAGGCGGCATCTTAAAGCGCGTGGAATGCGAGTAAAATGCACTCTTAAACATCTATGATAGGGCAATCAGAACCGATTAGATCATTTTACATTTTGGTTAATATAAGAATTCAGCGAAATTCTATCACATTTGTTTAATTTACGTCGCACCTATTTCAGATAGCGTATTGGGCTAAGCGGAATCTCAAAGCGCATGAAATGGCGAGTAAAATGCACTATTAAACTTCTAGGGTAGAGCAATCACAGACCCGATTAGATCATTTTATATTATGGTTAATTTAAGAATTCAGCAATATTCTATCACATTTGTTCAATTTACGTGGTTCCTATTTCAGATAGCATACTGGGCTAGGCGGCATCTTAAAGCGCGTGGAATGGCGAGTAAAATGCACTATTAAACTTCAATGATAGGGCAATCAGAGACCCGATTAGATCTTTTTATATTTTGGTTAATATAAGAATGCAGCGTAATTCTATCACATTTGTTCAATTTACGTCGCTCCTATTTCAGATAGCATATTGGGCTAAGCGGCATCTCAAAGCGCATGAAATGACGAGTGAAATGCACTTTTAAACTTCTAGGGTAGGGCGAACAATGACCCGATTAGGTCATTTTACATTAAGGTTAATATAAGAATTCAGCGAAATTCTATCACATTTGTTCAATTTACGTCGCTCCTATTTCAGATAGTGTACTTGCCTAGGCGGCATCTTAAAGCGCGTGGAAGGGCCAGTAAAATGCACTACTAAACTTCTATGATAGGGCAATCAGAGATCCGATTAGATCATTTTATATTTTGGTTAATATAAGAATTTAGCGAAATTCTATCACATTTGTTCAATTTACGTCGCTCCTATGTCAGATAGCGTATTGGGCTAAGCGGCATCTCAAAGCGCATGAAATGGCGAGTAAAATGCGCTATTAAACTTCTAGTGTAGGGCAATCAGAGACCCGATTAGATCATTTTATATTATGGTTAAGTTAAGAATTCAGCAAAATTCTATCACATTTATTCAACTTACGTCGCTCCAATTTCAGATAGCGTACTGGACTAGGCGGCACCTTAAAGCGCGTGGAATGGCGAGTAAAATACACTATTAAACTTCTATGATAGGGCAATCAGGGACCCGATTAGATCATTTTATATTTTGGTGAATACAAGAATTCAGCGAAATTCTATCACATTTGTTCAATTTACGTCGCTCCTATTTCAGATAGCTTATTGGGCTAAGCGGCATCACAAAGCGCATGAAATGGCGAGTGAAATGCACTATTAAACTTCTAGGGTAGGGCGAACAAAGACCCGATTAGATCATTTTACCTTAAGGTTAATATAAGAATTCAGCGAAATTCTATCACATTTGTTCAATTTACGTCGCTCCTATTTCAGATAGCTTATTGGGCTAAGCGGCATCGCAAAGCCCATGAAATGGCGAGTGAAATGCACTATTGAACTTCTAGGGTAGGGCAATCAGAGACCCGATTAGATCATTTTATATTATGGTTAATTTAAGAATTCAGCAAAATTCTATCACATTTGTTCAATTTACTTCGCTCCTATTTCAGATAGCGTACTGGGCTAGGCGGCATCTTAAAGAGCGTGGAATGGCGAATAAAATGCACTATTAAGCTTCTACGCTAGGGCGAACAGAGACCCGATTAGATCATTTAACATTATGGTTAATAAAAGAATTCAGCGAAATTCTATCGCATTTGTTCAATTTACGTCGCTCCAATTTCAGATAGCGTATTGGGCTAAGCGGCATCTCAAAGCGCATAAAATGGCGAGTAAAATGCACTATTAAACTTCTAGGGTAGGGCAATCAGAGACCCGATTAGATCATTTTATATTATGGTTAATTTAACAATTCAGCGAAATTCTATCACATTTGTTCAATTTACGTCGTTCCTATTTCAGATAGCATACTGGGCTGGGCGGCATCTTAAAGCGCGTGGAATGGCGAGTAAAACGCTCTATTAAACTTCTAGGGTAGGGCGAACAAAGACCCGATTAGATCATTTTACATTAATGTTAATATAAGAATTCAGGGAAATTCTATCACATTTGTTCAATTTACGTCGCTCCTATTTCAGTTAGCTTATTGGGCTAAGCGGAATCTCAAAGCGCATGAAATGGCGAGTAAAATGCACTATTAAACTTCTAGGGTAGGGCGAACAGAGACCCGATTAGATCATTTTACATTAAGGTTAATATAAGTATTCAGGGAACTTCTATCACATTTGTTCAATTTACGTCGCTCCTATTTCAGATAGCTTATTGGGCTAAGCGGCATCTCAAAGCGCATGAAATGACGAGTGAAATGCACTATTAATCTTCTAGGGTAGGGTGAACAGAGACCCGATTAGATCATTTTACATTAAGGTTAATATAAGAATTCAGCGAGATTCTCTCACATTTGTTCAATTTACGTCGCTAATATTTCAGATAGCGTATTGGGCTAAACGGCATCTCAAAGCGCAAGAAATGGCGAGTAAAATGCAGTATTAAACTTCTAGGGTAGGGCACATAGAGACCCGATTAGATCATTCTATATTATGGTTAATTTAAGAATTCAGCGAAATCCTATCACATTTGTTCAATTTACGTCGCTCCTATTTCAGATAGCGTATTGGGCTAAGCGGAATCTCAAAGCACATGAAATGGCGAGTAAAATGCACTATTAAACTTCTAGGGTAGGGCGAACAGAGACCCGATTAGATCATTTTACATTAAGGTTAATATAAGAATTCAGCGAGATTCTCTCACATTTGTTCAATTTACGTCGCTAATATTTCAGATAGCGTATTGGGCGAAGCGGCATCTTAAAGCGCATGAAATGGCGAGTAAAATGCACTATTAAACTTCTAGGGTAATGCAAACAGAGACCCGCTTAGATCATTTTATACTACGGTTAATATAAGAATTCAGCGTAATTCTATCACATTTGTTCAACATACGTCGCTCCTATTTCAGATAGTCTACTGGGCTAGGCAGCATCTTAAAGCACGTGGAAGGGCGAGTAAAATGCACTACTAAACTTCTGTGATAGGGCAATCAGAGTCCCGTTTAGATCATTTTATATTTTGTTTAATATAAGATTTCAGGGAAATTCTATCACATTTGTTCAATTTACGTCGCTCCTATTTCAGATAGCTATTGGTCTAAGCGGCATCTCAAAGCGCATGAAATGGCGAGTAAGATGCACTATTAAACTTCTAGTATTAGGCAAACAGAGACCCGATTAGATCATTTAACATTATGGTTAATAAAAGAATTCAGCGAAATTCTATCACATTTGTTCAATTTACGTCGTTCCTATTTCAGATAGCATACTGGGATAGGCGGCATCTTAAAGCGCGTGGAATGGCGAGTAAAATGCACTATTAAACTTCTTGGGTAGGGCGAACAGAGACCCGATTAGATCATTTTATATTTTGTTTAATATAAGATTTCAGGGAAATTCGATCACATTTGTTCAATTTACGTCGCTCCTATTTCAGATAGCGTATTGGGCTAAGCGGCATCCCAAAGCGCATGAAATGGCGAGTGAAATGCACTATTAGACTTCTGTGGTAGGGCGATCAGAGACCCGATTAGATCATTTTACATTAAGGTTAATATAAGAATTCAGCGAAATTCTATCACATTTGTTCAGTTTACGTCGCTCCTATTTCAGATAGCGTACTGGGCTAGGCGGCATTTTAAAGCGCGTTGAAGGGCGAGTAAAATGCACTACTAAACTTCTATGATAGGGCAATCAGAGTTCCGATTAGGTCGTTTTATATTTTGTTTACTATAACATTTCAGGGAAATTCTATCACATTTGTTCAATTTACGTCGCTCCTATTTCAGATAGCGTATTGGGCTAAGCGGCATCTCAAAGCGCATGAAATGACGAGAGAAATGCACTATTAAACTTCTTGGGTAGGGCGAACAAAGACCCGATTACATCATTTTATATTATGGTTAATTTAAGAATTCAGCAAAATTGTATCACATTTGTTCAATTTACATCGCTTCTATTTCAGATAGCGTATTGGGCTAAGCGGCATCTCAAAGCGCATGAAATGACGAGTACAATGCATTATTAACCTTCTAGGATAAGGCAAACAGAGACCCGATTAGATCATTTTGCATTACGGTTAATATAAGAATTCAGCGTAATTCTGTCACATTTGTTCAAGTTACGTAGCTCCTATTTCAGATAGCGTACTGGGCTAGGCGGCAACTTAAAGCGCGTGCAATGGCGAGTAAAATGCACTATTAAACTTCTAGGGTAGGGCAATCAGAGACCCGCTTAGATCATTTTATATTATGGTTAATTTAAGAATTCAGCAAAATTTTATCACATTTGTTCAATTTACGTCGCTCCTATTTCAGACAGCGTACTTGCCTAGGCGGCATCTTAAAGCGCGTGGAAGGGCCAGTAAAATGCACTACTAAACTTCTATGACAGGGCAATCAGAGAGCCGATTATATCATTTCATATTATGGTTAATTTAAGAATTCAGAAAAATTCTATCACATTTGTTCAATTTACGTCGCTCCTATTTCAGATAGCGTACTCGGATAGGCGGCATCTTAAAGCGCGTGGAATGGCGAGTAAAATGCACTATTAAAATTCTATGATAGGGCAATCAGTGACCCGATTAGATCATTTTATATTTTGGTTAATATAAGAATTCAGCGAAATTCTGTGACATTTGTTTAATTTACGTCGCTCCTATTTCAAACAGCGTATTGGGCTAAGCGGCATCTCAAAGCGCATGGATTGACGAGTGAAATGCACTATTAAACTTTTAGGGTAGGGCGAACAGAGACCCGAATAGATCATTGTATATTACGGTTAATATTAGAATTCAGCGTAATTCTATCACATTTGTTCAACTTACGCCGCTCCTATTTCAGATAGCGTACTGGGCTAGGCGGCATCTCAAAGCGCGTGGAAGGGCGAGTAAAATGCACTACTAAAATTCTGTGATAGGACAATCAGAGTCCCGATTAGATCATTTTATATTTTGTTTACTATAAGGTTTCAGGGAAATTCTATCACATTTGTTCAATTTACGTCGCTCCTATTTCAGATAGCGTACTGGGCTAAGCGGCATCTCAAAGCGCATGAAATGGCGAATAAAATGCACTATTAAACTTCTAGGCTATGGCGAACAGAGACCTGATTAGATAATTTCACATTATGGTTAATAAAAGAATTCATCGAAATTCTGTCACATTTGTTCAATTTACATCGCTCCTATTTCAGATAGCGTACTGCGCTGAGCGGCATCTCAAAGCGCATGAAATGGCGAGTGAAATGCACTTTTAATCTTCTAGGGTAGGGCGAACAGAGACCCGATTAGAACATTTTACATTAAGGTTAATATAAGAATTCAACGAAATTCTCTCACATTTGTTCAAATTACGTCGCTGATATTTCAGATAGCGTATTGGGCTAAGCGGCATCTCAAAGCGCAAGAAATGGCGAGTAAAATGCACTATTAAACTTCTAGGGTAGGGCAAAGAGAGACCCGAATAGATCATTTCTTATTATGGTTAATTTATGAATTCAGCGAAATTCTATCACATTTATTCAATTTACGTCGCTCCTATTGCAGATTGCGTATTGGGCTAAGCGGCATCTCAAAGCGCATGAGATGGCGAGTAAAATGCACTATTAAACTTCTAGGGTAAGGCAAACAGAGACCCGATTAGATCTTTTTATATTACGGTCAATATAAGAATTCAGCGTAATTCTATCACATTTGTTCAACATACGTCGCTCCTATTTCAGATAGTGTACTTGCCTAGGCGGCATCTTAAAGAGCGTGGAAGGGCCAGTAAAATGCACTACTAAACTTCTATGATAGGGCAATCAGAGAGCCGATTAGATCATTTTATATTTTGGTTAATATAAGAATTCAGCGAAATTCTATCACATTTGTTCAATTTACGTGGATCCTATTTCAGATAGCTTATTGGGCTCAGCGGCATCTCAAAGTGCATGAAATGACGAGTGAAATGCACTATTAAACTTCTAGGGTAGGGCGAACAAAGACCCGATTAGATCATTTTACATTAACGTTAATATAAGAATTCAGCGAAATTCTATCACAATTGTTCAACTTACGTCGCTCCTATTTCAGATAGCGTATTGGGCTAAGCTGCACCTCAAAGCGCAAGAAATGGCGAGTAAAATGCACTATTAAACTTCTAGGGTAGGGCAAACAGAGACCCGATTAGATCATTTTATAATATGGTTAATTTAACAATTCAGCGAAATTCTATCACATTTGTTCGATTTACGTCACTCCTATTTCAGATACCGTAGTGGGCTAAGCGGCATCTCAAAGCGCATGAAATGGCGAGTAAAATGCACTATTAAACTTCTAGGATAAGGCAAACAGAGACCCGATTAGATCATTTTGTATTACGGTTAATATAAGAATTCAGCGTAATTCTGTCACATTTGTTCAAGTTACGTAGCTCCTATTTCAGATAGCGTACTGGGCTAGGCGGCAGCTTAAAGCGCGTTTAATGGCGAGTAAAATGCACTATTAAACTTCTATGATAGGGCAATCAGAGACCCGATTAGATCATTTTATATTTTGTTCAATATAAGATTTCAGGGAAATTCTATCACATTTGTTTAATTTACGTCGCTCCTATTTCAGATACCGTATTGGGCTAAGCGGCATCTCAAAGCGCATGAAATGGCGAGTAAAATGCACTATTAAACTTCTAGGGTAGGGCAATCAGAGACCCGATTAGATCATTTTACATTAAGGTTAATATAAGTATTCAGGGAACTTCTATCACATTTGTTCAATTTACGTCGCTCCTATTTCAGATAGCTTATTGGGCTAAGCGGCATCTCAAAGCGCATGAAATGACGAGTGAAATGCACTATTAATCTTCTAGGGCAGGGTGAACAGAGACCCGATTAGATCATTTTACATTAAGGTTAATATAAGAATTCAGCGAGATTCTCTCACATTTGTTCAATTTACGTCGCTAATATTTCAGATAGCGTATTGGACTAAGCGGCATCTTAATGCGCATGAAATGGCGAGTCAAATGCACTATTAAACATCTAGGATAAGGCAAACAGAGACCCGATTAGATCATTTTATATTACGGTTAATATAAGAATTCAGCGTAATTCTGTGACATTTGTTCAACTTACGTAGCTCCTATTTCAGATAGCGTACTGGGCTAGGCGGCAACTTAAAGCGCGTGGAATGGCAAGTAAGATGCACTACTAAACTTCTAGGGTAGGGCAATCAGAGACCCGATTACATCATTTTATATTTTGGTTAATATAAGTATTCAGCGAAATTCTATCACATTTGTTCAATTTACGTCGCTCCTATTTCAGATAGCGTACTGGGCTAGGCGGCAACTTAAAGCGCGTGGAATGGCGAGTAAAATGCACTACTAAACTTCTAGGGTAGGGCAATCAGAGACCCGATTACATCATTTTATATTTTGGTTAATATAAGAATTCAGCGAAATTCTATCACATTTGTTCAATTTACATCGCACCTGTTTCAGATAGCGTATTGGGCTAAGCGGCATCTCAAAGCGCATGAAATGGCGAGTAAAATGCGCTATTAAACTTCTAGGGTAGGGCAATCAGAGACCCGATTAGATTATTTTATATTATGGTTAATTTAAGAATTCAGCAAAATTCTATCACATTTGTTCAATTTACGTCGTTCCTATTTCAGATAGCATACTGGGCTAGGCGGCATCTTAAAGCGCGTGGAATGGCGAGTAAAATGCACTCTTAAACATCTATGATAGGGCAATCAGAACCGATTAGATCATTTTACATTTTGGTTAATATAAGAATTCAGCGAAATTCTATCACATTTGTTTAATTTACGTCGCACCTATTTCAGATAGCGTATTGGGCTAAGCGGAATCTCAAAGCGCATGAAATGGCGAGTAAAATGCACTATTAAACTTCTAGGGTAGAGCAATCACAGACCCGATTAGATCATTTTATATTATGGTTAATTTAAGAATTCAGCAAAATTCTATCACATTTGTTCAATTTACGTGGTTCCTATTTCAGATAGCATACTGGGCTAGGCGGCATCTTAAAGCGCGTGGAATGGCGAGTAAAATGCACTATTAAACTTCAATGATAGGGCAATCAGAGACCCGATTAGATCTTTTTATATTTTGGTTAATATAAGAATGCAGCGTAATTCTATCACATTTGTTCAATTTACGTCGCTCCTATTTCAGATAGCATATTGGGCTAAGCGGCATCTCAAAGCGCATGAAATGACGAGTGAAATGCACTTTTAAACTTCTAGGGTAGGGCGAACAAAGACCCGATTAGATCATTTTACCTTAAGGTTAATATAAGAATTCAGCGAAATTCTATCACATTTGTTCAATTTACGTCGCTCCTATTTCATATAGCTTATTGGGCTAAGCGGCATCGCAAAGCCCATGAAATGGCGAGTGAAATGCACTATTGAACTTCTAGGGTAGGGCAATCAGAGACCCGATTAGATCATTTTATATTATGGTTAATTTAAGAATTCAGCAAAATTCTATCACATTTGTTCAATTTACGTCGCTCCTATTTCAGATAGCGTACTGGGCTAGGCGGCATCTTAAAGAGCGTGGAATGGCGAATAAAATGCACTATTAAGCTTCTACGCTAGGGCGAACAGAGACCCGATTAGATCATTTAACATTATGGTTAATAAAAGAATTCAGCGAAATTCTATCGCATTTGTTCAATTTACGTCGCTCCAATTTCAGATAGCGTATTGGGCTAAGCGGCATCTCATAGCGCATAAAATGGCGAGTAAAATGCACTATTAAACTTCTAGGGTAGGGCAATCAGAGACCCGATTAGATCATTTTATATTATGGTTAATTTAACAATTCAGCGAAATTCTATCACATTTGTTCAATTTACGTCGTTCCTATTTCAGATAGCATACTGGGCTGGGCGGCATCTTAAAGCGCGTGGAATGGCGAGTAAAACGCACTATTAAACTTCTAGGGTAGGGCGAACAAAGTCCCGATTAGATCATTTTACATTAAGGTTAATATAAGAATTCAGGGAAATTCTATCACATTTGTTCAATTTACGTCGCTCCTATTTCAGTTAGCTTATTGGGCTAAGCGGAATCTCAAAGCGCATGAAATGGCGAGTAAAATACACTATTAAACTTCTAGGGTAGGGCGAACAGAGACCCGATTAGATCATTTTACATTAAGGTTAATATAAGTATTCAGGGAACTTCTATCACATTTGTTCAATTTACGTCGCTCCTATTTCAGATAGCTTATTGGGCTAAGCGGCATCTCAAAGCGCATGAAATGACGAGTGAAATGCACTATTAATCTTCTAGGGTAGGGTGCACAGAGACCCGATTAGATCATTTTACATTAAGGTTAATATAAGAATTCAGCGAGATTCTCTCACATTTGTTCAATTTACGTCGCTAATATTTCAGATAGCGTATTGGGCTAAGCGGCATCTCAAAGCGCAAGAAATGGCGAGTAAAATGCACTATTAAACTTCTAGGGTAGGGCACATAGAGACCCGATTAGATCATTCTATATTATGGTTAATTTAAGAATTCAGCGAAATCCTATCACATTTGTTCAATTTACGTCGCTCCTATTTCAGATAGCGTATTGGGCTAAGCGGAATCTCAAAGCACATGAAATGGCGAGTAAAATGCACTATTAAACTTCTAGGGTAGGGCGAACAGAGACCCGATTAGATCATTTTACATTAAGGTTAATATAAGAATTCAGCGAGATTCTCTCACATTTGTTCAATTTACGTCGCTAATATTTCAGATAGCGTATTGGGCTAAGCGGCATCTCAAAGCGCAAGAAATGGCGAGTAAAATGCACTATTAAACTTCTAGGGTAGGGCAAACAGAGACCCGTTTAGATCATTTTATATTATGGTTAATTTAAGAATTCAGCGAAATTCTATCACATTTGTTCCATTTACGTCGATCCTGTTGCAGATAGCGTATTGGGCGAAGCGGCATCTTAAAGCGCATGAAATGGCGAGTAAAATGCACTATTAAACTTCTAGGGTAATGCAAACAGAGACCCGCTTAAATCATTTTATACTACGGTTTAATATAAGAATTCAGCGTAATTCTATCACATTTGTTCAACATACGTCGCTCCTATTTCAGATAGTCTACTGGGCTAGGCAGCATCTTAAAGCACGTGGAAGGGCGAGTAAAATGCACTACTAAACTTCTGTGATAGGGCAATCAGAGTCCCGTTTAGATCATTTTATATTTTGTTTAATATAAGATTTCAGGGAAATTCTATCACATTTGTTCAATTTACGTCGCTCCTATTTCAGATAGCTATTGGTCTAAGCGGCATCTCAAAGCGCATGAAATGACGAGAGAAATGCACTCTTAAACTTCTTGGGTAGGGCGAACAGAGACCCGATTACATCATTTTATATTATGGTTAATATAAGAATTCAGCGAAATTCTATCACATTTGTTCAATTTGCGTCGTTCCTATTTCAGATAGCGTATTGGGCTAAGCGGCATCTCCAAGCGCATGAAATGACGAATACAATGCATTATTAAGCTTCTACGCTATGGCGAACAGAGACCCGATTAGATCATTTAACATTATGGTTAATAATAGAATTCAGCGAAATTCTATCACATTTGTTCAATTTACATCGCTCCTATTTCAGATAGCGTATTGGGCTAAGCGGCATCTCAAAGCGCATGAAATGGCGAGTAAGATGCACTATTAAACTTCTAGGATTAGGCAAACAGAGACCCGATTAGATCATTTAACATTATGGTTAATAAAAGAATTCAGCGAAATTCTATCACATTTGTTCAATTTACGTCGTTCCTATTTCAGATAGCATACTGGGATAGGCGGCATCTTAAAGCGCGTGGAATGGCGAGTAAAATGCACTATTAAACTTCTTGGGTAGGGCGAACAGAGACCCGATTAGATCATTTTATATTTTGTTTAATATAAGATTTCAGGGAAATTCGATCACATTTGTTCAATTTACGTCGCTCCTATTTCAGATAGCGTATTGGGCTAAGCGGCATCCCAAAGCGCATGAAATGGCGAGTGAAATGCTCTATTAGACTTCTGTGGTAGGGCGATCAGAGACCCGATTAGATCATTTTACATTAAGGTTAATATAAGAATTCAGCGAAATTCTATCACATTTGTTCAGTTTACGTCGCTCCTATTTCAGATAGCGTACTGGGCTAGGCGGCATTTTAAAGCGCGTTGAAGGGAGAGTAAAATGCACTACTAAACTTCTATGATAGGGCAATCAGAGTTCCGATTAGGTCATTTTATATTTTGTTTACTATAACATTTCAGGGAAATTCTATCACATTTGTTCAATTTACGTCGCTCCTATTTCAGATAGCGTATTGGGCTGAGCGGCATCTCAAAGCGCATGAAATGACGAGAGAAATGCACTATTAAACTTCTTGGGTAGGGCGAACAAAGACCCGATTACATCATTTTATATTATGGTTAATTTAAGAATTCAGCAAAATTGTATCACATTTGTTCAATTTACATCGCTTCTATTTCAGATAGCGTATTGGGCTAAGCGGCATCTCAAAGCGCATGAAATGACGAGTACAA
Source organism: Macropis europaea (assembly GCA_916610135.2). Classification (NCBI taxonomy): domain Eukaryota; kingdom Metazoa; phylum Arthropoda; class Insecta; order Hymenoptera; family Melittidae; genus Macropis; species Macropis europaea. The sequence goes on along the minus strand of CAKAJE020001050.1, from coordinate 137,589 downwards.
TGCACTATTAACCTTCTAGGATAAGGCAAACGGAGACCCGATTAGACCATTTTATATTACGGTTAATATAAGAATTCAGCGTAATTGTATCACATTTGTTCAACTTACGTCGCTCCTATTTCAGATAGCGTACTGGGCTAGGCGGCATCTCAAAGCGCATGAAATGGCGAGTAAAATGCACTATTAAACTTCTAGGGTAGGGCAATCAGAGACCCGATTAGATCATTTTATATTATGGTTAATTTAACAATTCAGCGAAATTCTATCACATTTGTTCAATTTACGTCGTTCCTATTTCAGATAGCATACTGGGCTGGGCGGCATCTTAAAGCGCGTGGAATGGCGAGTAAAACGCACTATTAAACTTCTAGGGTAGGGCGAACAAAGTCCCGATTAGATCATTTTACATTAAGGTTAATATAAGAATTCAGGGAAATTCTATCACATTTGTTCAATTTACGTCGCTCCTATTTCAGTTAGCTTATTGGGCTAAGCGGAATCTCAAAGCGCATGAAATGGCGAGTAAAATGCACTATTAAACTTCTAGGGTAGGGCGAACAGAGACCCGATTAGATCATTTTACATTAAGGTTAATATAAGTATTCAGGGAACTTCTATCACATTTGTTCAATTTACGTCGCTCCTATTTCAGATAGCTTATTGGGCTAAGCGGCATCTCAAAGCGCATGAAATGACGAGTGAAATGCACTATTAATCTTCTAGGGTAGGGCACATAGAGACCCGATTAGATCATTCTATATTATGGTTAATTTAAGAATTCAGCGAAATCCTATCACATTTGTTCAATTTACGTCGCTCCTATTTCAGATAGCGTATTGGGCTAAGCGGAATCTCAAAGCACATGAAATGGCGAGTAAAATGCACTATTAAACTTCTAGGGTAGGGCGAACAGAGACCCGATTAGATCATTTTACATTAAGGTTAATATAAGAATTCAGCGAGATTCTCTCACATTTGTTCAATTTACGTCGCTAATATTTCAGATAGCGTATTGGGCTAAGCGGCATCTCAAAGCGCAAGAAATGGCGAGTAAAATGCACTATTAAACTTCTAGGGTAGGGCAAACAGAGACCCGTTTAGATCATTTTATATTATGGTTAATTTAAGAATTCAGCGAAATTCTATCACATTTGTTCCATTTACGTCGATCCTGTTGCAGATAGCGTATTGGGCGAAGCGGCATCTTAAAGCGCATGAAATGGCGAGTAAAATGCACTATTAAACTTCTAGGGTAATGCAAACAGAGACCCGCTTAAATCATTTTATACTACGGTTAATATAAGAATTCAGCGTAATTCTATCACATTTGTTCAACATACGTCGCTCCTATTTCAGATAGTCTACTGGGCTAGGCAGCATCTTAAAGCACGTGGAAGGGCGAGTAAAATGCACTACTAAACTTCTGTGATAGGGCAATCAGAGTCCCGTTTAGATCATTTTATATTTTGTTTAATATAAGATTTCAGGGAAATTCTATCACATTTGTTCAATTTACGTCGCTCCTATTTCAGATAGCTATTGGTCTAAGCGGCATCTCAAAGCGCATGAAATGACGAGAGAAATGCACTCTTAAACTTCTTGGGTAGGGCGAACAGAGACCCGATTACATCATTTTATATTATGGTTAATATAAGAATTCAGCGAAATTCTATCACATTTGTTCAATTTGCGTCGTTCCTATTTCAGATAGCGTATTGGGCTAAGCGGCATCTCCAAGCGCATGAAATGACGAATAAAATGCACTATTAAGCTTCTACGCTATGGCGAACAGAGACCCGATTAGATCATTTAACATTATGGTTAATAATAGAATTCAGCGAAATTCTATCACATTTGTTCAATTTACATCGCTCCTATTTCAGATAGCGTATTGGGCTAAGCGGCATCTCAAAGCGCATGAAATGGCGAGTAAGATGCACTATTAAACTTCTAGGATTAGGCAAACAGAGACCCGATTAGATCATTTAACATTATGGTTAATAAAAGAATTCAGCGAAATTCTATCACATTTGTTCAATTTACGTCGTTCCTATTTCAGATAGCATACTGGGATAGGCGGCATCTTAAAGCGCGTGGAATGGCGAGTAAAATGCACTATTAAACTTCTATGATAGGGCAATCAGAGACCCGATTAGATCATTTTATATTTTGGTTAATATAAGAATTCAGCGAAATTCTAGGAGATTTGCTTAATTTACGTCGCTCCTATTTCAGATAGCGTACTGGGCTAAGCGGCATCTCAAAGCGCATGAAATGGCGAGTAAAATGCTCTACTAAACTTCTAGGGTAGGCCAATCAGAGACCCGATTAGATCATTTTATATTTTGGTTAATATAAGAATTCAGCGAAATTCTATCACATTTGTTCAATTTACGTCGCTCCTATTACAAATAGCGTATTGGGCTAAGCGGCATCTCAAAGTGCATGGAATGTCGAGTGAAATGCACTATTAAACTTCTAGGGTAGGGCGCACAGAGACCCGAATAGACCATTTTATATTACGGTTAATATAAGAATTCAGCGTAATTCTATCACATTTGTTCAACATACGTCGCTCCTATTTCAGATAGTGTATTTGCCTAGGCGGCATCTTAAAGCGCGTGGAACGGCCAGTAAAATGCACAACTAAACTTCTATGATAGGGCAATCAGAGAGCCGATTAGATCATTTTATATTTTGGTTAATATAAGAATTCAGCGAAATTCTATCACATTTGTTCAATTTACGTCGCTCCTATTACAGATAGCGTATTGGGCTAAGCGGCATCTCAAAGTGCATGGAATGTCGAGTGAAATGCACTATTAAACTTCTAGGGTAGGGCGAACAGAGACCCGAATAGATCATTTTATATTACGGTTAATATAAGAATTCAGAGTAATTCTATCACATTTGTTCAACTAACGTCGCTCCTATTTCAGATAGCGTACTGCGCTAGGCGGCATCTTGAAGCGCGTGGAAGGGCGTGTAAAATGCACTACTAAACTTCTGTGATAGGACAATCAGAGTCCCGATTAGATCATTTTATATTTTGTTTACTATAACATTTCAGGGAAATTCTATCACATTTGTTCAATTTACGTCGCTCCTATTTCAGATAGCTATTGGGCTAAGCGGCATCTCAAAGCGCAAGAAATGGCGAGTAAAATGTACTATTAAACTTCTAGGGTAGGTCACATAGAGACCCGATTAGATCATTCTATATTATGGTTAATTTAAGAATTCAGCGAAATCCTATCACATTTGTTCAATTTACGTCGCTCCTATTTCAGATAGCGTATTGGGCTAAGCGGAATCTCAAAGCACATGAAATGGCGAGTAAAATGCACTATTAAACTTCTAGGGTAGGGCGAACAGAGACCCGATTAAATCATTTTACATTAAGGTTAATATAAGAATTCAGCGAGATTCTCTCACATTTGTTCAATTTACGTCGCTAATATTTCAGATAGCGTATTGGGCTAAGCGGCATCTCAAAGCGCAAGAAATGGCGAGTAAAATGCACTATTAAACTTCTAGGGTAGGGCAAACAGAGACCCGTTTAGATCATTTTATATTATGGTTAATTTAAGAATTCAGCGAAAGTCTATCACATTTGTTCCATTTACGTCGATCCTATTGCGGATAGCGTATTGGGCGAAGCGGCATCTTAAAGCGCATGAAATGGCGAGTAAAATGCACTATTAAACTTCTAGGGTAATGCAAACAGAGACCCGAATAGATCATTTTATATTACGGTTAATATAAGAATTCAGCGTAATTCTATCACATTTGTTCAACATACGTCGCTCCAATTTCAGATAGTCTACTGGGCTAGGCAGCATCTTAAAGCACGTGGAAGGGCGAGTAAAATGCACTACTAAACTTCTGTGATAGGGCAATCAGAGTCCCGTTTAGATCATTTTATATTTTGTTTAATATAAGATTTCAGGGAAATTCTATCACATTTGTTCAATTTACGTCGCTCCTATTTCAGATAGCTATTGGTCTAAGCGGCATCTCAAAGCGCATGAAATGACGAGAGAAATGCACTCTTAAACTTCTTGGGTAGGGCGAACAGAGACCCGATTACATCATTTTATATTATGGTTAATATAAGAATTCAGCGAAATTCTATCACATTTGTTCAATTTGCGTCGTTCCTATTTCAGATAGCGTATTGGGCTAAGCGGCATCTCCAAGCGCATGAAATGACGAATACAATGCATTATTAAGCTTCTACGCTATGGCGAACACAGACCCGATTAGATCATTTAACATTATGGTTAATAATAGAATTCAGCGAAATTCTATCACATTTGTTCAATTTACATCGCTCCTATTTCAGATAGCGTATTGGGCTAAGCGGCATCTCAAAGCGCATGAAATGGCGAGTAAGATGCACTATTAAACTTCTAGGATTAGGCAAACAGAGACCCGATTAGATCATTTAACATTATGGTTAATAAAAGAATTCAGCGAAATTCTATCACATTTGTTCAATTTACGTCGTTCCTATTTCAGATAGCATACTGGGCTAGGCGGCATCTTAAAGCGCGTGGAATGGCGAGTAAGATGCACTATTAAACTTCTTGGGTAGGGCGAACAAAGACCCGATTACATCATTTTAGATTATGGTTAATTTAAGAATTCAGCAAAATTGTATCACATTTGTTCAATTTACATCGCTTCTATTTCAGATAGCGTATTGGGCTAAGCGGCATCTCAAAGCGCAAGAAATGACGAGTACAATGCACTATTAACCTTCTACGATAAGGCAAACGGAGACCCGATTAGACCATTTTATATTACGGTTAATATAAGAATTCAGCGTAATTGTATCACATTAGTTCAACTTACGTCGGTCCTATTTCAGATAGCGTACTGGGCTAGGCGGCATCTCAAAGCGCATGAAATGGCGAGTAAAATGCACTATTAAACTTCTAGGGTAGGGCAATCAGAGACCCGATTAGATCATTTTATATTATGGTTAATTTAAGAATTCAGAAAAATTCTATCACATTTGTTCAATTTACGTCGCTCCTATTTCAGATAGCGTACTCGGATATGCGGCATCTTAAAGCGCGTGGAATGGCGAGTAAAATGCACTATTAAACTTCTATGATAGGGCAATCAGAGACCCGATTAGATCATTTTATATTTTGGTTAATATAAGAATTCAGCGAAATTCTAGGACATTTGCTTAATTTACGTCGCTCCTATTTCAGATAGCGTACTGGGCTAAGCGGCATCTCAAAGCGCATGAAATGGCGAGTAAAATGCACTACTAAACTTCTAGGGTAGGCCAATCAGAGACCCGATTAGATCATTTTATATTTTGGTTAATATAAGAATTCAGCGAAATTCTATCACATTTGTTCAATTTACGTCGCTCCTATTACAAATAGCGTATTGGGCTAAGCGGCATCTCAAAGTGCATGGAATGTCGTGTGAAATGCACTATTAAACTTCTAGGGTAGGGCGCACAGAGACCCGAATAGACCATTTTATATTACGGTTAATATAAGAATTCAGCGTAATTCTATCACATTTGTTCAACATACGTCGCTCCTATATCAGATAGTGTATTTGCCTAGGCGGCATCTTAAAGCGCGTGGAACGGCCAGTAAAATGCACAACTAAACGTCTATGATAGGGCAATCAGAGAGCCGATTAGATCATTTTATATTTTGGTTAATATAAGAATTCAGCGAAATTCTATCACATTTGTTCAATTTACGTCGCTCCTATTACAGATAGCGTATTGGGCTAAGCGGCATCTCAAAGTGCATGGAATGTCGAGTGAAATGCACTATTAAACTTCTAGGGTAGGGCGAACAGAGACCCGAATAGATCATTTTATATTACGGTTAATATAAGAATTCAGCGTAATTCTATCACATTTGTTCAACTAACGTCGCTCCTATTTCAGATAGCGTACTGCGCTAGGCGGCATCTTGAAGCGCGTGGAAGGGCGTGTAAAATGCACTACTAAACTTCTGTGATAGGGCAATCAGAGTCCCGATTAGATCATTTTATATTTTGTTTACTATAACATTTCAGGGAAATTCTATCACATTTGTTCAATTTACGTCGCTAATATTTCAGATAGCGTATTGGGCTAAGCGGCATCTCAAAGCGCATGAAATGGCGAGTAAGATGCACTATTAAACTTCTAGGATTAGGCAAACAGAGACCCGATTAGATCATTTAACATTATGGTTAATAAAAGAATTCAGCGAAATTCTATCACATTTGTTCAATTTACGTCGTTCCTATTTCAGATAGCATACTGGGCTAGGCGGCATCTTAAAGCGCGTGGAATGGCGAGTAAGATGCACTATTAAACTTCTTGGGTAGGGCGAACAAAGACCCGATTACATCATTTTAGATTATGGTTAATTTAAGAATTCAGCAAAATTGTATCACATTTGTTCAATTTACATCGCTTCTATTTCAGATAGCGTATTGGGCTAAGCGGCATCTCAAAGCGCATGAAATGACGAGTACAATGCACTATTAACCTTCTAGGATAAGGCAAACGGAGACCCGATTAGACCATTTTATATTACGGTTAATATAAGAATTCAGCGTAATTGTATCACATTTGTTCAACTTACGTCGGTCCTATTTCAGATAGCGTACTGGGCTAGGCGGCATCTCAAAGCGCATGAAATGGCGAGTAAAATGCACTATTAAACTTCTAGGGTAGGGCAATCAGAGACCCGATTAGATCATTTTATATTATGGTTAATTTAAGAATTCAGAAAAATTCTATCACATTTGTTCAATTTACGTCGCTCCTATTTCAGATAGCGTACTCGGATATGCGGCATCTTAAAGCGCGTGGAATGGCGAGTAAAATGCACTATTAATCTTCTATGATAGGGCAATCAGAGACCCGATTAGATCATTTTATATTTTGGTTAATATAAGAATTCAGCGAAATTCTAGGACATTTGCTTAATTTACGTCGCTCCTATTTCAGATAGCGTACTGGGCTAAGCGGCATCTCAAAGCGCATGAAATGGCGAGTAAAATGCACTACTAAACTTCTAGGGTAGGCCAATCAGAGACCCGATTAGATCATTTTATATTTTGGTTAATATAAGAATTCAGCGAAATTCTATCACATTTGTTCAACATACGTCGCTCCTATTTCAGATAGTGTACTGGGCTAGGCGGTATCTTAAAGCGCGTGGAAGGGCGAGTAAAATGCACTACTAAACTTCTAGGGTAGGGCAAACAGAGACCCGATTAGATCATTTTATATTATGGTTAATTTAAGAATTCAGCGAAATTCTATCACATTTGTTCAATTTACGTCGATCCTATTGCAGATAGCGTATTCGGCTAAGCGGCATCTCAAAGCGCATGAAATGGCGAGTAAAATGCACTATTAAACTTCTAGGGAAACGCAAACAGAGACCCGATTAGATCATTTTATATTACGGTTAATATAAGGGTTCAGCGTAATTCTATCACATTTGTTCAACATACGTCGCTCCTATTTCAGATAGTGTACTGGGCTAGGCGGCATCTTAAAGCGCGTGGAAGGGCGAGTAAAATGCACTACTAAACTTCTAGGGTAGGGCGAACAGAGACCCGATTAGAACATTTTACATTAAGGTTAATATAAGAATTCAACGAAATTCTCTCACATTTGTTCAATTTACGTCGCTGATATTTCAGATAGCGTATTGGGCTAAGCGGCATCTCAAAGCGCAAGAAATGGCGAGTAAAATGCACTATTAAACTTCTAGGGTAGGGCAAACAGAGACCCGAATAGATCATTTCATATTATGGTTAATTTATGAATTCAGCGAAATTCTATCACATTTGTTCAATTTACGTCACTCCTATTGCAGATTGCGTATTGGGCTAAGCGGCATCTCAAAGCGCATGAGATGGCGAGTAAAATGCACTATTAAACTTCTAGGGTAAGGCAAACAGAGACCCGAGTAGATCTTTTTATATTACGGTCAATATAAGAATTCAGCGTAATTCTATCACATTTGTTCAACATACGTCGCTCCTATTTCAGATAGTGTACTTGCCTAGGCGGCATCTTAAAGCGCGTGGAAGGGCCAGTAAAATGCACTACTAAACTTCTATGATAGGGCAATCAGAGAGCCGATTAGATCATTTTATATTTTGGTTAATATAAGAATTCAGCGAAATTCTATCACATTTGTTCAATATACGTCGCTGACATTTCAGATAGCGTATTGGGCTAAGCGGCATCTCAAAGCGCAAGAAATGGCGAGTAAAATGCACTATTAAACTTCTAGGGTAGGGCAAACAGACACCCGATAAGATCATTTTATATTATGGTTAATTCAAGAATTCAGCGAAATTCTATCACATTCGTTCAATTTACGTGGCTCCTATTTCAGATAGCTTATTGGGCTCAGCGGCATCTCAAAGCGCATGAAATGACGAGTGAGATGCACTATTATTCTTCTAGGGTAGGGCGAACAGAGACCCGATTAGATCATTTTACATTAAGGTTAATATAAGAATTCAGCGAGATTCTCTCACATTTGTTCAATTTACGTCGCTGATATTTCAGATAGCGTATTGGGCTAAGCGGCATCTCAAAGCGCCAGAAATGGCAAGTAAAATGAACTATTAAACTTCTAGGGTAAGGCAAACAGAGACCCGATTAGATCATTTTATATTATGGTTAATTTAAGAATTCAGCGAAATTCTATCACATTTGTTCAATTTACGTCGCTCCTATTGCAGATAGCGTATTGGGCTAAGCGGCATCTCAAAGCGCATGAAATGGAGAGTAAAATGCACTATTAAACTTCTAGGGTAAGGCAAACGGAGACCCGATTAGATTATTTTATATTACGGTTAATATAAGAATTCAGCGTAAATGTATCACATTTGTTCAACATACGTCGCTCCTATTTCAGATAGTGTACTGGGCTAGGCGGCATCTTAAAGCGCGTGGAAGGCCGAGTAAAATGCACTACTAAACTTCTATGATAGGGCAATCAGAGTCCCGTTTAGATCATTTTATATTTTGATTAATATAAGATTTCAGGGAAATTCTATCACATTTGTTCAATTTATGTCGCTGATATTTCAGATAAAGTATTGGGCTAAGCGGCATCTCAAAGCGCAAGAAATGGTGAGTAAAATGCACTCTTAAACTTCTATGATAGGGCAATCAGAGACCCGATTAGATCATTTTATATTTTGGTTAATATAAGAATTCAGCGAAATTCTATCACATTTGTTCAATTTACGTCGCTCCTATTTTAGATAGCGTATTGGGCTAAGCGGCATCTCAAAGCGCATAAAATGGCGAGTAAAATGCACTGTTAAACTTCTAGGGTAGGGCAAACAGAGACCCGATTAGATCATTTCATATTATGGTTTATTTAATAATTCAGAAAAATTCTATCACATTTGTTCAATTTACGTCGCTCCTATTTCAGATAGCTTATTGGGCTAAGCGGCATCTCAAAGCGCATGAAATGACGAGTGAAATGCACTATTAATTTTCTAGGGTAGGGCGAACAGAGACCCAATTAGATAATTTTACATTAAGATTAATATAAGAATTCAGCGAGATTCTCTCACATTTGTTCAATTTACGTCGCTGATATTTCAGATAGCGTATTGGGCTAAGCGGCATCTCAAAGCGCAGGAAATGGGGAGTAAAATGCACTATTAAACTACTAGGGTAGGGCAAACAGAGACCCGTTTAGATCATTTTATATTATGGTTAATTTGAGAATTCAGCGAAATTCTATCACATTTGTTCAATTTACGTCGATCCTATTGCAGATAGCGTATTCGGCTAAGCGGCATCTCAAAGTGCATGAAATGGCGAGTAAAATGCACTATTAAACTTCTAGGGTAATGCAAACAGAGACCCGATTAGATCATTTTATATTACGGTTAATGTAAGAATTCAGCGTAATTCTATCACATTTGTTCAACATACGTCGCTCTTATTTCAGATAGTGTACTGAGCTGGGCGGCATCTTAAAGCGCGTGGAAGGGCGAGTAAAATGCACTACTAAACTTCTATGATAGGGCAGTCAGAGTCCCGTTTAGATCATTTTATATTACGGTTAATATAAGAATTCAGCGTAATTCTGTCACACTTGTTCAACTTACGTAGCTCCTATTTCAGATAGCGTACTGGGCTAGGCGGCAACTTAAAGCGCGTGGAATGGCGAGTAAAATGCACTATTAAACTTCTATGATAGGGCAATCAGAGATCCGATTAGATCATTTTATATTTTGGTTAATATAAGAATTTAGCGAAATTCTATCACATTTGTTCAATTTACGTCGCTCCTATGTCAGATAGCGTATTGGGCTAAGCGGCATCTCAAAGCGCATGAAATGGCGAGTAAAATGCGCTATTAAACTTCTAGTGTAGGGCAATCAGAGACCCGATTAGATCATTTTATATTATGGTTAAGTTAAGAATTCAGCAAAATTCTATCACATTTGTTCAACGTACGTCGCTCCTATTTCAGATAGCGTACTGGGCTAGGCGGCACCTTAAAGCGCGTGGAATGGCGAGTAAAATACACTATTAAGCTTCTATGATAGGGCAATCAGGGACCCGATTAGATCATTTTATATTTTGGTGAATATAAGAATTCAGCGAAATTCTATCACATTTGTTCAATTTACGTCGCTCCTATTTCAGATAGCTTATTGGGCTAAGCGGCATCACAAAGCGCATGAAATGGCGAGTGAAATGCACTATTAAACTTCTAGGGTAGGGCGAACAAAGACCCGATTAGATCATTTTACCTTAAGGTTAATATAAGAATTCAGCGAAATTCTATCACATTTGTTCAATTTACGTCGCTCCTATTTCAGATAGCTTATTGGGCTAAGCGGCATCGCAAAGCCCATGAAATGGCGAGTGAAATGCACTATTGAACTTCTAGGGTAGGGCAATCAGAGACCCGATTAGATCATTTTATATTATGGTTAATTTAAGAATTCAGCAAAATTCTATCACATTTGTTCAATTTACGTCGCTCCTATTTCAGATAGCGTACTGGGCTAGGCGGCATCTTAAAGAGCGTGGAATGGCGAATAAAATGCACTATTAAGCTTCTACGCTAGGGCGAACAGAGTCCCGATTAGATCATTTAACATTATGGTTAATAAAAGAATTCAGCGAAATTCTATCGCATTTGTTCAATTTACGTCGCTCCTATTTCAGTTAGCTTATTGGGCTAAGCGGAATCTCAAAGCGCATGAAATGGCGAGTAAAATGCACTATTGAACTTCTAGGGTAGGGCAATCAGAGACCCGATTAGATCATTTTATATTATGGTTAATTTAAGAATTCAGCAAAATTCTATCACATTTGTTCAATTTACGTCGCTCCTATTTCAGATAGCATACTGGGCTGGGCGGCATCTTAAAGCGCGTGGAATGGCGAGTAAAACGCACTATTAAACTTCTAGGGTAGGGCGAACAAAGACCCGATTAGATCATTTTACATTAAGGTTAATATAAGAATTCAGGGAAATTCTATCACATTTGTTCAATTTACGTCGCTCCTATTTCAGTTAGCTTATTGGGCTAAGCGGAATCTCAAAGCGCATGAAATGGCGAGTAAAATGCACTATTAAACTTCTAGGGTAGGGCGAACAGAGACCCGATTAGATCATTTTACATTAAGGTTAATATAAGTATTCAGGGAACTTCTATCACATTTGTTCAATTTACGTCGCTCCTATTTCAGATAGCTTATTGGGCTAAGCGGCATCTCAAAGCGCATGAAATGACGAGTGAAATGCACTATTAATCTTCTAGGGTAGGGTGAACAGAGACCCGATTAGATCATTTTACATTAAGGTTAATATAAGAATTCAGCGAGATTCTCTCACATTTGTTCAATTTACGTCGCTAATATTTCAGATAGCGTATTGGACTAAGCGGCATCTTAATGCGCATGAAATGGCGAGTCAAATGCACTATTAAACATCTAGGATAAGGCAAACAGAGACCCGATTAGATCATTTTATATTACGGTTAATATAAGAATTGAGCGTAATTCTGTGACATTTGTTCAACTTACGTAGCTCCTTTTCAGATAGCGTACTGGGCTAGGCGGCAACTTAAAGCACGTGGAATGGCGAGTAAAATGCACTACTAAACTTCTAGGGTAGGGCAATCAGAGACCCGATTACATCATTTTATATTTTGGTTAATATAAGAATTCAGCGAAATTCTATCACATTTGTTAAATTTACGTCGCTCCTATTTCAGATAGCGTATTGGGCTAAGCGGCTTCTCAAAGCGCATGAAATGACGAGAGAAATGCACTATTAAACTTCTTGTGTAGGTGGAACAGAGACCCGATTACATCATTTTATATTATGGTTAATTTAAGAATTCAGCAAAATTCTATCACATTTGTTCAATTTACGTGGTTCCTATTTCAGATAGCATACTGGGCTAGGCGGCATCTTAAAGCGCGTGGAATGGCGAGTAAAATGCACTATTAAACTTCAATGATAGGGCAATCAGGGACCCGATTAGATCTTTTTATATTTTGGTTAATATAAGAATTCAGCGAAATTCTATCACATTTGTTTAATTTACGTCGCACCTATTTCAGATAGCGTATTGGGCTAAGCGGAATCTCAAAGCGCATGAAATGGCGAGTAAAATGCACTATTAAACTTCTAGGGTAGAGCAATCACAGACCCGATTAGATCATTTTATATTATGGTTAATTTAAGAATTCAGCAAAATTCTATCACATTTGTTCAATTTACGTGGTTCCTATTTCAGATAGCATACTGGGCTAGGCGGCATCTTAAAGCGCGTGGAATGGCGAGTAAAATGCACTATTAAACTTCAATGATAGGGCAATCAGGGACCCGATTAGATCTTTTTATATTTTGGTTAATATAAGAATGCAGCGTAATTCTACCACATTTCTTCAATTTACGTCGCTCCTATTTCAGATAGCATATTGGGCTAAGCGGCATCTCAAAGCGCATGAAATGACGAGTGAAATGCACTATTAAACTTCTAGGGTAGGGCGAACAATGACCCGATTAGATCTTTTTACATTAAGGTTAATATAAGAATTCAGCGAAATTCTATCACATTTGTTCAATTTACGTCGCTCCTATTTCAGATAGTATACTTGCCTAGGCGGCATCTTAAAGCGCGTGGAAGGGCCAGTAAAATGCACTACTAAACTTCTATGATAGGGCAATCAGAGAGCCGATTAGATCATTTTATATTTTGGTTAATATAAGAATTCAGCGAAATTCTATCACATTTGTTCAATTTACGTCGCTGATATTTCAGATAGCGTACCGGGCTGGGCGGCATCTTAAAGCGCGTGGAATGACGAGTGAAATGCACTATTAAACTTCCAGGGTAGGGCAAACAGAGACCCGATTAGATCATTTTATATTACGGTTAATATATGAATTCAGCGTATTTCTATCACATTTGTTCAACTTACGTCGCTCCTATTTCAGATAGCGTACTGGGCTAGACGGCAACTTAAAGCGCGTGGAAGGGCGAGTAAAATGCACTACTAAACTTCTAGGGTAGGGCGAACAGAGACTCGATTAGATCATTTTACATTAATGTTAATGAGAATTCAGCGAAATTCTATCACATTTGATCAATTTACGTCGCTCCTATTTCAGATAGCGTATTGGGCTACGCGGCATCTCAAAGCGCATGAATGGCGAGTACAATGCACTATTAAACTTCTAGGGTAAGGCAAACAGAGACCCGATTAGATCATTTTACATTAAGGTTAATATAAGAATTCAGCGAAATTCTATCACATTTGTTAAATTTACGTCGCTCCAATTCCAGATAGCGTATTGGGCTAAGCGGCATCTCAAAGCGAATGAAATGGCGAATAAAATGCACTATTAAACTTCTAGGGTAAGGCAAACAGAGACCCGATTAGTTCATTTTATATTACGGTTAATATAAGAATTTAGCGTAATTCTATCACATTTGTTCAACTTACGTCGCTCCTATTTCAGGTAGTGTACTGGGCTAGGCGGCATCTTAAAGCGCGTGGAAGGGCGAGTAACATGCACTACTAAACTTCTAGGGTAGGGCAAACAGAGACCCGATTAGATCATTTTATATTATGGTTAATTAAGAATTCAGCGAAATTCTATCACATTTGTTCAATTTACGTCGATCCTATTGCAGATAGCGTATTCGGCTAAGCGGCATCTAAAAGCGCATGAATGGCGAGTAAAATGCACTATTAAACTTCTAGGGTAGGGCAAACAGAGACCCGATTAGATCATTTTATATTTTGGTTAATATATGAATTCAGCGAAATTCTATCACATTTGTTTAATTTACGTCGCTCCTATTTCAGATAGCGTATTGGGCTAAGCGGCATCTCAAAGCGCATGAAATGGCAAGTAAAATGCACTGTTAAACTTCTAGGGTAGGGCAATCAGAGACCCGGTTAGATCATTTTATATTATGGTTAATTTAAGAATTCAGGGAAATTCTATCACATTTGTTCAATTTACGTCGCTCGTATTTCAGATAGCGTATTGGGCTAAGCGCCATCTCAAAGCGCATGAAATGGCGAGTAAAATGCACTATTAAACTTCTTGGGTAGGGCAATCAGAGACCCGGTTAGATCATTTTATATTATGGTTAATTTAAGGATTCAGCAAAATTATATCACATTAGTTCAACTTACGTCGCTCCTATTTCAGAGAGCGTACTGGGCTAGGCGGCATCTTAAAGCGCGTGGAATGGCGAGTAAAATGCACTATTAAACTTCTAGGGTAGGGCAAACAGAGACCCGATTAGAACATTTTATATTATGGTTAATTTATCAATTCAGCGAAATTCTATCACATTTGTTCAATTTACGTCTCTCCTATTTCAGATAGCGTATTGGGCTGAGCGGCATCTCAAAGCGCATGAAATGGCGAGAAAATGCACTTTTTAAACTTCTAGGATAAGGCAAACAGAGACCCGGTTAGATCATTTTATATTACGGATAATATAAGAATGCAGCGTAATTCTGTACATTTGATCAACTTACGTAGCTCCTATTTCAGATAGCGTATTGGGCTAAGCGGCATCTCAAAGCGCATGAAATGACGAGTGAAATGCACTATTAATCTTCTAGGGTAGGGGCGAACAGAGACCCGATTAGAACATTTTACATTAAGGTTAATATAAGAATTCAGCGAAATTCTCTCACATTTGTTCAATTTACGTCGCTGATATTTCAGATAGCGTATTGGGCTAAGCGGCATCTCAAAGCGCAAGAAATGGCGAGTAAAATGCACTATTAAACTTCTAGGGTAGGGCAAACAGAGACCCGATTAGGTCATTTCATATTATGGTTAATTTAAGATTTCAGCGAAATTCTATCACATTTGTTCAATTTACATCGCTCCTATTTCAGATAGCTTATTGGGCCTAAGCGGCATCTCAAAGCGCATGAAATGGCGAGGTAATATGCACTATTAAACTTCTAGGATAAGGCAAACAGAGACACGATTAGATCATTTTATATTACGGTTAAAATAAGAATTCAGCGTATTCTGTCACATTTGATCAACTTACGTAGCTCCTATTTCAGATAGCGCACTGGGCTAGGCGGCAACTTAAAGCGCGTGGAATGGCGAGTAAAATGCACTATTAAACTTCTATGATAGGGCAATCAGAGACCCGATTTGATCATTTATATTATGGTTAATATAAGAATTCAGCGAAATTGTATCACATTTGTTCAATTTACATCGCTCCTATTTCAGATAGCGTTTTGGGCTAAGCGGCATCTCAAAGCGCATGAAATGAAGAGTAAAATGCACTATTAAACTTCTAGGATAAGGCAAAGAGAGACCCGATTAGATCATTTTATATTTTGTTTACTATAACATTTCAGGGAAATTCTATCACATTTGTTCAATTTACGTCACTCGTATTTCAGATAGCGTATTGGGCTAAGCGTCATCTCAAAGCTCATGAAATGACGAGAGAAATGCACTATTAAACTTCTTGGGTAGGGCGAACAAAGACCCGATTACATCATTTTATATTATGGTTAATTTAAGAATTCAGCAAAATTCTATCACATTTGTTCAATTACGTCGCTCCTATTTCAGATACCGTATTGGGCTAAGCTGCATCTCAAAGCGCAAGAAATGGCTCGTAAAATGCACTATTAAACTTCTAGGGTAGGGCAAACAGAGACCGGATTAGATCATTTTATATTTTGGGTTAATATAAGAATTCAGCGAAATTCTATCACATTTGTTCAATTTACGTCGCTCCTATTTCAGATAGCGTATTGGGCTAAGCGGCATCTCAAAGCGCATGAAATGGCGAGTAAATTGCACTATTAAACTTCTAGGATAAGGCAAAGAGAGACCCGATTAGATCATTTTATATTACGGTTAATATAAGAATTCAGCGTAATTCCGTGACATTTGTTCAACTTACGCAGCGCCTATTTCAGATAGCGTACTGGGCTAGGCGGCATCTTAAAGACGTGGTATGGCGAGTACAATGCACTATTAAACTTCTATGATAGGGCAATCAGAGACCCGATTAGAACATTTTATATTTTGGTTAATATAAGAATTCAGCGAAATTCTATCACAATTGTTCAATTTACGTCGCTCCTGTTTCAGATAGCGTATTGGGCTAAGCGGCATCTCAAAGCGCATGAAATGGCGAGTAAAATGCACTATTAAACTTCTAGGGTAGTGCAAACAGAGACCCGTTTAGTTCATTTTATATTATGGTTAATTTAAGAATTCAGCGAAATTCTATCACATTTGTTCCATTTACGTCAATCCTATTGCAGATAGCGTATTCGGCTAAGCGGCATCTAAAAGCGCATGAAATGGCGTGTAAAATGCACTACTAAACTTCTATGGCAGGGCAATCAGAGTCCCGTTTAGATCATTTTATGTATTGTTTAATATAAGATTTCAGGGAAATTCTATCACAATTGTTCAATTTACGTCGCTCCTATTTCAGATAGCGTATTGGGCTAAGCGGCATCTCACAGCGCATGAAATGACGAGAGAAATGCACTATTAAACTTCTTGGGTAGGGCGAACAGAGACCCGATTAGGTCATTTCATATTATGGTTAATTTAAGAATTCAGCGAAATTCTATCACATTTGTTCAATTTACATCGCTCCTATTTCAAATAGCGTATTGGGCTAAGCGGCATCTCAATGCGCATGAAATGGCGAGTAAAATGCACTATTAAACTTCTAGGATAAGGCAAGCGGAGACCCGATTAGACCATTTTATGTTACGGTTAATATAAGAATTCAGCGTTATTCTATCACATTTGTTCAACTTACGTCGCTCCTATTTCAGAAAGCGTACTGGGCTAGGCGGCATCTTAAAGCGCGTGGAATGGCGAGCAAAATGCACTCTTAAACTTCTATGATAGGGCAAACAGAGACCCGATTAGATCATTTTATATTATGGTTAATATAAGAATTCAGCGAAATTCTATCACATTTGTTCAATTTACGTCGCTCCTATTTCAGATAGCGTATTGGGCTAAGCGGCATCTCAAAGCGCATGAAATGACGAATAAAATGCACTATTAAGCTTCTACGCTATGGCGAACTGAGACCCGATTAGATCATTTCATATTATGGTTAATTTAAGATTTCAGAAAAATTCTATCACATTTGTTCAATGTACATCGCTCCTATTTCAGATAGCGTATTGGGCTAAGCGGCATCTCAAAGCGCATGAAATGTCGAGTAAAATGCACTATTAAACTTCTAGGATAAGGCAAACAGAGACCCGATTAGATCATTTTATATTTTGTTTAATATAAGAATTCAGCGAAATTCTATCACATTTGTTCAATTTACGTCGCTCCTATTTCAGATAGCGTATTGGGCTAAGCGGCATCGCAAAGCGCATGAATTGACGAGTGAAATGCACTATTAAGCTTCTAGGGTAGGGCAAACAGAGACCCGATTAGATCATTTCATATTATGGTTAATTTAAGAATTCAGAAAAATTCTATCACATTTGTTCAATTTACGTCGCTCCTATTTCAGATAGCGTACTCGGATATGCGGCATCTTAAAGCGCGTGGAATGGCGAGTAAAATGCACTATTAAACTTCTATGATAGGGCAATCAGAGACCCGATTAGATCATTTTATATTTTGGTTAATATAAGAATTCAGCGAAATTCTATGACATTTGTTTAATTTACGTCGCTCCTATTTCAGATAGCGTATTGGGCTAAGCGGTATCTCAAAGCGCATGAAATGGCCAGTAAAATGCGCTACTAAACTTCTAGGGTAGGCCAATCAGAGACCCGATTAGATCATTTTATATTTTGGTTAATATAAGAATTCAGCGAAATTCTATCACATTTGTTCAATTTACGTCGCTCCTATTACAGATAGCGTATTGGGCTAAGCGGCATCTCAAAGTGCATGGAATGTCGAGTGAAATGCACTATTAAACTTCTAGGGTAGGGCGAACAGAGACCCGAATAGATCATTTTATATTACGGTTAATATAAGAATTCAGCGTAATTCTATCACATTTGTTCAACTAACGTCGCTCCTATTTCAGATAGCGTACTGCGCTAGGCGGCATCTTGAAGCGCGTGGAAGGGCGAGTAAAATGCACTACTAAACTTCTGTGATACGGCAATCAGAGTCCCGATTAGATCATTTTATATTTTGTTTACTATAACATTTCAGGGAAATTCTATCACATTGTTCAATTTACGTCGCTCCAATTTCAGATAGCGTATTTTGCTAAACGGCATCTCAAAGCGCAAGAAATGGCGAGTAAAATGCACTATTAAACTTCTAGGGTAGGGCACATAGAGACCCGAATAGATCATTCTATATTATGGTTAATTTAAGAATTCAGCGAAATCCTATCACATTTGTTCAATTTACGTCTGCTCCTATTGCAGATAGCGTATTGGGCTAAGCGGCATCTCAAAGCGCATGAAATGGCGAGTAAAATGCACTATTAAACTTCTAGGGGGTAGGGCGAACAGAGACCCGATTAGATCATTTTACAGTAAGGTTAATATAAGTATTCAGGGAACTTCTATCACATTTGTTCAATTTACGTCGCTCCTATTTCAGATAGCTTATTGGGCTAAGCGGCATCTCAAGCGCATGAAATGACGAGTGAAATGCACTATTAATCTTCTAGGGTAGGGCGAACTGAGACCCGATTAGATCATTTTTCATTAAGGTTAATATAAGAATTCAGCGAGATTCTCTCACATTTGTTCAATTTACGTCGCTAATATTTCAGATAGCGTATTGGGCTAAGCGGCATCTCAAAGCGCAAGAAATGGCGAGTAAAATGCACTATTAAACTTCTAGGGTAGGGGAAACAGAGACCCGTTTAGATCATTTTATATTATGGTTAATTTAAGAATTCAGCGAAATTCTATCACATTGTTCCATTTACGTCGATCCTATTGCAGATAGCGTATTGGGCGAAGCGGCATCTTAAAGCGCATGAAATGGCGAGTAAAATGCACTATTAAACTTCTAGGGTAATGCAAACAGAGACCCGCTTAGATCATTTTATATTACGGTTAATATAAGAATTCAGCGTAATTCTATCACATTTGTTCAACATACGTCGCTCCTATTTCAGATAGTCTACTGGGCTAGGCAGCATCTAAAGCACGTGGAAGGGCGAGTAAAATGCACTACTAAACTTCTGTGATAGGGCAATCAGAGTCCCCTTTAGATCATTTATATTTTGTTTAATATAAGATTTCAGGGAAATTCTATCAACATTTGTTCAATTTACGTCGCTCCTATTTCAGATAGCTATTGGGGCTAAGCGGCATCTCAAAGCGCATGAAATGACGAGAGAAATGCACTCTTAAACTTCTTGGGTAGGCGAACAGAGACCGATTACATCATTTTATATTATGGTTAATATAAGAATTCAGCGAAATTCTATCACATTTGTTCAATTTGCGTCGTTCCTATTTCAGATAGCGTATTGGGCTAAGCGGCATCTCCAAGCGCATGAAATGACGAATAAAATGCACTATTAATCTTCTACGCTATGGCGAACAGAGACCCGATTAGATCATTTAACATTATGGTTAATAATAGAATTCAGCGAAATTCTATCACATTTGTTCAATTTACGTCGTTCCTATTTCAGATAGCATACTGGGCTAGGCGGCATCTTAAAGCGCGTGGAATGGCGAGTAAAATGCACTATTAAACTTCTTGGGTAGGGCGAACAGAGACCCGATTAGATCATTTTATATTTTGTTTAATATAAGATTTTCAGGGAAATTCGATCACATTTGTTCAATTTACGTCGCTCCTATTTCAGATAGCGTATTGGGCTAAGCGGCATCTCAAAGCGCATGAAATGGCGAGTGAAATGGCCCTATTAGACTTCTGTGGGTAGGGCGATCAGACCCGATTAGATCATTTTACATTAAGGTTAATATAAGAATTCAGCGAAATTCTATCGCATTTGTTCAGTTTACGTCGCTCCTATTTCAGATAGCGTACTGGGCTAGGCGGCATCTTAAAGCGCGTGGAAAGGGCGAGTAAAATGCACTACTAAACTTCTATGATAGGGCAATCAGAGTTCCGATTAGGTCATTTTATATTTTGTTTAATATAACATTTCAGGGAAATTCTATCACATTTGTTCAATTTACGTCGCTCCTATTTCAGATAGCGTATTGGGTTAAGCGGCATCTCAAAGCGCATGAAATGACGAGTAAAATGCACTATTAAACTTCTAGGATAAGGCAAACGCAGACCCGATTAGACCATTTTATATTACGGTTAATATAAGAATTCAGCGTAATTCTATCACATTTGTTCAACTTACGTCGCTCCTATTTCAGATAGCGTACTGGGCTAGGCGGCATCTCAAAGCGCATGAAATGGCGAGTAAAATGCACTGTTAAACTTCTAGGGTAGGGCGAACAGAGACCCGATTAGATCATTTTATATTTTGGTTAATATAAGAATTCAGCGAAATTCTATCACATTTGTTCAATTTACGTCGTTCCTATTTCAGATAGCATACTCGGCTAGGCGGCATCTTAAAGCGCGTGGAAGGGCGAGTAAAATGCACTACTAAACTTCTATGATAGGGCAATCAGAGTTCCGATTAGATCATTTTATATTTTGTTTACTATAACATTTCAGGGAAATTCTATCACATTTGTTCAATTTACGTCGCTCCTATTTCAGATAGCGTATTGGGCTAAGCGGCATCTCAAAGCGCATGAAATGACGAGAGAAATGCACTATTAAACTTCTTGGGTAGGGCGAACAGAGACCCGATTAGATCATTTTATATTTTGTTTAATATAAGATTTCAGGGAAATTCTATCACATTTGTTCAGTTTACGTCGCTCCTATTTCAGATAGCGTACTGGGCTAGGCGGCACCTTAAAGCGCGTGGAAGGGCGAGTAAAATGCACTACTAAACTTCTATGATAGGGCAATCAGAGTTCCGATTAGATCATTTTATATTTTGTTTACTATAACATTTCAGGGAAATTCTATCACATTTGTTCAATTTACGTCGCTCGTATTTCAGATAGCGTATTGGGCTAAGCGTCATCTCAAAGCGCATGAAATGACGAGAGAAATGCACTATTAAACTTCTTGGGTAGGGCGAACAAAGACCCGATTACATCATTTTATATTATGGTTAATTTAAGAATTCAGCAAAATTCTATCACATTTGTTCAATTTACGTCGCTCCTATTTCAGATAGCGTATTGGGCTAAGCTGCATCTCAAAGCGCAAGAAATGGCTCGTAAAATGCACTATTAAACTTCTAGGGTAGGGCAAACAGAGACCGGATTAGATGATTTTATATTATGGTTAATTTAAGAATTCAGCGAAATTCTATCACATTTGTTCAATTTACGTCGTTCCTATTGCAGATAGCGTATTGGGCTAAGCTGCATCTCAAAGCGCAAGAAATGGCTCGTAAAATGCACTATTAATCTTCTAGGGTAGGGCAAACAGAGACCCGATTAGATCATTTCATATTATGGTTTATTTAAGAATTCAAAAAAATTCTATCACATTCGTACAATTTACGTGGCTCCTACTTCAGATAGCTTATTGGGCTCAGCGGCATCTCAAAGCACATGAAATGACGAGTGAAATGCACTATTAATCTTCTAGGGTAGGGCGAACAGAGACCCGATTAGGTCATTTTACATTAAGGTTAATATAAGAATTCGGCGAGATTCTCTCACATTTGTTCAATTTACGTCGCTGATATTTCAGATAGCGTATTGGGATAAGCGGCATCTCAAAGCGCAAGAAATAGCGAGTAAAATGAACTATTAAACTTCTAGGGTAGGGCAAACAGAGACCCGATTAGATCATTTTATATTATGGTTAATTTAAGAATTCAGCGAAATTCTATCATATTTGTTCAATTTACGTCGCTCCTATTGCAGATAGCGTATTGGGCTAAGCGTCATCTCAAGGCGCATGAAATGGCGAGTAAAATGCACTATTAAACTTCTATTGTAGGGCAATCAGAGACCCGATTAGATCATTTTATATTATGGTTAATTTAAGAATTCAGCAAAATTCTATCACATTTGTTCAATTTAGGTCGTTCCTATTTCAGATAGCATACTGGGCTAGGCGGCATCTTAAAACGCGTGGAATGGCGAGTAAAATGCACTATTAAACTTCTATGATAGGGCAATCAGAGACCCGATTAGATCATTTTATATTTTGGTTAATATAAGAATTCTGCGAAATTCTACCACATTTGTTCAATTTACGTCGCTCCTATTTCAGATAGCGTATTGGGCTAAGCGGCATCTCAAAGCGCATGGAATGACGAATAAAATGCACTATTAAGCTTCTACGCTAGGGCGAACAGAGACCCGATTAGATCATTTAACATTATGGTTAATAAAAGAATTCAGCGAAATTCTATCACATTTGTACAATTTACATCGCTCCTATTTCAGATAGCGTATTGGGCTAAGCGGCATCTTAAAGAGCGTGGAATGGCGAGTAAAATGCACTATTAAACTTCTATGATAGGGCAATCAGAGAGCCGATTAGATCATTTTATATTTTGGTTAATATAAGAATTTAGCGAAATTCTATCACATTTGTTCAATTTCCGTCGCTCCTATGTCAGATAGCGTATTGGGCTAAGCGGCATCTCAAAGCGCATGAAATGGCGATTAAAATGCACTCTTAAACTTCTAGTGTAGGGCAATCAGAGACCCGATTAGATCATTTTATATTATGGTTAAGTTAAGAATTCAGCAAAATTCTATCACATTTGTTCAACTTACGTCGCTCCTATTTCAGATGGCTTATTGGGCTAAGCGGCATCACAAAGCGCATGAAATGACGAGTGAAATGCACTTTTAAACTTCTAGGGTAGGGCAAACGGAGACCCGATTAGATCATTTTATATTGCGGTTAATATAAGAATTCTGCGTAACTCTGTCACATTTGTTCAATTTACGTGGCTCCTATTTCAGATCGCTTATTGGGCTAAGCGGCATCTCAGAGCGCATGAAATGGCGAGTGAAATGCACTATTAAACTTCTAAGGTAGGGCGAACAAAGACCCGATTACATCATTTTACCTTAAGGTTAATATAAGAATTCAGCGAAATTCTATCACATTTGTTCAATTTACGTCGCTCCTATTTCAGATAGCTTATTGGGCTAAGCGGCATAGCAAAATCCATGAAATGGCGAGTGAAATGCACTATTAAACTTCTAGGGTATGGCAAACAGAGACCCGATTAGATCATTTTATATTATGGTTAATTTAAGAATTCAGCAAAATTCTATCACATTTGTTCAATTTACGTCGCTCCTATTTCAGATAGCGTACTGGGCTAGGCGGCATCTTAAAGAGCGTGGAATGGCGAGTAAAATGCACTATTAAACTTCTATGATAGGGCAATCAGAGAGCCGATTAGATCATTTTATATTTTGGTTAATATAAGAATTCAGCGAAATTCTATCACATTTGTTCAATTTACGTCGCTCCTATTTCATATAGCGTATTGGGCTAAGCGGCATCTCAAAGCGCATGAAATCGCGAGTAAAATGCACTGTTAAACTTCTAGGGTAGGGCAATCAGAGACCCGATTAGATCATTTTATATTATTGTTAAGTTAAGAATTCAGCAAAATTCTATCACATTTGTTCAACTTACGTCGCTCCTATTTCAGATAGCTTATTGGGCTAAGCGGCATCACAAAGCGCATGAAATGACGAGTGAAATGCACTTTTAAACTTCTAGGGTAGGGCAAACAGAGACCCGATTAGATCATTTTATATTGCGGTTAATATAAGAATTCTGCGTAACTCTGTCACATTTTTTCCATTTACGTCGTTCCTATTTCAGCTAGCGTACTGGGCTAGGCAGCATCTTAAAACGCGAGAAATGGCGAGTAAATTGCACTGTTAAACTTCTAGGGTAGGGCAAACAGAGTCCCGATTAGATCATTTTATATTATGGTTAATTTAAGAATTCAGCGAAATTCTATCACATTTGTTCAATTTACGTCGCTCCTATTTCAGATAGCGTACTGGGCTAGGCGGCAACTTAAAGCGCGTGGAATGGTGAGTAAAATGCACTGTTAAACTTCTATGATAGGGCAATCAGAGACCCGATTTGATCATTTTATATTTTGGTTAATATAAGGATTCAGCGAAATTCTATCACATTTGTTCAATTTCCGTCGCTCCTATTTCAGATAGCGTATTGGGCTAAGCGGCATCTCAAAGCGCACGAAAGGGCGAGTAAAATGCACTATTAAACTTCTAGGGTAGGGCAATCAGAGACCCGATTAGATCATTTTATATTATGGTTAATATAAGAATTCAGCGAAATGCTATCACATTTGTTCAATTTACGTCGCTGCTATTTCAGATAGCTTATTGGGCTAAGCGGCATCTCAAAGCGCATGAAATGACGAGTGGAATGCACTATTAAACTTCTAGGGTAGGGCGAGCAAAGACCCGATTAGATCATTTTACATTAAGGTTAAAATAAGAATTCAGCGAAATTCTATCACATTTGTTCAATTTACGTCGCTCCTATTTCAGATAGCTATTGGGCTAAGCGGCATCTCAAAGCGCATGAAATGACGAGAGAAATGCACTATTAAACTTCTTGGGTAGGGCGAACAGAGACCCGATTACATCATTTTATATTATGGTTAATTTAAGAATTCAGCAAAATTCTATCACATTTGTTCAGTTTTCATCGCTCCTATTTCAGATAGCGTATTGGGCTAAGCGGCATCTCAAAGCGCATGAAATGACGAGTAAAATGCACTATTAAACTTCTAGGATAAGGCAAACGGAGACCCGATTAGACCATTTTATATTACGGTTAATATAAGAATTCAGCGTAATTCTATCACATTTGTTCAACTTACGTCGCTCCTATTTCAGATAGCGTACTGGGCTAGGCGGCATCTTAAAGCGCGTGGAAGGGCGAGTAAAATGCACTCTTAAACATCTATGATAGGGCAATCAGAGACCCGATTAGATCATTTTATATTTTGGTTAATATAAGAATTCAGCGAAATTCTATCACATTTGTGCAATTTACGTCGCTCCTATTTCAGATAGCGTATTGGGCTTAGCGGCATCTCAAAGCGCATGAAATGGCGAGTAAAATGCACTATTAAACTTCTAGGATAAGGCAAACAGAGACCCGATTAGATCATTTTATATTACGGTTAATATAAGAATTCAGCGTAATTCTGTGACATTTGTTCAACTTACGTAGCTCCAATTTCATATAGCGTATTGGGCTAAGCGGCATCTCAATGCGCATGAAATTACGAGTAAATTGCACTATTAAACTTCTAGGGTAGGGCAATCAGAGACCCGATTAGATCATTTTATGTTATGGTTAATTTAAGAATTCAGCAAAATTCTATCACATTTGTTCAATTTACGTCGTTCCTATTTCAGATAGCATACTGGGCTAGGCGGCATCTTAAAGCGCGTGGAATGGCGAGTAAAATGCGCTATTAAACTTCTATGATAGGGCAATCAGAGTCCCGTTTAGATCATTTTATATTATGGTTAATTTAAGAATTCAGCAAAATTCTATCACATCTGTTCAATTTACGTCGTTCCTATTTCAGATAGCATACTGGGCTAGGCGGCATCTTAAAGCGCGAGAAATCGCGAGTAAAATGCACTATTAAACTTCTATGATAGGGCAATCAGAGACCCGATTAGATCTTTTTATATTTTGGTTAATATAAGAATTCGGCGTAATTCTATCACATTTGTTCAACTTACGTCGCTCCTATTTCAGATAGCATATTGGGCTAAGCGGCATCTCAAAGCGCATGAAGTGATGAGTGAAATGTACTATTAAACTTCTAGGGTAGGGCGAACGAAGACCCGATTAGATCATTTTACATTAAGGTTAATATAAGAATTCAGCGAAATTCTATCACATTTGTTCAGTTTACGTCGCTCCTATTTCAGATAGCGTATTGGGCTAAGCTGCATCTCAAAGCGCAAGAAATGGCTCGTAAAATGCACTATTAAACTTCTAGGGTAGGGCAAACAGAGACCCGATTAGATCATTTTATATTTTGGTTAATATAAGAATTCAGCGAAATTCTATCACATTTGTGCAATTTACGTCGCTCCTATTTCAGATAGCGTATTGGGCTTAGCGGCATCTCAAAGCGCATGAAATGGCGAGTAAAATGCACTATTAAACTTCTAGGATAAGGCAAACAGAGACCCGATTAGATCATTTTATATTACGGTTAATATAAGAATTCAGCGTAATTCTGTGACATTTGTTCAACTTACGTAGCTCCTATTTCAGATAGCGTATTGGGCTAAGCGGCATCTCAATGCGCATGAAATGACGAGTAAAATGCACTATTAAACTCCTAGGGTAGGGCAATCAGAGACCCGATTAGATCATTTTATATTACGGTTAATATAAGAATTCAGCGTAATTCTATCACATTCGTTCAACTTACGTCGCTCCTATTTCAGATAGCGTACTGGGCTAGGCGGCATCTTAAAGCGCGTGGAAGGGCGAGTAAAATGCACTCTCAAACATCTATGATAGGGCAATCAGAGACCCGATTAGATCATTTTATATTTTGGTTAATATAAGAATTCAGCGAAATTCTATCACATTTGTTTAATTTACGTCGCTCCTATTTCAGATAGCGTATTGGGCTAAGCGGCATCTCAAAGCGCATGAAATGGCGAGTAAAATGCTCTATTGAACTTCTAGGGTAGGGCAATCAGAGACCCGATTAGATCATTTTATATTTTGGTTAATATAAGAATTCAGTGAAATTCTATCACATTTGTTGAATTTACGTTGCTCCTATTTCAGATAGCGTATTGGGCTAAGCGGCATCTCAGAGCGCATGAAATGACGAGTGAAATGCGCTCTTTAACTTCTAGGGTTGGGCGAACATAGACCCGATTAGATCATTTTACATTAAGGTTAATATAAGAATTCAGGGAAATTCTTTCACATTTGTTCAATTTACGTCGCTCCTATTTCAGATAGCTTATTGGGCTAAGCGGCATCACAAAGCGCATGAAATCACGAGTGAAATGCACTATTAAACTTCTAGGGTAAGGCGAACAAAGACCCGATTAGATCATTTTACATTAAGGTTAATATAAGTATTCAGGGAAATTCTATCACATTTGTTCAATTTACGTGGCTCCTATTTCAGATAGCTTATTGGGCTCAGCGGCATCTCAAAGCGCATGTAATATCGAGTGAAATGCACTATTAATCTTCTAGCGTAGGGCGAACAGAGACCCGATTAGATCATTTTACAGTAAGGTTAATATAAGGATTGTGCGAGATTCTCTCACATTTGTTCAATTTTCGTCGCTGATATTTCAGATAGCGTATTGGGCTAAGCGGCATCTCAAAGCGCAAGAAATGGCGAGTAAAATGCACTCCTATACTTCTATGATAGGGCAATCAGAGACCCGATTAGATCATTTTATATTATGGTTAATATAAGAATTCAGGGAAATTCTATCACATTTGTTCAATTTACGTCGCTTATATTTCAGATAGCGAATTGGGCTAAGCGACATCTCAAAGCGCAAGAAATGGCGAGTAAAATGCACTCTTAAACTTCTATGATAGGGCAATCAGAGACACGATTAGATCATTTTATATTACGGTTAATATAAGAATTCAGCGTAATTCTGTCACATTTGTTCAAGTTACGTAGCTCCTATTTCAGATAGCGTACTGGGCTAGGCGGCAGCTTAAAGCGCGTGGAATGGCGAGTAAAATGCACTATTAAACTTCTATGATAGGGCAATCAGAGACCCGATTAGATCATTTTATATGTTGGTTAATATAAGAATTCAGCGAAATTCTATCATATTTGTTCAATTTACGTAGCTCCTATTTCAGATAGCGTATTGGGCTAAGCGGCACCTCAAAGCGCAAGAAATGGCGAGTAAAATGCACTATTAAACTTCTAGGGTAGAGCAATCAGAGACCCGATTAGATCATTTTATATTATGGTTAATTTAAGAATTCAGCAAAATTCTATCACATTTGTTCAATTTACGTCGTTCCTATTTCAGATAGCATACTGGGCTAGGCGGCATCTTAAAGCGCGTGGAATGGCGAGTAAAATGCACTATTAAACTTCTAGGGTAGGGCGAACAAAGACCCGATTAGATCATTTTACATTAAGGTTAATATAAGAATTCAGGGAAATTCTATCACATTTGTTCAACATACGTCGCTCCTATTTCAGATAGTGTACTGGGCTAGGCGGCATCTTAAAGCGCGTGGAATGGCGAGTAAAATGCACTTTTAAACTTCTATGATAGGGCAATCAGAGACCCGATTAGATCATTTTATATTTTGGTTAATATAAGAATTCGGCGAAATTCTACCACATTTGTTCAATTTACGTCGCTCCTATTTCAGATAGCGTATTGGGCTAAGCGGCATCTCAAAGAGCATGAAATGACGAGTAAAATGCACTATTAAACTTCTAGGGTAGGGCAATCAGAGACCCGATTAGAACATTTCATATTATGGTGAATTTAAGAATTCAGCGAAATTCTATCACATTTGTTCAATTTGCATCGCTCCTATTTCAGATAACGTATTGGGGTAAGCGGCATCTCAATGCGCATGCAATGACGAGTAAAATGCACTATTAAACTTCCAGGGTAGGGCAATCAGAGACCCGATTAGATCATTTTATATTATGGTTAATATAAGAATTCAGCAAAATTCTATCACATTTGTTCAATTTACGTCGTTCCTATTTCAGATAGCATACTGGGCTAGGCGGCATCTTAAAGCGCGTGGAATGGCGAGTAAAATGCACTATTAAACTTCTAGGGTAGGGCGAACAAAGACCCGATTAGATCATTTTACATTAAGGTTAATATAAGAATTCAGGGAAATTCTATCACATTTGTTCAACATACGTCGCTCCTATTTCAGATAGTGTACTGGGCTAGGCGGCATCTTAAAGCGCGTGGAACGGCGAGTAAAATGCACTACTAAACTTCTATGATAGGGCAATCAGAGTCCCGTTTAGATCATTTTATATTTTGTTTAATATAAGATGTCAGGGAAATTCTATCACATTTGTTCAATTTACGTCGCTCCTATTTCAGATAGCGTATTGGGCTAAGGGGCATCTCAAAGCGCATGAAATGGCGAGTAAAATGCACTATTGAACTTCTAGGGTAGGGCAATCAGAGACCCGATTAGATCATTTTATATTATGGTTAATATAAGAATTCAGCGAAATTCTACCACATTTGTTCAATTTACGACGCTCCTATTTCAGATAGCGTATTGGGCTAAGCGGCATCTCAAAGAGCATGAAATGACGAGTAAAATGCACTATTAAACTTCTAGGGTAGGGCAATCAGAGACCCGATTAGATCATTTCATATTATGGTGAATTTAAGAATTCAGAGAAATTCTATCACATTTGTTCAATTTGCATCGCTCCTCTTTCAGATAACGTATTGGGCTAAGCGGCATCTCAATGCGCATGCAATGACGAGTAAAATGCAGTATTAAACTTCTAGGGTAGGGCAATCAGAGACCCGATTAGATCATTTTATATTGTGGTTAATATAAGAATTCAGCAAAATTCTATCACATTTGTTCAATTTACGTCGTTCCTATTTCAGATAGCATACTGGGCTAGGCGGCATCTCAATGCGCATGCAATGACGAGTAAAATGCACTATTAAACTTCTAGGGTAGGGCAATCAGAGACCCGATTAGATCATTTTATATTATCGTTAATATAAGAATTCAGCGTAATTCTGTCACATTTGTTCAATTTACGTCGTTCCTATTTCAGATAGCATACTGGGCTAGGCGGCATCTTAAAGCGCGTGGAATGGCGAGTAAAATGCACTATTAAACTTCTAGGGTAGGGCGAACAAAGACCCGATTAGATCATTTTACATTAAGGTTAATATAAGAATTCAGGGAAATTCTATCACATTTGTTCAACATACGTCGCTCCTATTTCAGATAGTGTACTGGGCTAGGCGGCATCTTAAAGCGCGTGGAATGGCGAGTAAAATGCACTTTTAAACTTCTATGATAGGGCAATCAGAGACCCGATTAGATCATTTTATATTTTGGTTAATATAAGAATTCGGCGAAATTCTACCACATTTGTTCAATTTACGTCGCTCCTATTTCAGATAGCGTATTGGGCTAAGCGGCATCTCAAAGAGCATGAAATGACGAGTAAAATGCACTATTAAACTTCTAGGGTAGGGCAATCAGAGACCCGATTAGAACATTTCATATTATGGTGAATTTAAGAATTCAGCGAAATTCTATCACATTTGTTCAATTTGCATCGCTCCTATTTCAGATAACGTATTGGGGTAAGCGGCATCTCAATGCGCATGCAATGACGAGTAAAATGCACTATTAAACTTCCAGGGTAGGGCAATCAGAGACCCGATTAGATCATTTTATATTATGGTTAATATAAGAATTCAGCAAAATTCTATCACATTTGTTCAATTTACGTCGTTCCTATTTCAGATAGCATACTGGGCTAGGCGGCATCTTAAAGCGCGTGGAATGGCGAGTAAAATGCACTATTAAACTTCTAGGGTAGGGCGAACAAAGACCCGATTACATCATTTTACATTAAGGTTAATATAAGAATTCAGGGAAATTCTATCACATTTGTTCAACATACGTCGCTCCTATTTCAGATAGTGTACTGGGCTAGGCGGCATCTTAAAGCGCGTGGAACGGCGAGTAAAATGCACTACTAAACTTCTATGATAGGGCAATCAGAGTCCCGTTTAGATCATTTTATATTTTGTTTAATATAAGATGTCAGGGAAATTCTATCACATTTGTTCAATTTACGTCGCTCCTATTTCAGATAGCGTATTGGGCTAAGGGGCATCTCAAAGCGCATGAAATGGCGAGTAAAATGCACTATTGAACTTCTAGGGTAGGGGCAATCAGAGACCCGATTAGATCATTTTATATTATGGTTAATATAAGAATTCAGCGAAATTCTACCACATTTGTTCAATTTACGACGCTCCTATTTCAGATAGCGTATTGGGCTAAGCGGCATCTCAAAGAGCATGAAATGACGAGTAAAATGCACTATTAAACTTCTAGGGTAGGGCAATCAGAGACCCGATTAGATCATTTCATATTATGGTGAATTTAAGAATTCAGCGAAATTCTATCACATTTGTTCAATTTGCATCGCTCCTCTTTCAGATAACGTATTGGGCTAAGCGGCATCTCAATGCGCATGCAATGACGAGTAAAATGCAGTATTAAACTTCTAGGGTAGGGCAATCAGAGACCCGATTAGATCATTTTATATTGTGGTTAATATAAGAATTCAGCAAAATTCTATCACATTTGTTCAATTTACGTCGTTCCTATTTCAGATAGCATACTGGGCTAGGCGGCATCTCAATGCGCATGCAATGACGAGTAAAATGCACTATTAAACTTCTAGGGTAGGGCAATCAGAGACCCGATTAGATCATTTTATATTATCGTTAATATAAGAATTCAGCGTAATTCTGTCACATTTGTTCAAGTTACGTAGCTCCTATTTCAGATAGCGTACTGGGCTAGGCGGCAGCTTAAAGCGCGTGGAATGGTGAGTAAAATGCACTATTAAACTTCTATGATAGGGCAATCAGAGACCCGATTAGATCATTTTATATTATGGTTAATTTAAAAATTCAGTGAAATTCTATCACAATTGTTCAATTTACGTCGCTCCTATTTCAGATAGCGTATTGGGATAAGCGGCATCTGAAAGCGCATGAAATGACGACTGAAATGCACTCTTAAACTTCTAGGGTAGGGCAAACAGAGACCCGATTAGATCATTTTATATTATGGTTAATATAAGAATTCAGCGAAATTCTATCACATTTGTTCAATTTACGTCGCTCCTATTTCAGATAGCTTATTGGGCTAAGCGGCATCTCAAAGCGCATGAAATGACGAGTGGAATGCACTATTAAACTTCTAGAGTAGGGCGAGCAAAGACACGATTAGATCATTTTACATTAAGATTAAAATAAGAATTCAGCGATATTCTATCACATTTGTTCAATTTACGTCGCTCCTATTTCAGATAGCTATTGGGCTAAGCGGCATCTCAAAGCGCATGAAATGACGAGAGAAATGCACTATTAAACTTCTAGGGTAGGGCAAACAGAGACCCGATTAGATCATTTTATATTTTGGTTAATATAAGAATTCAGCGAAATTCTATCACATTTGTGCAATTTACGTCGCTCCTATTTCAGATAGCGTATTGGGCTTAGCGGCATCTCAAAGCGCATGAAATGGCGAGTAAAATGCACTATTAAACTTCTAGGATAAGGCAAACAGAGACCCGATTAGATCATTTTATATTACGGTTAATATAAGAAGTCAGCGTAATTCTGTGACATTTGTTCAACTTACGTAGCTCCTATTACAGATAGCGTATTGGGCTACGCGGCATCTCAATGCGCATGAAATGACGAGTAAAATGCACTATTAAACTCCTAGGGTAGGGCAATCAGAGACCCGATTAGATCATTTTATATTATGGTTAATTTAAGAATTCAGCAAAATTCTATCACATTTGTTCAATTTACGTCGTTCCTATTTCAGATAGCATACTGGGCTAGGCGGCATCTTAAAGCGCGTGGAATGGCGAGTAAAATGCACTATTAAACTTCTATGATAGGGCAATCAGAGTACCGCTTAGATCATTTTATATTTTGTTTAATATAAGCTGTCAGGGAAATTCTATCACATTTGTTCTATTTACGTCGCTCCTATTTCAGATAGCGTATTGGCCTAAGAGGCATCTCAAAGCGCATGAAATGACGAGAGAAATGCACTATTAAACTTCTAGGATAAGGCAAACAGAGACACGATTAGATCATTTTATATTACGGTTAATATAAGAATTCAGCGTAATTCTGTCACATTTGTTCAATTTACGTCGCTGCTATTTCAGATAGCTTATTGGGCTAAGCGGCATCTCAAAGCGCATGAAATGACGAGTGGAATGCACTATTAAACTTCTAGGGTAGGGCGAGCAAAGACCCGATTAGATCATTTTACATAAAGGTTAAAATAAGAATTCAGCGAAATTCTATCACATTTGTTCAATTTACGTCGCTCCTATTTCAGATAGCTATTGGGCTAAGCGGCATCTCAAAGCGCATGAAATGACGAGAGAAATGCACTATTAAACTTCTTGGGTAGGGCGAACAGAGACCCGATTACATCATTTTATATTATGGTTAATTTAAGAATTCAGCAAAATTCTATCACATTTGTTCAGTTTTCATCGCTCCTATTTCAGATAGCGTATTGGGCTAAGCGGCATCTCACAGCGCATGAAATGACGAGTAAAATGCACTATTAAACTTCTAGGATAAGGCAAACGGAGACCCGATTAGACCATTTTATATTACGGTTAATATAAGAATTCAGCGTAATTCTATCACATTTGTTCAACTTACGTCGCTCCTATTTCAGATAGCGTACTGGGCTAGGCGGCATCTTAAAGCGCGTGGAAGGGCGAGTAAAATGCTCTATTGAACTTCTAGGGTAGGGCAATCAGAGACCCGATTAGATCATTTTATATTTTGGTTAATATAAGAATTCAGCGAAATTCTATCACATTTGTTGAATTTACGTTGCTCCTATTTCAGATAGCGTATTGGGCTAAGCGGCATCTCAGAGCGCATGAAATGACGAGTGAAATGCGCTCTTAAACTTCTAGGGTTGGGCGAACATAGACCCGATTAGATCATTTTACATTAAGGTTAATATAAGAATTCAGGGAAATTCTTTCACATTTGTTCAATTTACGTCGCTCCTATTTCAGATAGCTTATTGGGCTAAGCGGCATCTCAAAGCGCATGAAATCACGAGTGAAATGCACTATTAAACTTCTAGGGTAAGGCGAACAAAGACCCGATTATATCATTTTACATTAAGGTTAATATAATTATTCAGGGAAATTCTATCACATTTGTTCAATTTACGTGGCTCCTATTTCAGATAGCTTATTGGGCTCAGCGGCATCTCAAAGCGCATGTAATATCGAGTGAAATGCACTATTAATCTTCTAGCGTAGGGCGAACAGAGACCCGATTAGATCATTTTACATTAAGGTTAATATAAGAATTCAGCGAGATTCTCTCACATTTGTTCAATTTTCGTCGCTGATATTTCAGATAGCGTATTGGGCTAAGCGGCATCTCAAAGCGCAAGAAATGGCGAGTAAAATGCACTCCTATACTTCTATGATAGGGCAATCAGAGACCCGATTAGATCATTTTATATTATGGTTAATATAAGAATTCAGGGAAATTCTATCACATTTGTTCAATTTACGTCGCTGATATTTCAGATAGCGAATTGGGCTAAGCGGCACCTCAAAGCGCAAGAAATGGCGAGTAAAATGCACTATTAAACTTCTAGGGTAGAGCAATCAGAGACCCGATTAGATCATTTTATATTATGGTTAATTTGAGAATTCAGCAAAATTCTATCACATTTGTTCAATTTACGTCGTTCCTATTTCAGATAGCATACTGGGCTAGGCGGCATCTTAAAGCGCATGGAATGGCGAGTAAAATGCACTATTAAACTTCTAGGGTAGGGCGAACAAAGACCCGATTAGATCATTTTACATTAAGGATAATATAAGAATTCAGGGAAATTCTATCACATTTGTTCAACATACGTCGCTCCTATTTCAGATAGTGTACTGGGCTAGGCGGCATCTTAAAGCGCGTGGAAGGGCGAGTAAAATTCACTACCAAACTTCTATGATAGGGCAATCAGAGTCCCGTTTAGATCATTTTATATTTTGTTTAATATAAGATGTCAGGGAAATTCTATCACATTTGTTCAATTTACGTCGCTCCTATTTCAGATAGCGTATTGGGCTAAGCGGCATCTCAAAGCGCATGAAATGGCGAGTAAAATGCAGTATTAAACTTCTAGGGTAGGGCAATCAGAGACCCGATTAGATCATTTTATATTATGGTTAATATAAGAATTCAGCGAAATTCTATCACATTTGTTCAATTACGTCGCTCCTATTTCAGATAGCGTACTGGGCTAGGCGGCATCTTAAAGCGCGTGGAATGGCGAGTAAAATGCACTTTTAATCTTCTATGATAGGGCAATCAGAGACCCGATTAGATCATTTTATATTTTGGTTAATATAAGAATTCGGCGAAATTCTACCACATTTGTTCAATTTACGTCGCTCCTATTTCAGATAGCGTATTGGGCTAAGCGGCATCTCAAAGAGCATGAAATGACGAGTAAAATGCACTATTAAACTTCTAGGGTAGGGCAATCAGAGACCCGATTAGATCATTTTATATTATGGTTAATATAAGAATTCAGCGAAATTCTATCACATTTGTTCAATTTACGTCGCTCCTATTTCAGATAGCTTATTGGGCTAAGCGGCATCTCAAAGCGCATGAAATGACGAGTGGAATGCACTATTAAACTTCTAGGGTAGGGCGAGCAAAGACACGATTAGATCATTTTACATTAAGATTAAAATAAGAATTCAGCGAAATTCTATCACATTTGTTCAATTTACGTCGCTCCTATTTCAGATAGCTATTGGGCTAAGCGGCATCTCATAGCGCATGAAATGACGAGAGAAATGCACTATTAAACTTCTAGGGTAGGGCAAACAGAGACCCGATTAGATCATTTTATATTTTGGTTAATATAAGAATTCAGCGAAATTCTATCACATTTGTGCAATTTACGTCGCTCCTATTTCAGATAGCGTATTGGGCTTAGCGGCATCTCAAAGCGCATGAAATGGCGAGTAAAATGCACTATTAAACTTCTAGGATAAGGCAAACAGAGACCCGATTAGATCATTTTATATTACGGTTAATATAAGAATTCAGCGTAATTCTGTGACATTTGTTCAACTTACGTAGCTCCTATTTCAGATAGCGTATTGGGCTAAGCGGCATCTCAATGCGCATGAAATGACGAGTAAAATGCACTATTAAACTTCTAGGGTAGGGCAATCAGAGACCCGATTAGATCATTTTATATTATGGTTAATATAAGAATTCAGCGAAATTCTATCACATTTGTTCAATTTACGTCGCTCCTATTTCAGATAGCTTATTGGGCTAAGCGGCATCTCAAAGCGCATGAAATGACGAGTGGAATGCACTATTAAACTTCTAGGGTAGGGCGAGCAAAGACACGATTAGATCATTTTACATTAAGATTAAAATAAGAATTCAGCGAAATTCTATCACATTTGTTCAATTTACGTCGCTCCTATTTCAGATAGCTATTGGGCTAAGCGGCATCTCATAGCGCATGAAATGACGAGAGAAATGCACTATTAAACTTCTAGGGTAGGGCAAACAGAGACCCGATTAGATCATTTTATATTTTGGTTAATATAAGAATTCAGCGAAATTCTATCACATTTGTGCAATTTACGTCGCTCCTATTTCAGATAGCGTATTGGGCTTAGCGGCATCTCAAAGCGCATGAAATGGCGAGTAAAATGCACTATTAAACTTCTAGGATAAGGCAAAGAGAGACCCGATTAGATCATTTTATATTACGGTTAATATAAGAATTCAGCGTAATTCTGTGACATTTGTTCAACTTACGTAGCTCCTATTTCAGATAGCGTATTGGGCTAAGCGGCATCTCAATGCGCATGAAATGACGAGTAAAATGCACTATTAAACTCCTAGGGTAGGGCAATCAGAGACCCGATTAGATCATTTTATATTATGGTTAATTTAAGAATTCAGCAAGATTCTATCACATTTGTTCAATTTACGTCGTTCCTATTTCAGATAGCATACTGGGCTAGGCGGCATCTTAAAGCGAGTGGAATGGCGAGTAAAATGCACTATTAAACTTCTATGATAGGGCAATCAGAGACCCGATTAGATCATTTTATATTTTGGTTAATATAAGAATTCAGCGAAATTCTATCACATTTGTTCAATTTACGTCGCTCCTATTTCAGATAGCTTATTGGGCTAAGCGGCATCTCAAAGCGCATGAAATGACGAGTGGAATGCACTATTAAACTTCTAGGGTAGGGCGAGCAAAGACCCGATTAGATCATTTTACATAAAGGTTAAAATAAGAATTCAGCGAAATTCTATCACATTTGTTCAATTTACGTCGCTCCTATTTCAGATAGCTATTGGGCTAAGCGGCATCTCAAAGCGCATGAAATGACGAGAGAAATGCACTATTAAACTTCTTGGGTAGGGCGAATAGAGACCCGATTACATCATTTTATGTTATGGTTAATTTAAGAATTCAGCAAAATTCTATCACATTTGTTCAGTTTTCATCGCTCCTCTTTCAGATAGCGTATTGGGCTAAGCGGCATCTCAAAGCGCATGAAATGACGAGTAAAATGCACTATTAAACTTCTAGGATAAGGCAAACGGAGACCCGATTAGACCATTTTATATTACGGTTAATATAAGAATTCAGCGTAATTCTATCACATTTGTTCAACTTACGTCGCTCCTATTTCAGATAGCGTACTGGGCTAGGCGGCATCTTAAAGCGCGTGGAAGGGCGAGTAAAATGCACTCTTAAACTTCTATGATAGGGCAATCAGAGACACGATTAGATCATTTTATATTACGGTTAATATAAGAATTCAGCGTAATTCTGTCACATTCGTTCAAGTTACGTAGCTCCTATTTCAGATAGCGTACTGGGCTAGGCGGCAGCTTAAAGCGCGTGGAATGGCGAGTAAAATGCACTATTAAACTTCTATGATAGGGCAATCAGAGACCCGATTAGATCATTTTATATGTTGGTTAATATAAGAATTCAGCGAAATTCTATCACATTTGTTCCATTTACGTCGCTCCTACTTCAGATAGCTTATTGGGCTATGCGGCATCTCAAAGCGCATGAAATGACGAGTAAAATGCACTATTAAACTTCTAGGGTAGGGCAAACAGAGACCCGATTAGATCATTTTATATTTTGTTTAATATAAGAATTCAGCGAAATTCTATCACATTTGTTCAATTTACGTCGCTCCTATTTCAGATAGCGTATTGGGCTAAGCGGCATCTCAAAGCGCATGAAATGGCGAGTAAAATGCTCTATTAAACTTCTAGGGTAGGGCAATCAGAGACCCGATTAGATCTTTTTATATTTTGGTTAATATAAGAATTCAGCGTAATTCTATCACATTTGTTCAATTTACGTCGCTCCTATTTCAGATAGCATATTGGGCTAAGCGGCATCTCAAAGCGCATGAAATGATGAGTGAAATGTACTATTAAACTTCTAGGGTAGGGCGAACGAAGACCCGATTAGATCATTTTACATTAAGGTTAATATAAGAATTCAGCGAAATTCTATCACATTTGTTCAACTTACGTCGCTCCTATTTCAGATAGCGTACTGGGCTAGGCGGCATCTTAAAGCGCGTGGAAGTGCGAGTAAAATGCACTCTTAAACATCTATGATAGGGCAATCAGAGACCCGATTAGATCATTTTATATTTTGGTTAATATAAGAATTCAGCGAAATTCTATCACATTTGTTTAATTTACGTCGCTCCTATTTCAGATAGCGTATTGGGCTAAGCGGCATCTCAAAGCGCATGAAATGGCGAGTAAAATGCTCTATTAAACTTCTATGGTAGGGCAATCAGAGACCCGATTAGATCTTTTTATATTTTGGTTAATATAAGAATTCAGCGTAATTCTATCACATTTGTGCAATTTACGTCGCTCCTATTTCAGATAGCATATTGGGCTAAGCGGTATCTCAAAGCGCATGAAATGATGAGTGAAATGTACTATTAAACTTCTAGGGTAGGGCGAACGAAGACCAGATTAGATCATTTTACATTAAGGTTAATATAAGAATTCAGCGAAATTCTATCACATTTGTTCAGTTTACGTCGCTCCTATTTCAGATAGCGTATTGGGCTAAGCTGCATCTCAAAGCGCAAGAAATGGCTCGTAAAATGCACTATTAAACTTCTAGGGTAGGGCAAACAGAGACCCGATTAGATCATTTTATATTTTGTTTAATATAAGAATTCAGCGAAATTCTATCACATTTGTTCAATTTACGTCGCTCCTATTTCAGATAGCGTATTGGGCTTAGCGGCATCTCAAAGCGCATGAAATGGCGAGTAAAATGCACTATTAAACTTCTAGGATAAGGCAAACAGAGACCCGATTAGATCATTTTATATTACGGTTAATATAAGAATTCAGCGTAATTCTGTGACATTTGTTCAACTTACGTAGCTCCTATTTCAGATAGCGTATTGGGCTAAGCGGCATCTCAATGCGCATGAAATGACGAGTAAAATGCACTATTAAACTCCTAGGGTAGGGCAATCAGAGACCCGATTAGATCATTTTATATTATGGTTAATTTAAGAATTCAGCAAAATTCTATCACATTTGTGCAATTTACGTCGTTCCTATTTCAGATAGCATACTGGGCTAGGCGGCATCTTAAAGCGCGTGGAATGGCGAGTAAAATTGCACTATTAAACTTCTATGATAGGGCAATCAGAGTCCCGTTTAGATCATTTTATATTTTGTTTAATATAAGATGTCAGGGAAGTTCTATCACATTTGTTCTATTTACGTCGCTCCTATTTCAGATAGCGTATTGGCCTAAGAGGCATCTCAAAGCGCATGAAATGACGAGAGAAATGCACTATTAAACTTCTAGGATAAGGCAAACAGAGACACGATTAGATCATTTTATATTACGGTTAATATAAGAATTCAGCGTAATTCTGTCACATTTGTTCAGTTTTCATCGCTCCTATTTCAGATAGCTATTGGGCTAAGCGGCATCTCAAAGCGCATGAAATGACGAGAGAAATGCACTATTAAACTTCTTGGGTAGGGCGAACAGAGACCCGATTACATCATTTTATATTATGGTTAATTTAAGAATTCAGCAAAATTCTATCACATTTGTTCAGTTTTCATCGCTCCTATTTCAGATAGCGTATTGGGCTAAGCGGCATCTCAAAGCGCATGAAATGACGAGTAAAATGCACTATTAATCTTCTAGGACAAGGCAAACGGAGACCCGATTAGACCATTTTATATTACGGTTAATATAAGAATTCAGCGTAATTCTATCACATTTGTTCAACTTACGTCGCTCCTATTTCAGATAGCGTACTGGGCTAGGCGGCATCTTAAAGCGCGTGGAAGGGCGAGTAAAATGCACTCTCAAACATCTATGATAGGGCAATCAGAGACACGATTAGATCATTTTATATTACGATTAATATAAGAATTCAGCGTAATTCTGTCACATTTGTTCAATTTACGACGCTCCTATTTCAGATAGCGTATTGGGCTAAGCGGCATCTCAAAGCGCATGAAATGGCGAGTAAAATGCAGTATTAAACTTCTAGGGTAGGGCAATCAGAGACCCGATTAGATCAGTTTATATTATGGTTAATATAAGAATTCAGCGAAATTCTATCACATTTGTTCAATTACGTCGCTCCTATTTCAGAAGGCGTACTGGGCTAGGCGGCATCTTAAAGCGCGTGGAATGGCGAGTAAAATGCACTTTTAAACTTCTATGATAGGGCAATCAGAGACCCGATTAGATCATTTCATATTATGGTGAATTTAAGAATTCAGCGAAATTCTATCACATTTGTTCAATTTGCATCGCTCCTATTTCAGATAACGTATTGGGCTAAGCGGCATCTCAATGCGCATGCAATGACGAGTAAAATGCACTATTAAACTTCTAGGGTAGGGCAATCAGAGACCCGATTAGATCATTTTATATTATGGTTAATATAAGAATTCAGCAAAATTCTATCACATTTGTTCAATTTACGTCGTTCCTATTTCAGATAGCATACTGGGCTAGGCGGCATCTTAAAGCGCGTGGAATGGCGAGT
The DNA here is from genome assembly GCA_916610135.2 of Macropis europaea. Classification (NCBI taxonomy): domain Eukaryota; kingdom Metazoa; phylum Arthropoda; class Insecta; order Hymenoptera; family Melittidae; genus Macropis; species Macropis europaea. Next base: position 96,075 of record CAKAJE020001050.1, on the reverse strand, counting down.
AAAATGCACTATTAAACTTCTAGGGTAGGGCGAACAAAGACCCGATTAGATCATTTTTCATTAAGGTTAATATAAGAATTCAGGGAAATTCTATCACATTTGTTCAATTTACGTCGTTCCTATTTGAGATAGCGTACTGGGCTTGGCGGCATGTTAAAGCGCGTGGAATGGCGAGTAAAGTGCACTATTAAACTTCTATGATAGGGCAATCAGAGACCGTTTAGATCATTTTATATTTTGGTTAATATAAGAATTCAGGGAAATTCTATCGCATTTGTTCAACATACGTCGGTCCTATTTCAGATAGTGTACTGGGCTAGGCGGAATCTTAAAGCGCGTGGAAGGGCGAGTAAAATGCACTACTAAACTTCTATGATAGGGCAATCAGAGTCCCGTTTAGATCATTTTATATTTTGTTTAATATAAGATTTCAGGGAAATTCTATCACATTTGTTCAATTTACGTCGCTGATATTTCAGATAGCGAATTGGGCTAAGCGACATCTCAAAGCGCAAGAAATGGCGAGTAAAATGCACTCTTAAACTTCTATGATAGGGCAATCAGAGACACGATTAGATCATTTTATATTACGGTTAATATAAGAATTCAGCGTAATTCTGTCACATTTGTTCAAGTTACGTAGCTCCTATTTCAGATAGCGTACTGGGCTAGGCGGCAGCTTAAAGCGCGTGGAATGGTGAGTAAAATGCACTATTAAACTTCTATGATAGGGCTATCAGAGACCCGATTAGATCATTTTATATGTTGGTTAATATAAGAATTCAGCGAAATTCTATCACATTTGTTCAATTTACGTAGCTCCTATTTCAGATAGCGTATTGGGATAAGCGGCATCTCAAAGCGCATGAAATGGCGAGTAAAATGCACTATTAAACTTCTAGGGTAGGGCAAACAGAGACACGATTAGATCATTTTATATTACGGTTAATATAAGAATTCAGCGTAATTCTGTGACATTTGTTCAACTTACGTAGCTCCTATTTCAGATAGCGTATTGGGCTAAGCGGCATCTCAATGCGCATGAAATGACGAGTAAAATGCACTATTAAACTCCTAGGGTAGGGCAATCAGAGACCCGATTAGATCATTTTATATTATGGTTAATTTAAGAATTCAGCAAAATTCTATCACATTTGATCAATTTACGTCGTTCCTATTTCAGATAGCATACTGGGCTAGGCGGCATCTTAAAGCGCGTGGAATGGCGAGTAAAATGCACTATTAAACTTCTATGATAGGGCAATCAGAGTCCCGTTTAGATCATTTTATATTTTGTTTAATATAAGATGTCAGGGAAATTCTATCACATTTGTTCTATTTACGTCGCTCCTATTTCAGATAGCGTATTGGCCTAAGAGGCATCTCAAAGCGCATGAAATGACGAGAGAAATGCACTATTAAACTTCTAGGATAAGGCAAACAGAGACACGATTAGATCATTTTATATTACGGTTAATATAAGAATTCAGCGTAATTCTGTCACATTTGTTCAGTTTTCATCGCTCCTATTTCAGATAGCTATTGGGCTAAGCGGCATCTCAAAGCGCATGAAATGACGAGAGAAATGCACTATTAAACTTCTAGGATAAGGCGAACAGAGACCCGATTACATCATTTTATATTATGGTTAATTTAAGAATTCAGCAAAATTCTATCACATTTGTTCAGTTTTCATCGCTCCTATTTCAGATAGCGTATTGGGCTAAGCGGCATCTCAAAGCGCATGAAATGACGAGTAAAATGCACTATTAAACTTCTAGGATAAGGCAAACGGAGACCCGATTAGACCATTTTATATTACGGTTAATATAAGAATTCAGCGTAATTCTATCACATTTGTTCAATTTACGACGCTCCTATTTCAGATAGCGTATTGGGCTAAGCGGCATCTCAAAGCGCATGAAATGGCGAGTAAAATGCAGTATTAAACTTCTAGGGTAGGGCAATCAGAGACCCGATTAGATCATTTTATATTTTGGTTAATATAAGAATTCGGCGAAATTCTACCACATTTGTTCAATTTACGTCGCTCCTATTTCAGATAGCGTATTGGGCTAAGCGGCATCTCAAAGAGCATGAAATGACGAGTAAAATGCACTATTAAACTTCTAGGGTAGGGCAATCAGAGACCCGATTAGATCATTTCATATTATGGTGAATTTAAGAATTCAGCGAAATTCTATCACATTTGTTCAATTTGCATCGCTCCTATTTCAGATAACGTATTGGGCTAAGCGGCATCTCAATGCGCATGCAATGACGAGTAAAATGCACTATTAAACTTCTAGGGTAGGGCAATCAGAGACCCGATTAGATCATTTTATATTATGGTTAATATAAGAATTCAGCAAAATTCTATCACATTTGTTCAATTTACGTCGTTCCTATTTCAGATAGCGTATTGGGCTAGGCGGCATCTTAAGGCGCGTGGAACGGCGAGTAAAATGCACTACTAAACTTCTAGGGTAGGGCAATCAGAGACCCGATTAGATCATTTTACATTAAGGTTAAAATAAGAATTCAGCGAAATTCTATCACATTTGTTCAATTTGCATCGCTCCTATTTCAGATAGCGTATTGGGCTAAGCGGCATCTCAATGCGCATGCAATGACGAGTAAAATGCACTATTAAACTTCTGGGGTAGGGCAATCAGAGAGCCGATTAGATCATTTTATATTATGGTTAATATAAGAATTCAGCAAAATTCTATCACATTTGTTCAATTTACGTCGTTCCTATTTGAGATAGCGTACTGGGCTAGGCGGCATGTTAAAGCGCGTGGAATGGCGAGTAAAGTGCACTATTAAACTTCTAGGGTAGGGCAATCAGAGACCCGATTAGATCATTTTATATTATGGTTAATATAAGAATTCAGCGAAATTCTACCACATTTGTTCAATTTACGACGCTCCTATTTCAGATAGCGTATTGGGCTAAGCGGCATCTCAAAGAGCATGAAATGACGAGTAAAATGCACTATTAAACTTCTAGGGTAGGGCAATCAGAGACCCGATTAGATCATTTCATATTATGGTGAATTTAAGAATTCAGCGAAATTCTATCACATTTGTTCAATTTGCATTGCTCCTCTTTCAGATAACGTATTGGGCTAAGCGGCATCTCAATGCGCATGCAATGACGAGTAAAATGCACTATTAAACTTCTAGGGTAGGGCAATCAGAGACCCGATTAGATCATTTTATATTATGGTTAATATAAGAATTCAGCAAAATTCTATCACATTTGTTCAATTTACGTCGTTCCTATTTCAGATAGCATACTGGGCTAGGCGGCATCTTAAAGCGCGTGGAATGGCGAGTAAAATGCACTATTAAACTTCTAGGGTAGGGCGAACAAAGACCCGATTAGATCATTTTTCATTAAGGTTAATATAAGAATTCAGGGAAATTCTATCACATTTGTTCAATTTACGTCGTTCCTATTTGAGATAGCGTACTGGGCTTGGCGGCATGTTAAAGCGCGTGGAATGGCGAGTAAAGTGCACTATTAAACTTCTATGATAGGGCAATCAGAGACCGTTTAGATCATTTTATATTTTGGTTAATATAAGAATTCAGGGAAATTCTATCGCATTTGTTCAACATACGTCGCTCCTATTTCAGATAGTGTACTGGGCTAGGCGGAATCTTAAAGCGCGTGGAAGGGCGAGTAAAATGCACTACTAAACTTCTATGATAGGGCAATCAGAGTCCCGTTTAGATCATTTTATATTTTGTTTAATATAAGATTTCAGGGAAATTCTATCACATTTGTTCAATTTACGTCGCTGATATTTCAGATAGCGAATTGGGCTAAGCGACATCTCAAAGCGCAAGAAATGGCGAGTAAAATGCACTCTTAAACTTCTATGATTGGGCAATCAGAGACACGATTAGATCATTTTATATTACGGTTAATATAAGAATTCAGCGTAATTCTGTCACATTTGTTCAAGTTACGTAGCTCCTATTTCAGATAGCGTACTGGGCTAGGCGGCAGCTTAAAGCGCGTGGAATGGTGAGTAAAATGCACTGTTAAACTTCTATGATAGGGCTATCAGAGACCCGATTAGATCATTTTATATGTTGGTTAATATAAGAATTCAGCGAAATTCTATCACATTTGTTCAATTTACGTAGCTCCTATTTCAGATAGCGTATTGGGATAAGCGGCATCTCAAAGCGCATGAAATGGCGAGTAAAATGCACTATTAAACTTCTAGGGTAGGGCAAACAGAGACACGATTAGATCATTTTATATTACGGTTAATATAAGAATTCAGCGTAATTCTGTGACATTTGTTCAACTTACGTAGCTCCTATTTCAGATAGCGTATTGGGCTAAGCGGCATCTCAATGCGCATGAAATGACGAGTAAAATGCACTATTAAACTCCTAGGGTAGGGCAATCAGAGACCCGATTAGATCATTTTATATTATGGTTAATTTTAGAATTCAGCAAAATTCTATCACATTTGTTCAATTTACGTCGTTCCTATTTCAGATAGCATACTGGGCTAGGCGGCATCTTAAAGCGCGTGGAATGGCGAGTAAAATGCACTATTAAACTTCTATGATAGGGCAATCAGAGTCCCGTTTAGATCATTTTATATTTTGTTTAATATAAGATGTCAGGGAAATTCTATCACATTTGTTCTATTTACGTCGCTCCTATTTCAGATAGCGTATTGGCCTAAGAGGCATCTCAAAGCGCATGAAATGACGAGAGAAATGCACTATTAAACTTCTAGGATAAGGCAAACAGAGACACGATTAGATCATTTTATATTACGGTTAATATAAGAATTCAGCGTAATTCTGTCACATTTGTTCAGTTTTCATCGCTCCTATTTCAGATAGCTATTGGGCTAAGCGGCATCTCAAAGCGCATGAAATGACGAGAGAAATGCACTATTAAACTTCTAGGGTAGGGCGAACAAAGACCCGATTAGATCATTTTACACTAAGGTTAAAATAAGAATTCAGAAAAATTCTATCACATTTGTTCAATTTACGTCGCTCCTATTTCAGATAGCGTATTGGGCTAAGCGGCATCTCAATGCACATGAAATGACGAGAGAAATGCACTATTAAACTTCTTGTGTAGGGCGAACAGAGACCCGATTACATCATTTTATATTATGGTTAATTTAAGAATTCGGCAAAATTCTATCACATTTGTTCAATTTACGTCTCCCCTACTTCAGATAGCGTACTGGGCTAGGCGGCATTTTAAAGCGCGCGGAAGGACGAGTAAAATGCACTACTAAACTTCTATGGTAGGGCAATCAGAGACCCGATTAGATCATTTTACATTATGGTTAATAAAAGAATTCAGCCAAATTCTATCACATTTGTTCAATTCACTTCGCTCCTATTTCAGATAGCATATTGGGCTAAGCGACATCCCATGGCGCATGAAATGACGAGCGATTTGCACTATTAAACTTGTAGGGTAGGGCGAACAGAGACCCGATTAGATCATTTTACATTAAGGTTAATATAAGAATTCAGGGAAATTCTATCACATATGTTCAATTTACGTCGCTCCTATTTCAGATAGCGTATTGGGCTAAGCGGCGTCTCAAAGCGCATGAAATGGCGAGTAAAATGCACTATTAAACTTCTAGGATAAGGCAAACAGAGACCCGATTAGATCATTTTATATTACGGTTAATATAAGAATGCAGCGTAATTCTGTGACATTTGTTCAACTTACGTAGCTCCTATTCCAGATAGCGTATTGGGCTAAGCGGCATCTCAATGCGCATGAAATGTCGAGTAAAATGCACTATTAAACTTCTATGATAGGGCAATCAGAGACCCGATTTGATCATTTTATATTTTGGTTAATATAAGAATTCAGCGAATTTCTATCACATTTGTTCAATTTCCGTCGCTCCTATTTCAGATAGCGTATTGGGCTAAGCGGCATCTCAAAGCGCACGAAAGGGCGAGTAAAATGCACTATTAAACTTCTAGGGTAGGGCAATCAGAGACCCGATTAGATCATTTTATATTATGGTTAATATAAGAATTCAGCGAAATTCTATCACATTTGTTCAATTTACGTCGCTGCTATTACTGATAGCTTATTGTGCTAAGCGGCATCTCAAAGCGCATGAAATGACGAGTGGAATGCACTATTAAACTTCTAGGGTAGGGCGAACAAAGATCCGATTAGATCATTTTGCATTAAGGTTAAAATAAGAATTCAGCGAAATTCTATCACATTTGTTCAATTTACGTCGCTCCTATTTCAGATAGCTATTGGGCTAAGCGGCATCTCAATGCGCATGAAATGACGAGAGAAATGCACTATTAAACTTCTTGGGTAGGGCGAACAGAGACCCGATTACATCATTTTATATTATGGTTAATTTAAGAATTCAGCAAAATTCTATCACATTTGTTCAATTTTCATCGCTCCTATTTCAGATAGCGTATTGGGCTGAGCGGCATCTCAAAGCACATGAAATGACGAGTGAAATGCACTATTAAACTTCTAGGGTAGGGCGAACAAAGACCCGATTAGATCATTTTACAATTCAGGTTAATATAAGAATTCAGCGAAATTCTATCACATTTGTTCAGTTTACGTCGCTCCTATTTCAGATAGCGTATTGGGCTAAGCTGAATTTCAAAGCGCAAGAAATGGCTCGTAAAATGCACTATTAAACGTCTAGGGTAGGGCAAACAGAGACCCGATTAGATCATTTTATATTTTGGTTAATATAAGAATTCAGCGAAATTCTATCACATTTGTTCAATTTACGTCGCTCCTATTTCAGATAGCGTATTGGGCTAAGCGGCATCTTAAAGCGCATGAAATGGCGAGTAAAATGCACTATTAAACTTCTAGGGTAGGGCGAACAGAGACCCGATTAGATCATTTTACATTAAGGTTAATATAAGTATTCAGGGAACTTCTATCACATTTGTTCAATTTACGTCGCTCCTATTTCAGATAGCATATTGGGCTAAGCGGCATCTCAAAGCGCATGAAATGACGAGTGAAATGCACTATCAATCTTCTAGGGTAGGGCGAACAAAGACCCGATTAGATCATTTTACATTAATGTTAATATAAGAATTCAGCGAAATTCTATCACATTTGTTCAGTGTACGTCGCTCCTATTTCAGATAGCGTATTGGGATAAGCTGCATCTCAAAGCGCAAGAAATGGCTCGTAAAATGCACTATTAAACTTCTAGGGTAGGGCAAACAGAGACCCGATTAGATCATTTTATATTTTGGTTAATATAAGAATTCAGCAAAATTCTATCACATTTGTTCAATTTACGTCGTTCCTATTTCAGATAGCATACTGGGCTAGGCGGCATCTTAAAGCGCGTGGAATGGCGAGTAAAATGCACTATTAAACTTCTAGGGTAGGGCAATCAGAGACCCGATTAGATCATTTTATATTATGGTTAATATAAGAATTGAGCGAAATTCTATCACATTTGTTCAATTTACGTCGCTGCTATTACAGATAGCTTATTGTGCTAAGCGGCATCTCAAAGCGCATGAAATGACGAGTGGAATGCACTATTAAACTTCTAGGGTAGGGCGAACAAAGACCCGATTAGATCATTTTACATTAAGGTTAAAATAAGAATTCAGCGAAATTCTATCACATTTGTTCAATTTACATCGCTCCTATTTCAGATAGCTATTGGGCTAAGCGGCATCTCAATGCGCATGAAATGACGAGAGAAATGCACTATTAAACTTCTTGGGTAGGGCGAACAGAGACCCGATTACATCATTTTATATTATGGTTAATTTAAGAATTCAGCAAAATTCTATCACATTTGTTCAATTTTCATCGCTCCTATTTCCGATAGGGTATTGGGCTAAGCGGCATCTCAAAGCGCATGAAATGACGAGTAAAATGCACTGTTAAACTTCTAGGATAAGGCAAACGGAGACCCGATTAGACCATTTTATATTACGGTTAATATAAGAATGCAGCGTAATTCTATCACATTTGTTCAACTTACGTCGCTCCTATTTCAGGTAGCGTACTGGGCTAGGCGGCATCTTAAAGCGCAAGAAATGGCGAGTAAAATGCACTATTAAACTTCTAGGGTAGGGCAAACAGAGATCCCATTAGATCATTTTATATTATGGTTAATTTAAGAATTAAGCGAAATTCTATCACAATTGTTCAATTTACGTCGCTCCTATTTCAGATAGCGTATTGGGATAAGCGGCATCTCAAAACGCATGAAATGACGACTGAAATGCACTCTTAAACTTCTAGGGTAGGGCAAGCAGAGACCCGATTAGATCATTTCATATTATGGTTTATTGAAGAATTCAAAAAAATTCTATCACATTTGTTCAATTTACGTCGCTCCTATTTCAGATAGCTTATTGGGCTAAGCGGCATCTCAAAGCGCATGAAATGACGAGAGAAATGCACTATTAAACTTCTAGGGTAGGGCGAACAAAGACCCGATTAGATCATTTTACACTAAGGTTAAAATAAGAATTCAGAAAAATTCTATCACATTTGTTCAATTTACGTCGCTCCTATTTCAGATAGCGTATTGGGCTAAGCGGCATCTCAAAGCACATGAAATGACGAGAGAAATGCACTATTAAACTTCTTGTGTAGGGCGAACAGAGACCCGATTACATCATTTTATATTATGGTTAATTTAAGAATTCGGCAAAATTCTATCACATTTGTTCAATTTCCGTCGCTCCTATTTCAGATAGCGTACTGGGCTAGGCGGCATCTTAAAGCGCGTGGAATGGCGAGTAAAATGCTCTATTAAACTTCTATGATAGGGCAATCAGTGTCCCGATTAGATCATTTTACATTAAGGTTAAAAGGAGAATTCAGCGAAATTCTATCACATTTGTTCAATTTACGTCGCTCCTATTTCAGATAGCGTACTGGGCTAAGCGGCATCTCAATGCGCATGAAATGACGAGAGAAATGCACTATTAAACTTCTTGGGTAGGGCGAACAGAGACCCGATTACATCATTTTATATTATGGTTAATTTAAGAATTCAGCAAAATTCTATCACATTTGTTCAATTTTCATCGCTCCTATTTCAGATAGCGTATTGGGCTGAGCGGCATCTCAAAGCACATGAAATGACGAGTGAAATGCACTATTAAACTTCTAGGGTAGGGCGAACAAAGACCCGATTAGATCATTTTACATTCAGGTTAATATAAGAATTCAGCGAAATTCTATCACATTTGTTCAGTTTACGTCGCTCCTATTTCAGATAGCGTATTGGGCTAAGCTGAATTTCAAAGCGCAAGAAATGGCTCGTAAAATGCACTATTAAACGTCTAGGGTAGGGCAAACAGAGACCCGATTAGATCATTTTATATTTTGGTTAATATAAGAATTCAGCGAAATTCTATCACATTTGTTCAATTTACGTCGCTCCTATTTCAGATAGCGTATTGGGCTAAGCGGCATCTTAAAGCGCATGAAATGGCGAGTAAAATGCACTATTAAACTTCTAGGGTAGGGCGAACAGAGACCCGATTAGATCATTTTACATTAAGGTTAATATAAGAATTCAGCGAAATTCTATCACATTTGTTCAGTGTACGTCGCTCCTATTTCAGATAGCGTATTGGGATAAGCTGCATCTCAAAGCGCAAGAAATGGCTCGTAAAATGCACTATTAAACTTCTAGGGTAGGGCAAACAGAGACCCGATTAGATCATTTTATATTTTGGTTAATATACGAATTCAGCAAAATTCTATCACATTTGTTCAATTTACGTCGTTCCTATTTCAGATAGCATACTGGGCTAGGCGGCATCTTAAAGCGCGTGGAATGGCGAGTAAAATGCACTATTAAACTTCTAGGGTAGGGCAATCAGAGACCCGATTAGATCATTTTATATTATGGTTAATATAAGAATTGAGCGAAATTCTATCACATTTGTTCAATTTACGTCGCTGCTATTACAGATAGCTTATTGTGCTAAGCGGCATCTCAAAGCGCATGAAATGACGAGTGGAATGCACTATTAAACTTCTAGGGTAGGGCGAACAAAGACCCGATTAGATCATTTTACATTAAGGTTAAAATAAGAATTCAGCGAAATTCTATCACATTTGTTCAATTTACATCGCTCCTATTTCAGATAGCTATTGGGCTAAGCGGCATCTCAATGCGCATGAAATGACGAGAGAAATGCACTATTAAACTTCTTGGGTAGGGCGAACAGAGACCCGATTACATCATTTTATATTATGGTTAATTTAAGAATTCAGCAAAATTCTATCACATTTGTTCAATTTTCATCGCTCCTATTTCAGATAGCGTATTGGGCTAAGCGGCATCTCAAAGCGCATGAAATGACGAGTAAAATGCACTGTTAAACTTCTAGGATAAGGCAAACGGAGACCCGATTAGACCATTTTATATTACGGTTAATATAAGAATGCAGCGTAATTCTATCACATTTGTTCAACTTACGTCGCTCCTATTTCAGGTAGCGTACTGGGCTAGGCGGCATCTTAAAGCGCAAGAAATGGCGAGTAAAATGCACTATTAAACTTCTAGGGCAGGGCAAACAGAGATCCCATTAGATCATTTTATATTATGGTTAATTTAAGAATTCAGCGAAATTCTATCACAATTGTTCAATTTACGTCGCTCCTATTTCAGATAGCGTATTGGGATAAGCGGCATCTCAAAACGCATGAAATGACGACTGAAATGCACTCTTAAACTTCTAGGGTAGGGCAAGCAGAGACCCGATTAGATCATTTCATATTATGGTTTATTGAAGAATTCAAAAAAATTCTATCACATTTGTTCAATTTACGTCGCTCCTATTTCAGATAGGTTATTGGGCTAAGCGGCATCTCAAAGCGCATGAAATGACGAGAGAAATGCACTATTAAACTTCTAGGGTAGGGCGAACAAAGACCCGATTAGATCATTTTACACTAAGGTTAAAATAAGAATTCAGAAAAATTCTATCACATTTGTTCAATTTACGTCGCTCCTATTTCAGATAGGTTATTGGGCTAAGCGGCATCTCAAAGCGCATGAAATGACGAGAGAAATGCACTATTAAACTTCTAGGGTAGGGCGAACAAAGACCCGATTAGATCATTTTACACTAAGGTTAAAATAAGAATTCAGAAAAATTCTATCACATTTGTTCAATTTACGTCGCTCCTATTTCAGATAGCGTATTGGGCTAAGCGGCATCTCAAAGCACATGAAATGACGAGAGAAATGCACTATTAAACTTCTTGTGTAGGGCGAACAGAGACCCGATTACATCATTTTATATTATGGTTAATTTAAGAATTCGGCAAAATTCTATCACATTTGTTCAATTTCCGTCGCTCCTATTTCAGATAGCGTACTGGGCTAGGCGGCATCTTAAAGCGCGTGGAATGGCGAGTAAAATGCTCTATTAAATTTCTATGATAGGGCAATCAGTGTCCCGATTAGATCATTTTACATTAAGGTTAAAAGGAGAATTCAGCGAAATTCTATCACATTTGTTCAATTTACGTCGCTCCTATTTCAGATAGCGTACTGGGCTAAGCGGCATCTCAAAGCGCAAGAAATGGCGAGTAAAATGCACTATTAAACTTCTAGGGCAGGGCAAACAGAGATCCCATTAGATCATTTTATATTATGGTTAATTTAAGAATTCAGCGAAATTCTATCACAATTGTTCAATTTACGTCGCTCCTATTTCAGATAGCGTATTGGGATAAGCGGCATCTCAAAACGCATGAAATGACGACTGAAATGCACTCTTAAACTTCTAGGGTAGGGCAAGCAGAGACCCGATTAGATCATTTCATATTATGGTTTATTGAAGAATTCAAAAAAATTCTATCACATTTGTTCAATTTACGTCGCTCCTATTTCAGATAGGTTATTGGGCTAAGCGGCATCTCAAAGCGCATGAAATGACGAGAGAAATGCACTATTAAACTTCTAGGGTAGGGCGAACAAAGACCCGATTAGATCATTTTACACTAAGGTTAAAATAAGAATTCAGAAAAATTCTGACACATTTGTTCAATTTACGTCGCTCCTATTTCTGATAGCGTATTGGGCTAAGCGGCATCTCAAAGCACATGAAATGACGAGAGAAATGCACTATTAAACTTCTTGTGTAGGGCGAACAGAGACCCGATTACATCATTTTATATTATGGTTAATTTAAGAATTCGGCAAAATTCTATCACATTTGTTCAATTTCCGTCGCTCCTATTTCAGATAGCGTACTGGGCTAGGCGGCATCTTAAAGCGCGTGGAATGGCGAGTAAAATGCTCTATTAAACTTCTATGATAGGGCAATCAGAGACCCGATTAGATCATTTTAACTTTTGGTTAATATAAGAATTCAGCGAAATTCTATCACATTTGGTCAATTTACATCGCTCCTATTTCAGATAGCTTATTGGGCTAAGCGGCATCTCAAAGCGCATGAAATGGCGAGTAAAATGCACTATTAAACTTCTAGGATAAGGCAAACAGAGACACGATTAGATCATTTTATATTACGGTTAATATAAGAATTCAGCGTAATTCTGTGACATTTGTTCAACTTACGTAGCTCCTATTTCAGATAGCGTATTGGGCTAAGCGGCATCTCAAAGTGCATGAAATGGCGAGTAAAATGCACTATTAAACTTCTAGGATAAGGCAAACAGAGACCCGATTAGATCATTTTATATTACGGTTAATATAAGAATTCAGCGTAATTCTGTGACATTTGTTCATCTTACGTAGCTCCGATTCCAGATAGCGTATTGGGCTAAGCGGCATCTCAATGCGCATGAAATGTCGAGTAAAATGCACTATTAAACTTCTATGATAGGGCAATCAGAGACCCGATTTGATCATTTTATATTTTGGTTAATATAAGAATTCAGCGAAATTCTATCACATTTGTTCAATTTCCGTCGCTCCTATTTCAGATAGCGTATTGGGCTAAGCGGCATCTCAAAGCGCACGAAAGGGCGAGTAAAATGCACTATTAAACTTCTAGGGTAGGGCAATCAGAGACCCGATTAGATCATTTTATATTATGGTTAATATAAGAATTGAGCGAAATTCTATCACATTTGTTCAATTTACGTCGCTGCTATTACAGATAGCTTATTGTGCTAAGCGGCATCTCAAAGCGCATGAAATGACGAGTGGAATGCACTATTAAACTTCTAGGGTAGGGCGAACAAAGACCCGATTAGATCATTTTACATTAAGGTTAAAATAAGAATTCAGCGAAATTCTATCACATTTGTTCAATTTACATCGCTCCTATTTCAGATAGCTATTGGGCTAAGCAGCATCTCAATGCGCATGAAATGACGAGAGAAATGCACTATTAAACTTCTTGGGTAGGGCGAACAGAGACCCGATTACATCATTTTATATTATGGTTAATTTAAGAATTCAGCAAAATTCTATCACATTTGTTCAATTTTCATCGCTCCTATTTCCGATAGGGTATTGGGCTAAGCGGCATCTCAAAGCGCACGAAATGACGAGTAAAATGCACTGTTAAACTTCTAGGATAAGGCAAACGGAGACCCGATTAGACCATTTTATATTACGGTTAATATAAGAATGCAGCGTAATTCTATCACATTTGTTCAACTTACGTCGCTCCTATTTCAGGTAGCGTACTGGGCTAGGCGGCATCTTAAAGCGCGTGAAATCGCGAGTAAAATGCACTATTAAACTTCTATGATAGGGCAATCAGAGACCCGATTAGTTCTTTTTATATTTTGGTTAATATAAGAATTCAGCGTAATTCTATCACATTTGTTCAATTTACGTCGCTCCTATTTCAGATAGCATATTGGGCTAAGCGGCATCTCAAAGCGCATGAAATGACGAGTGAAATGCACTTTTAAACTTCTAGGGTAGGGCGAACAAAGACCCGATTAGATCATTTTACATTCAGGTTAATATAAGAATTCAGCGAAATTCTATCACATTTGTTCAGTTTACGTCGCTCCTATTTCAGATAGCGTATTGGGCTAAGCTGCATCTCAAAGCGCAAGAAATGGCTCGTAAAATGCACTATTAAACTTCTAGGGTAGGGCAAACAGAGACCCGATTAGATCATTTTATATTTTGGTTAATATAAGAATTCAGCAAAATTCTATCACATTTGTTCAATTTACGTCGCTCCTATTTCAGATAGCGTATTGGGCTCAGCTGCATCTCAAAGCGCAAGAAATGGCTCGTAAAATGCACTATTAAACTTCTAGGGTAGGGCAAACAGAGACCCGATTAGATCATTTTATATTTTGGTTAATATAAGAATTCAGCAAAATTCTATCACATTTGTTCAATTTACGTCGCTCCTATTTCAGATAGCGTACTGCGCTAGGCGGCATCTTGAAGCGCGTGGAAGGGCGAGTAAAATGCACTACTAAACTTCTATGATACGGCAATCAGAGTCCCGATTAGATCATTTTATATCTTGTTTACTATAACATTTCAGGGAAATTCTATCACATTTGTTCAATTTACGTCGCTCCTATTTCAGATACCGTATTGGGCTAAGCGGCATCTCAAAGCGCATGAAATGGCGAGTAAAATGCACTATTAAACTTCTATGATAGGGCAATCAGAGACCCGATTAGATCTTTTTATATTTTGGTTAATATAAGAATGCAGCGTAATTCTATCACATTTGTTCAATTTACGTCGCTCCTATTTCAGATAGCATATTGGGCTAAGCGGCATCTCAAAGCGCATGAAATGACGAGTGAAATGCACTATTAAACTTCTAGGGTAGGGCGAACAAAGACCCGATTAGATCATTTTACATTCAGGTTAATATAAGAATTCAGCGAGATTCTCTCACATTTGTTCAATTTACGTCGCTAATATTTCAGATAGCGTATTGGGCTAAGCGGCATCACAAAGCGCAAGAAATGGCGAGTAAAATGCACTATTAAACTTCTAGGGTAGGGCAAGCAGAGACCCGATTAGATCATTTTATATTATGGTTAATTTAAGAATTCAGCAAAATTCTATCACATTTGTTCAATTTACGTCGTTCCTATTTCAGATAGCATACTGGGCTAGGCGGCATCTTAAAGCGCGTGAAATCGCGAGTAAAATGCACTATTAAACTTCTATGATAGGGCAATCAGAGACCCGATTAGATCTTTTTATATTTTGGTTAATATAAGAATTCAGCGTAATTCTATCACATTTGTTCAATTTACGTCGCTCCTATTTCAGATAGCATATTGGGCTAAGCGGCATCTCAAAGCGCATGAAATGACGAGTGAAATGCACTATTAAACTTCTAGGGTAGGGCGAACGAAGACCCGATTAGATCATTTTACATTAAGGTTAATATAAGAATTCAGCGAAATTCTATCACATTTGTTCAATTTACGTCGCTCCTATTTCAGATAGCGTATTGGGCTTAGCGGCATCTCAAAGCGCATGACATGGCGAGTAAAATGCACTATTAAACTTCTAGGATAAGGCAAACAGAGACCCGATTAGATCATTTTATATTACGGTTAATATAAGAATTCAGCGTAATTCTGTGACATTTGTTCAACTTACGTCGTTCCTATTTCAGATAGCATACTGGGCTAGGCGGCATCTTAAAGCGCGTGGAATGGCGAGTAAAATGCACTATTAAACTTCTAGGGTAGGGCGAACGAAGACCCGATTAGATCATTTTACATTAAGGTTAATATAAGAATTCAGCGAAATTCAATCACATTTGTTCAATTTACGTCGCTCCTATTTCAGATAGCGTATTGGGCTAAGCGGCATCTCAAAGCGCATGAAATGACGAGTGAAATCCACTATTAAACTTCTAGGGTAGGGCGAACGAAGACACGATTAGATCATTTTACATTAAGGTTAATATAAGAATTCAGCGAAATTCTATCACATTTGTTCAATTTACGTCGCTCCTATTTCAGATAGCGTATTGGGCTAAGCGGCATCTCAAAGCGCATGGAATGACGAGTGAAATGCACTATTAAACTTCTAGGGTAGGGCGAACAGGGACCCGAATAGATCATTTTATATTACGGTTAATATAAGAATTCAGCGTAATTCTATCACATTTGTTCAACTAACGTCGCTCCTATTTCAGATAGCGTAATGGGCTAGGCGGCATCTTAAAGCGCGTGGAAGGGCGAGTAAAATGCACTACTAAACTTCTATGATAGGGCAATCAGAGTCCCGCTTTGATCATTTTATATTTTGTTTAATATAAGATGTCAGGGAAATTCTATCACATTTGTTCTATTTACGTCGCTCCTATTTCAGATAGCGTATTGGGCTAAGCGGCATCTCAAAGCGCATGATATGACGAGAGAAATGCACTATTAAACTTCTAGGATAAGGCAAACAGAGACACGATTAGATCATTTTATATTACGGTTAATATAAGAATTCAGCGTAATTCTGTCACATTTGTTCAAGTTGCGTAGCTCCTATTTCAGATAGCGTACTGGGCTAGGCGGCAACTTAAAGCGCGTGGAATGGCGAGTAAAATGCACTATTAAACTTCTATGATAGGGCAATCAGTGTCCCGATTAGATCATTTTACATTAAGGTTAAAATGAGAATTCAGCGAAATTCTATCACATTTGTTCAATTTACGTCACTCCTATTTCAGATAGCGTACTGGGCTAAGCGGCATCTCAAAGCGCAAGAAATGGCGAGTAAAATGCACTATTAAACTTCTAGGGCAGGGAAAACAGAGACCCCATTAGGTCATTTTATATTATGGTTAATTTAAGAATTCAGCGAAATTCTATCACATTTGTTCAATATCCGTCGCTCCCATTTCAGATAGCGTATTGGGCTAAGCGGCATCTCAAAGCGCACGAAAGGGCGAGTAAAATGCACTATTAAACTTCTAGGGTAGGGCAATCAGAGACCCGATTAGATCATTTTATATTATGGTTAATATAAGAATTCAGCGAAATTCTATCACATTTGTTCAATTTACGTCGCTGCTATTTCAGATAGCTTATTGGGCTAAGCGGCATCTCAAAGCGCATGAAATGACGAGAGAAATGCACTATTAAACTTCTAGGGTAGGGCGAACAAAGACCTGATTAGATCATTTTACACTAAGGTTAAAATAAGAATTCAGAAAGATTCTATCACATTTGTTCAATTTACGTCGCTCCTATTTCAGATAGCGTATTGGGCTAAGCGGCATCTCAATGCACATGAAATGACGAGAGAAATGCACTATTAAACTTCTTGTGTAGGGCGAACAGAGACCCGATTACATCATTTTATATTATGGTTAATTTAAGAATTCGGCAAAATTCTATCACATTTGTTCAATTTCCGTCGCTCCTATTTCAGATAGCGTACTGGGCTAGGCGGCATCTTAAAGCGCGTGGAATGGCGAGTAAAATGCTCTATTAAACTTCTATGATAGGGCAATCAGAGACCCGATTAGATCATTTTAACTTTTGGTTAATATAAGAATTCAGCGAAATTCTATCACATTTGGTCAATTTACATCGCTCCTATTTCAGATAGCTTATTGGGCTAAGCGGCATCTCAAAGCGCATGAAATGGCGAGTAAAATGCACTATTAAACTTCTAGGATAAGGTAAACAGAGACACGATTAGATCATTTTATATTACGGTTAATATAAGAATTCAGCGTAATTCTGTGACATTTGTTCAACTTTCGTAGCTCCTATTTCAGATAGCGTATTGGGCTAAGCGGCATCTCAAAGTGCATGAAATAGCGAGTAAAATGCACCATTAAACTTCTAGGGTAGGGAATCAGAGACCCGATTAGATCATTTTATATTATGGTTAATTTAAGAATTCAGCAAAATTCTATCACATTTGTTCAATTTACGTCATTCCTATTTCAGATAGCGTATTGAGCTAAGCGGCATCTCAAAGCGCATGAAATGGCGAGTAAAATGAACTATTAAACTTCTATGATAGGGCAATCAGAGACCCGATTAGATCATTTTATATTTTGTTTAATATAAGAATTCAGCGAAATTCTATCACATTTGTTCAATTTACGTCGCTCCTATTTCAGATAGCGTATTGGGCTAATCGGCATCTCAAAGCGCATGGAATGACGAGTGAAATGCACTATTAAACTTCTAGGGTAGGGCGAACAGGGACCCGAATAGATCATTTTATATTACGGTTAATATAAGAATTCAGCGTAATTCTATCACATTTGTTCAACTAACGTCGCTCCTATTTCAGATAGCGTACTGCGCTAGGCGGCATCTTGAAGCGCGTGGAAGGGCGAGTAAAATGCACTACTAAACTTCTATGATAGGGCAATCAGAGTCCCGATTAGATCATTTTATATTTTGTTTACTATAACATTTCAGGGAAATTCTATCACATTTGTTCAATTTACGTCGCTCCTATTTCAGATAGCGTATTGGGCTAAGCGGCATCTCAAAGCGCAAGAAATGGCGAGTAAAATGCACTATTAAACTTCTAGGGTAGGGAACATAGAGACCCGATTAGATCATTCTATATTATGGTTAATTTAAGAATTCAGCGAAATCCTATCACATTTGGTCAATTTACATCGCTCCTATTTCAGATAGCTTATTGGGCTAAGCGGCATCTCAAAGCGCATGAAATGGCGAGTAAAATGCACTATTAAACTTCTAGGATAAGGCAAACAGAGACACGATTAGATCATTTTATATTACGGTTAATATAAGAATTCAGCGTAATTCTGTGACATTTGTTCAACTTACGTAGCTCCTATTTCAGATAGCGTATTGGGCTAAGCGGCATCTCAAAGTGCATGAAATGGCGAGTCAAATGCACTATTAAACTTCTAGGATAAGGCAAACAGAGACCCGATTAGATCATTTTATATTACGGTTAATATAAGAATTCAGCGTAATTCTGTGACATTTGTTCAACTTACGTAGCTCCGATTCCAGATAGCGTATTGGGCTAAGCGGCATCTCAATGCGCATGAAATGTCGAGTAAAATGCACTATTAAACTTCTATGATAGGGCAATCAGAGACCCGATTTGTTCATTTTATATTTTGGTTAATATAAGAATTCAGCGAAATTCTATCACATTTGTTCAATTTCCGTCGCTCCTATTTCAGATAGCGTATTGGGCTAAGCGGCATCTCAAAGCGCACGAAAGGGCGAGTAAAATGCACTATTAAACTTCTAGGGTAGGGCAATCAGAGACCCGATTAGATCATTTTATATTATGGTTAATATAAGAATTGAGCGAAATTCTATCACATTTGTTCAATTTACGTCGCTCCTATTTCAGATAGCGTATTGGGCTAAGCGGCATCTCAAAGCGCATGAAATGACGAGTGAAATCCACTATTAAACTTCTAGGGTAGGGCGAACGAAGACACGATTAGATCATTTTACATTAAGGTTAATATAAGAATTCAGCGAAATTCTATCACATTTGTTCAATTTACGTCGCTCCTATTTCAGATAGCGTATTGGGCTAAGCGGCATCTCAAAGCGCATGGAATGACGAGTGAAATGCACTATTAAACTTCTAGGGTAGGGCGAACAGGGACCCGAATAGATCATTTTATATTACGGTTAATATAAGAATTCAGCGTAATTCTATCACATTTGTTCAACTAACGTCGCTCCTATTTCAGATAGCGTAATGGGCTAGGCGGCATCTTAAAGCGCGTGGAAGGGCGAGTAAAATGCACTACTAAACTTCTATGATAGGGCAATCAGAGTCCCGCTTTGATCATTTTATATTTTGTTTAATATAAGATGTCAGGGAAATTCTATCACATTTGTTCTATTTACGTCGCTCCTATTTCAGATAGCGTATTGGGCTAAGCGGCATCTCAAAGCGCATGATATGACGAGAGAAATGCACTATTAAACTTCTAGGATAAGGCAAACAGAGACACGATTAGATCATTTTATATTACGGTTAATATAAGAATTCAGCGTAATTCTGTCACATTTGTTCAAGTTGCGTAGCTCCTATTTCAGATAGCGTACTGGGCTAGGCGGCAACTTAAAGCGCGTGGAATGGCGAGTAAAATGCACTATTAAACTTCTATGATAGGGCAATCAGTGTCCCGATTAGATCATTTTACATTAAGGTTAAAATGAGAATTCAGCGAAATTCTATCACATTTGTTCAATTTACGTCACTCCTATTTCAGATAGCGTACTGGGCTAAGCGGCATCTCAAAGCGCAAGAAATGGCGAGTAAAATGCACTATTAAACTTCTAGGGCAGGGCAAACAGAGACCCCATTAGGTCATTTTATATTATGGTTAATTTAAGAATTCAGCGAAATTCTATCACATTTGTTCAATATCCGTCGCTCCCATTTCAGATAGCGTATTGGGCTAAGCGGCATCTCAAAGCGCACGAAAGGGCGAGTAAAATGCACTATTAAACTTCTAGGGTAGGGCAATCAGAGACCCGATTAGATCATTTTATATTATGGTTAATATAAGAATTCAGCGAAATTCTATCACATTTGTTCAATTTACGTCGCTGCTATTTCAGATAGCTTATTGGGCTAAGCGGCATCTCAAAACGCATGAAATGACGAGAGAAATGCACTATTAAACTTCTAGGGTAGGGCGAACAAAGACCCGATTAGATCATTTTACACTAAGGTTAAAATAAGAATTCAGAAAGATTCTATCACATTTGTTCAATTTACGTCGCTCCTATTTCAGATAGCGTATTGGGCTAAGCGGCATCTCAATGCACATGAAATGACGAGAGAAATGCACTATTAAACTTCTTGTGTAGGGCGAACAGAGACCCGATTACATCATTTTATATTATGGTTAATTTAAGAATTCGGCAAAATTCTATCACATTTGTTCAATTTCCGTCGCTCCTATTTCAGATAGCGTACTGGGCTAGGCGGCATCTTAAAGCGCGTGGAATGGCGAGTAAAATGCTCTATTAAACTTCTATGATAGGGCAATCAGAGACCCGATTAGATCATTTTAACTTTTGGTTAATATAAGAATTCAGCGAAATTCTATCACATTTGGTCAATTTACATCGCTCCTATTTCAGATAGCTTATTGGGCTAAGCGGCATCTCAAAGCGCATGAAATGGCGAGTAAAATGCACTATTAAACTTCTAGGATAAGGTAAACAGAGACACGATTAGATCATTTTATATTACGGTTAATATAAGAATTCAGCGTAATTCTGTGACATTTGTTCAACTTACGTAGCTCCTATTTCAGATAGCGTATTGGGCTAAGCGGCATCTCAAAGTGCATGAAATAGCGAGTAAAATGCACTATTAAACTTCTAGGGTAGGGAATCAGAGACCCGATTAGATCATTTTATATTATGGTTAATTTAAGAATTCAGCAAAATTCTATCACATTTGTTCAATTTACGTCATTCCTATTTCAGATAGCGTATTGAGCCAAGCGGCATCTCAAAGTGCATGAAATGGCGAGTAAAATGAACTATTAAACTTCTATGATAGGGCAATCAGAGACCCGATTAGATCATTTTATATTTTGGTTAATATAAGAATTCAGCGAAATTCTATCACATTTGTTCAATTTACGTCGCTCCTATTTCAGATAGCGTATTGGGCTAATCGGCATCTCAAAGCGCATGGAATGACGAGTGAAATGCACTATTAAACTTCTAGGGTAGGGCGAACAGGGACCCGAATAGATCATTTTATATTACGGTTAATATAAGAATTCAGCGTAATTCTATCACATTTGTTCAACTAACGTCGCTCCTATTTCAGATAGCGTACTGCGCTAGGCGGCATCTTGAAGCGCGTGGAAGGGCGAGTAAAATGCACTACTAAACTTCTATGATAGGGCAATCAGAGTCCCGATTAGATCATTTTATATTTTGTTTACTATAACATTTCAGGGAAATTCTATCACATTTGTTCAATTTACGTCGCTCCTATTTCAGATAGCGTATTGGGCTAAGCGGCATCTCAAAGCGCAAGAAATGGCGAGTAAAATGCACTATTAAACTTCTAGGGTAGGGAACATAGAGACCCGATTAGATCATTCTATATTAAGGTTAATTTAAGAATTCAGCGAAATCCTATCACATTTGTTCAATTTACGTCGCTCCTATTTCAGATAGCGTATTGGGCTAAGCGGCATCTCGAAGCGCATGAAATGGCGAGTAAAATGCACTATTAAACTTCTAGGGTAGGGCGAACAGAGACCCGATTAGATCATTTTACATTAAGGTTATTATAAGTATTCAGGGAACTTCTATCACATTTGTTCAATTTACGTCGCTAATATTTCAGATAACGTATTGGGCTTAGCGGCATCTCAAAGCGCATGAAATGGCGAGTAAAATGCACTATTAAACTTCTAGGATAAGGCAAACAGAGACCCGATTAGATCATTTTATATTACGGTTAATATAAGAATGCAACGTAATTCTGTGACATTTGTTCAACTTACGTAGCTCCTATTCCAGATAGCGTATTGGGCTAAGCGGCATCTCAATGCGCATGAAATGTCGAGTAAAATGCACTATTAAACTTCTATGATAGGGCAATCAGAGACCCGATTTGATCATTTTATATTTTGGTTAATATAAGAATTCAGCGAAATTCTATCACATTTGTTCAATTTCCGTCGCTCCTATTTCAGATAGCGTATTGGGCTAAGCGGCATCTCAAAGCGCACGAAAGGGCGAGTAAAATGCACTATTAAACTTCTAGGGTTGGGCAATCAGAGACCCGATTAGATCATTTTATATTATGGTTAATATAAGAATTCAGCGAAATTCTATCACATTTGTTCAATTTACGTCGCTGCTATTACAGATAGCTTATTGTGCTAAGCGGCATCTCAAAGCGCATGAAATGACGAGTGGAATGCACTATTAAACTTCTAGGGTAGGGCGAACAAAGATCCGATTAGATCATTTTGCATTAAGGTTAAAATAAGAATTCAGCGAAATTCTATCACATTTGTTCAATTTACGTCGCTCCTATTTCAGATAGCTATTGGGCTAAGCGGCATCTCAATGCGCATGAAATGACGAGAGAAATGCACTATTAAACTTCTTGGGTAGGGCGAACAGAGACCCGATTACATCATTTTATATTATGGTTAATTTAAGAATTCAGCAAAATTCTATCACATTTGTTCAATTTTCATCGCTCCTATTTCAGATAGCGTATTGGGCTAAGCGGCACCTCAAAGCGCATGAAATGACGAGTAAAATGCACTATTAAACTTCTAGGATAAGGCAAACGGAGACCCGATTAGACCATTTTATATTACGGTTAATATAAGAATGCAGCGTAATTCTATCACATTTGTTCAACTTACGTCGCTCCTATTTCAGATAGCGTACTGGGCTAGGCGGCATCTTAAAGCGCGTGAAATCGCGACTAAAATGCACTATTAAACTTCTATGATAGGGCAATCAGAGACCCGATTAGTTCTTTTTATATTTTGGTTAATATAAGAATTCAGCGTAATTCTATCACATTTGTTCAATTTACGTCGCTCCTATTTCAGATAGCATATTGGGCTAGGCGGCATCTCAAAGCGCATGAAATGACGAGTGAAATGCACTATTAAACTTCTAGGGTAGGGCGAACAAAGACCCGATTAGATCATTTTACATTCAGGTTAATATAAGAATTCAGCGAAATTCTATCACATTTGTTCAGTTTACGTCGCTCCTATTTCAGATAGCGTATTGGGCTAAGCTGAATTTCAAAGCGCAAGAAATGGCTCGTAAAATGCACTATTAAACTTCTAGGGTAGGGCAAACAGAGACCCGATTAGATCATTTTATATTTTGGTTAATATAAGAATTCAGCGAAATTCTATCACATTTGTTCAATTTACGTCGCTCCTATTTCAGATAGCGTATTGGGCTAAGCGGCATCTTAAAGCGCATGAAATGGCAAGTAAAATGCACTATTAAACTTCTAGGGTAGGGCGAACAGAGACCCGATTAGATCATTTTACATTAAGGTTAATATAAGTATACAGGGAACTTCTATCACATTTGTTCAATTTACGTCGCTCCTATTTCAGATAGCTTATTGGGCTAAGCGGCATGTCAAAGCGCATGAAATGACGAGTGAAATGCACCATTAATCTTCTAGGGTAGGGCGAACAGAGACCCGATTAGATCATTTTACATTAAGGTTAATATAAGAATTCAGCGAAATTCTATCACATTTGTTCAGTTTACGTCGCTCCTATTACAGATAGCGTATTGGGCTAAGCTGCATATCAAAGCGCAAGAAATGGCTCGTAAAATGCACTATTAAACTTCTAGGGTAGGGCAAACAGAGACCCGATTAGATCATTTTATATTTTGGTTAATATAAGAATTCAGCGAAATTCTATCACATTTGTTCAATTTACGTCGCTCCTATTTCAGATAGCGTATTGGGCTAAGCTGCATCTCAAAGCGCAAGAAATGGCTCGTAAAATGCACTATTAAACTTCTAGGGTAGGGCAAACAGAGACCCGATTAGATCATTTTATATTTTGGTTAATATAAGAATTCAGCAAAATTCTATCACATTTGTTCAATTAACGTCGCTCCTATTTCAGATAGCGTACTGCGCTAGGCGGCATCTTGAAGCGCGTGGAAGGGCGAGTAAAATGCACTACTAAACTTCTATGATACGGCAATCAGAGTCCCGATTAGATCATTTTATATCTTGTTTACTATAACATTTCAGGGAAATTCTATCACATTTGTTCAATTTACGTCGCTCCTATTTCAGATACCGTATTTTGCTAAGCGGCATCACAAAGCGCAAGAAATGGCGAGTAAAGTGCTCTATTAAACTTCTAGGGTAGGGCACATAGAGACCCGATTAGATCATTCTATATTATGGTTAATTTAAGAATTCAGCGAAATCCTATCACATTTGTTCAATTTACGTAGCTCCTATTTCAGATAGCGTATTGGGCTAAGCGGCATCTCAAAGCGCATGAAATGTCGAGTAAAATGCACTATTAAACTTCTAGGATAAGGCAAACAGAGACCCGATTAGATCATTTTATATTACGGTTAATATAAGAATTCAGCGTAATTCTGTGACATTTGTTCAACTTACGTAGCTCCTATTTCAGATAGCGTATTGGGCTAAGCGGCATCTCAAAGTGCATGAAATGGCGAGTAAAATGCACTATTAAACTTCTTGGGTAGGGCGAACAGAGACCCGATTACATCATTTTATATTATGGTTAATTTAAGAATTCAGCAAAATTCTATCACATTCGTTCAGTTTTCATCGCTCCTATTTCAGATAGCGTATTGGGCTAAGCGGCATCTCAAAGCGCATGAAATGACGAGTGAAATGCACTATTAAACTTCTAGGGTAGGGCGAACAAAGACCCGATTAGATCATTTTACATTCAGGTTAATATAAGAATTCAGCGAGATTCTCTCACATTTGTTCAATTTACGTCGCTAATATTTCAGATAGCGTATTGGGCTAAGCGGCATCACAAAGCGCAAGAAATGGCGAGTAAAATGCACTATTAAACTTCTAGGGTAGGGCAAGCAGAGACCCGATTAGATCATTTTATATTATGGTTAATTTAAGAATTCAGCAAAATTCTATCACATTTGTTCAATTTACGCCGTTCCTATTTCAGATAGCATACTGGGCTAGGCGGCATCTTAAAGCGCGTGAAATCGCGAGTAAAATGCACTATTAAACTTCTATGATAGGGCAATCAGAGACCCGATTAGATCATTTTACATTAAGGTTAAAATAAGAATTCAGCGAAATTCTATCACATTTGTTCAATTTACGTCGCTCCTATTTCAGATAGCTATTGGGCTAAGCGGCGTCTGAAAGCGCATGAAATGACGAGAGAAAGGCACTATTAAACTTCTTGGGTAGGGCGAACAGAGACCCGATTACATCATTTTATATTATGGTTAATTTAAGAATTCAGCAAAATTCTATCACATTTGTTCAGTTTTCATCGCTCCTATTTCAGATAGCGTATTGGGCTAAGCGGCATCTCAAAGCGCATGAAATGACGAGTACAATGCACTATTAAACTTCTAGGATAAGGCAAACGGAGACCCGATTAGACCATTTTATATTACGGTTAATATAAGAATTCAGAGTAATTCTATCACATTTGTTCAACTTACGTCGCTCCTATTTCAGATAGCGTACTGGGCTAGGCGGCATCTTAAAGCGCGTGGAAGGGCGAGTAAAATGCACTCATAAACATCTATGATAGGGCAATCAGAGACCCAATTAGATCATTTTATATTTTGGTTAATATAAGAATTCAGCGAAATTCTATCACATTTGTTTAATTTACGTCGCTCCTATTTCAGATAGCGTATTGGGCTAAGCGGCATCTCAAAGCGCATGAAATGGCGAGTAAAATGCTCTGTTAAACTTCTAGGGTAGGGCAATCAGAGACCCGATTAGATCATTTTATATTATGGTTAATTTAAGAATTCAGCAAAATTCTATCACATCTGTTCAATTTACGTCGTTCCTATTTCAGATAGCATACTGGGCTAGGCGGCATCTTAAAGCGCGTGAAATCGCGAGTAAAATGCACTATTAAACTTCTATGATAGGGCAATCAGAGACACGATTAGATGTTTTTATATTTTGGTTAATATAAGAATTCAGCGTAATTCTATCACATTTGTTCAATTTACGTCGCTCCTATTTCAGATAGCATATTGGGCTAAGCGGCATCTCAAAGCGCATGAAATGACGAGTGAAATGCACTATTAAACTTCTAGGGTAGGGCGAAGAAAGACCCGATTAGATCATTTTACATTACGGTTAATATAAGAATTCAGCGAAATTCTATCACATTTGTTCAGTTTACGTCGCTCCTATTTCAGATAGCGTATTGGGCTAAGCTGCATCTCAAAGCGCAAGAAATGGCGAGTAAAATGCACTATTAAACTTCTAGGGTAGGGCAAGCAGAGACCCGATTATATCATTTTATATTATGGTTAATTTAAGAATTCAGCAAAATTCTATCACATTTGTTCAATTTACGCCGTTCCTATTTCAGATAGCATACTGGGCTAGGCGGCATCTTAAAGCGCGTGAAATCACGAGTAAAATGCACTATTAAACTTCTATGATAGGGCAATCAGAGACCCGATTAGATCATTTTATATTTTGGTTAATATAAGAATTCAGCAAAATTCTATCACATTTGTTCAATTTACGTCGTTCCTATTTCAGATAGCATACTGGGCTAGGCGGCATCTTAAAGCGCGTGGAATGGCGAGTAAAATGCACTATTAAACTTCTAGGGTAGGGCAATCAGAGACCCGATTAGATCATTTTATATTATGGTTAATATAAGAATTGAGCGAAATTCTATCACATTTGTTCAATTTACGTCGCTGCTATTACAGATAGCTTATTGTGCTAAGCGGCATCTCAAAGCGCATGAAATGACGAGTGGAATGCACTATTAAACTTCTAGGGTAGGGCGAACAAAGACCCGATTAGATCATTTTACATTAAGGTTAAAATAAGAATTCAGCGAAATTCTATCACATTTGTTCAATTTACATCGCTCCTATTTCAGATAGCTATTGGGCTAAGCGGCATCTCAATGCGCATGAAATGACGAGAGAAATGCACTATTAAACTTCTTGGGTAGGGCGAACAGAGACCCGATTACATCATTTTATATTATGGTTAATTTAAGAATTCAGCAAAATTCTATCACATTTGTTCAATTTTCATCGCTCCTATTTCCGATAGGGTATTGGGCTAAGCGGCATCTCAAAGCGCATGAAATGACGAGTAAAATGCACTGTTAAACTTCTAGGATAAAGCAAACGGAGACCCGATTAGACCATTTTATATTACGGTTAATATAAGAATGCAGCGTAATTCTATCACATTTGTTCAACTTACGTCGCTCCTATTTCAGGTAGCGTACTGGGCTAGGCGGCATCTTAAAGCGCAAGAAATGGCGAGTAAAATGCACTATTAAACTTCTAGGGCAGGGCAAACAGAGATCCCATTAGATCATTTTATATTATGGTTAATTTAAGAATTCAGCGAAATTCTATCACAATTGTTCAATTTACGTCGCTCCTATTTCAGATAGCGTATTGGGATAAGCGGCATCTCAAAACGCATGAAATGACGACTGAAATGCACTCTTAAACTTCTAGGGTAGGGCAAGCAGAGACCCGATTAGATCATTTCATATTATGGTTTATTGAAGAATTCAAAAAAATTCTATCACATTTGTTCAATTTACGTCGCTCCTATTTCAGATAGGTTATTGGGCTAAGCGGCATCTCAAAGCGCATGAAATGACGAGAGAAATGCACTATTAAACTTCTAGGGTAGGGCGAACAAAGACCCGA
This sequence comes from Macropis europaea, assembly GCA_916610135.2. Lineage (NCBI taxonomy): Eukaryota > Metazoa > Arthropoda > Insecta > Hymenoptera > Melittidae > Macropis > Macropis europaea. The sequence goes on along the minus strand of CAKAJE020001050.1, from coordinate 67,706 downwards.
TTAGATCATTTTACACTAAGGTTAAAATAAGAATTCAGAAAAATTCTATCACATTTGTTCAATTTACGTCGCTCCTATTTCAGATAGCGTATTGGGCTAAGCGGCATCTCAAAGCACATGAAATGACGAGAGAAATGCACTATTAAACTTCTTGTGTAGGGCGAACAGAGACCCGATTACATCATTTTATATTATGGTTAATTTAAGAATTCGGCAAAATTCTATCACATTTGTTCAATTTCCGTCGCTCCTATTTCAGATAGCGTACTGGGCTAGGCGGCATCTTAAAGCGCGTGGAATGGCGAGTAAAATGCTCTATTAAACTTCTATGATAGGGCAATCAGTGTCCCGATTAGATCATTTTACATTAAGGTTAAAAGGAGAATTCAGCGAAATTCTATCACATTTGTTCAATTTACGTCGCTCCTATTTCAGATAGCGTACTGGGCTAAGCGGCATCTCAAAGCGCAAGAAATGGCGAGTAAAATGCACTATTAAACTTCTAGGGCAGGGCAAACAGAGATCCCATTAGATCATTTTATATTATGGTTAATTTAAGAATTCAGCGAAATTCTATCACAATTGTTCAATTTACGTCGCTCCTATTTCAGATAGCGTATTGGGATAAGCGGCATCTCAAAACGCATGAAATGACGACTGAAATGCACTCTTAAACTTCTAGGGTAGGGCAAGCAGAGACCCGATTAGATCATTTCATATTATGGTTTATTGAAGAATTCAAAAAAATTCTATCACATTTGTTCAATTTACGTCGCTCCTATTTCAGATAGGTTATTGGGCTAAGCGGCATCTCAAAGCGCATGAAATGACGAGAGAAATGCACTATTAAACTTCTAGGGTAGGGCGAACAAAGACCCGATTAGATCATTTTACACTAAGGTTAAAATAAGAATTCAGAAAAATTCTGTCACATTTGTTCAATTTACGTCGCTCCTATTTCAGATAGCGTATTGGGCTAAGCGGCATCTCAAAGCACATGAAATGACGAGAGAAATGCACTATTAAACTTCTTGTGTAGGGCGAACAGAGACCCGATTACATCATTTTATATTATGGTTAATTTAAGAATTCGGCAAAATTCTATCACATTTGTTCAATTTCCGTCGCTCCTATTTCAGATAGCGTACTGGGCTAGGCGGCATCTTAAAGCGCGTGGAATGGCGAGTAAAATGCTCTATTAAACTTCTATGATAGGGCAATCAGAGACGCGATTAGATCATTTTAACTTTTGGTTAATATAAGAATTCAGCGAAATTCTATCACATTTGGTCAATTTACATCGCTCCTATTTCAGATAGCGTATTGGGCTTAGAGGCATCTCAAAGCGCATGAAATGGCGAGTAAAATGCACTATTAAACTTCTAGGATAAGGCAAACAGAGATCCCATTAGATCATTTTATATTATGGTTAATTTAAGAATTCAGCGAAATTCTATCACAATTGTTCAATTTACGTCGCTCCTATTTCAGATAGCGTATTGGGATAAGCGGCATCTCAAAGCGCATGAAATGACGACTGAAATGCACTCTTAAACTTCTAGGGTAGGGCAAGCAGAGACCCGATTAGATCATTTCATATTATGGTTTATTTAAGAATTCAAAAAAATTCTATCACATTTGTTCAATTTACGTCGCACCTATTTCAGATAGCTTATTGGGCTAAGCGGCATCTCAAAGCGCATGAAATGACGAGAGAAATGCACTATTAAACTTCTAGGGTAGGGCGAACAAAGACCCGATTAGATCATTTTACACTAAGGTTAAAATAAGAATTCAGAAAAATTCTATCACATTTGTTCAATTTACGTCGCTCCTATTTCAGATAGCGTATTGGGCTAAGCGGCATCTCAAAGCACATGAAATGACGAGAGAAATGCACTATTAAACTTCTTGTGTAGGGCGAACAGAGACCCGATTACATCATTTTATATTATGGTTAATTTAAGAATTCGGCAAAATTCTATCACATTTGTTCAATTTCCGTCGCTCCTATTTCAGATAGCGTACTGGGCTAGGCGGCATCTTAAAGCGCGTGGAATGGCGAGTAAAATGCTCTATTAAACTTCTATGATAGGGCAATCAGAGACCCGATTAGATCATTTTAACTTTTGGTTAATATAAGAATTCAGCGAAATTCTATCACATTTGGTCAATTTACATCGCTCCTATTTCAGATAGCTTATTGGGCTAAGCGGCATCTCAAAGCGCATGAAATGGCGAGTAAAATGCACTATTAAACTTCTAGGATAAGGCAAACAGAGACACGATTAGATCATTTTATATTACGGTTAATATAAGAATTCAGCGTAATTCTGTGACATTTGTTCAACTTACGTAGCTCCTATTTCAGATAGCGTATTGGGCTAAGCGGCATCTCAAAGTGCATGAAATGGCGAGTAAAATGCACTATTAAACTTCTAGGATAAGGCAAACAGAGACCCGATTAGATCATTTTATATTACGGTTAATATAAGAATTCAGCGTAATTCTGTGACATTTGTTCATCTTACGTAGCTCCGATTCCAGATAGCGTATTGGGCTAAGCGGCATCTCAATGCGCATGAAATGTCGAGTAAAATGCACTATTAAACTTCTATGATAGGGCAATCAGAGACCCGATTTGATCATTTTATATTTTGGTTAATATAAGAATTCAGCGAAATTCTATCACATTTGTTCAATTTACGTCGCTCCTATTTCAGATAGCGTATTGGGCTAAGCGGCATCTCAAAGCGCACGAAAGGGCGAGTAAAATGCACTATTAAACTTCTAGGGTAGGGCAATCAGAGACCAGATTAGATCATTTTATATTATGGTTAATATAAGAATTGAGCGAAATTCTATCACATTTGTTCAATTTACGTCGCTGCTATTACAGATAGCTTATTGTGCTAAGCGGCATCTCAAAGCGCATGAAATGACGAGTGGAATGCACTATTAAACTTCTAGGGTAGGGCGAACAAAGACCCGATTAGATCATTTTACATTAAGGTTAAAATAAGAATTCAGCGAAATTCTATCACATTTGTTCAATTTACATCGCTCCTATTTCAGATAGCTATTGGGCTAAGCAGCATCTCAATGCGCATGAAATGACGAGAGAAATGCACTATTAAACTTCTTGGGTAGGGCGAACAGAGACCCGATTACATCATTTTATATTATGGTTAATTTAAGAATTCAGCAAAATTCTATCACATTTGTTCAATTTTCATCGCTCCTATTTCCGATAGGGTAATGGGCTAAGCGGCATCTCAAAGCGCATGAAATGACGAGTAAAATGCACTGTTAAACTTCTAGGATAAGGCAAACGGAGACCCGATTAGACCATTTTATATTACGGTTAATATAAGAATGCAGCGTAATTCTATCACATTTGTTCAACTTACGTCGCTCCTATTTCAGGTAGCGTACTGGGCTAGGCGGCATCTTAAAGCGCGTGAAATCGCGAGTAAAATGCACTATTAAACTTCTATGATAGGGCAATCAGAGACCCGATTAGTTCTTTTTATATTTTGGTTAATATAAGAATTCAGCGTAATTCTATCACATTTGTTCAATTTACGTCGCTCCTATTTCAGATAGCTTATTGGGCTAAGCGGCATCTCAAAGCGCATGAAATGACGAGTGAAATGCACTTTTAAACTTCTAGGGTAGGGCGAACAAAGACCCGATTAGATCATTTTACATTCAGGTTAATATAAGAATTCAGCGAAATTCTATCACATTTGTTCAGTTTACGTCGCTCCTATTTCAGATAGCGTATTGGGCTAAGCTGCATCTCAAAGCGCAAGAAATGGCTCGTAAAATGCACTATTAAACTTCTAGGGTAGGGCAAACAGAGACCCGATTAGATCATTTTATATTTTGGTTAATATAAGAATTCAGCAAAATTCTATCACATTTGTTCAATTTACGTCGCTCCTATTTCAGATAGCGTATTGGGCTCAGCTGCATCTCAAAGCGCAAGAAATGGCTCGTAAAATGCACTATTAAACTTCTAGGGTAGGGCAAACAGAGACCCGATTAGATCATTTTATATTTTGGTTAATATAAGAATTCAGCAAAATTCTATCACATTTGTTCAATTTACGTCGCTCCTATTTCAGATACCGTATTTTGCTAAGCGGCATCACAAAGCGCAAGAAATGGCGAGTAAAGTGCACTATTAAACTTCTAGGGTAGGGCACATAGAGGCCCGATTAGATCATTCTATATTATGGTTAATTTAAGAATTCAGCGAAATTCTATCACAATTGTTCAATTTACGTAGCTCCTATTTCAGATAGCGTATTGGGCTAAGCGGCATCTCAAAGCGCATGAAATGGCGAGTAAAATGCACTATTAAACTTCTAGGATAAGGCAAACAGAGACCCGATTAGATCATTTTATATTACGGTTAATATAAGAATTCAGCGTAATTCTGTGACATTTGTTCAACTTACGTAGCTCCTATTTCAGATAGCGTATTGGGCTAAGCGGCATCTCAAAGTGCATGAAATGGCGAGTAAAATGCACTATTAAACTTCTTGGGTAGGGCGAACAGAGACCCGATTACATCATTTTATATTATGGTTAATTTAAGAATTCAGCAAAATTCTATCACATTTGTTCAGTTTTCATCGCTCTATTTCAGATAGCGTATTGGGCTAAGCGGCATCTCAAAGCGCATGAAATGACGAGTGAAATGCACTATTAAACTTCTAGGGTAGGGCGAACAAAGACCCGATTAGATCATTTTACATTCAGGTTAATATAAGAATTCAGCGAGATTCTCTCACATTTGTTCAATTTACGTCGCTAATATTTCAGATAGCGTATTGGGCTAAGCGGCATCACAAAGCGCAAGAAATGGCGAGTAAAATGCACTATTAAACTTCTAGGGTAGGGCAAGCAGAGACCCGATTAGATCATTTTATATTATGGTTAATTTAAGAATTCAGCAAAATTCTATCACATTTGTTCAATTTACGTCGTTCCTATTTCAGATAGCATACTGGGCTAGGCGGCATCTTAAAGCGCGTGAAATCGCGAGTAAAATGCACTATTAAACTTCTATGATAGGGCAATCAGAGACCCGATTAGATCTTTTTATATTTTGGTTAATATAAGAATTCAGCGTAATTCTATCACATTTGTTCAATTTACGTCGCTCCTATTTCAGATAGCATATTGGGCTAAGCGGCATCTCAAAGCGCATGAAATGACGAGTGAAATGCACTATTAAACTTCTAGGGTAGGGCGAACGAAGACCCGATTAGATCATTTTACATTAAGGTTAATATAAGAATTCAGCGAAATTCTATGACATTTGTTCAATTTACGTCGCTCCTATTTCAGATAGCCTATTGGGCTTAGCGGCATCTCAAAGCGCATGACATGGCGAGTAAAATGCACTATTAAACTTCTAGGATAAGGCAAACAGAGACCCGATTAGATCATTTTATATTACGGTTAATATAAGAATTCAGCGTAATTCTGTGACATTTGTTCAACTTACGTCGTTCCTATTTCAGATAGCATACTGGGCTAGGCGGCATCTTAAAGCGCGTGGAATGGCGAGTAAAATGCACTATTAAACTTCTAGGGTAGGGCGAACGAAGACCCGATTAGATCATTTTACATTAAGGTTAATATAAGAATTCAGCGAAATTCTATCACATTTGTTCAATTTACGTCGCTCCTATTTCAGATAGCGTATTGGGCTAAGCGGCATCTCAAAGCGCATGAAATGACGAGTGAAATCCACTATTAAACTTCTAGGGTAGGGCGAACGAAGACACGATTAGATCATTTTACATTAAGGTTAATATAAGAATTCAGCGAAATTCTATCACATTTGTTCAATTTACGTCGCTCCTATTTCAGATAGCGTATTGGGCTAAGCGGCATCTCAAAGCGCATGGAATGACGAGTGAAATGCACTATTAAACTTCTAGGGTAGGGCGAACAGGGACCCGAATAGATCATTTTATATTACGGTTAATATAAGAATTCAGCGTAATTCTATCACATTTGTTCAACTAACGTCGCTCCTATTTCAGATAGCGTAATGGGCTAGGCGGCATCTTAAAGCGCGTGGGAGGGCGAGTAAAATGCACTACTAAACTTCTATGATAGGGCAATCAGAGTCCCGCTTTGATCATTTTATATTTTGTTTAATATAAGATGTCAGGGAAATTCTATCACATTTGTTCTATTTACGTCGCTCCTATTTCAGATAGCGTATTGGGCTAAGCGGCATCTCAAAGCGCATGATATGACGAGAGAAATGCACTATTAAACTTCTAGGATAAGGCAAACAGAGACACGATTAGATCATTTTATATTACGGTTAATATAAGAATTCAGCGTAATTCTGTCACATTTGTTCAAGTTGCGTAGCTCCTATTTCAGATAGCGTACTGGGCTAGGCGGCAACTTAAAGCGCGTGGAATGGCGAGTAAAATGCACTATTAAACTTCTATGATAGGGCAATCAGTGTCCCGATTAGATCATTTTACATTAAGGTTAAAATGAGAATTCAGCGAAATTCTATCACATTTGTTCAATTTACGTCGCTCCTATTTCAGATAGCGTACTGGGCTAAGCGGCATCTCAAAGCGCAAGAAATGGCGAGTAAAATGCACTATTAAACTTCTAGGGCAGGGCAAACAGAGACCCCATTAGGTCATTTTATATTATGGTTAATTTAAGAATTCAGCGAAATTCTATCACATTTGTTCAATATCCGTCGCTCCCATTTCAGATAGCGTATTGGGCTAAGCGGCATCTCAAAGCGCACGAAAGGGCGAGTAAAATGCACTATTAAACTTCTAGGGTAGGGCAATCAGAGACCCGATTAGATCATTTTATATTATGGCTAATATAAGAATTCAGCGAAATTCTATCACATTTGTTCAATTTACGTCGCTGCTATTTCAGATAGCTTATTGGGCTAAGCGGCATCTCAAAGCGCATGAAATGACGAGAGAAATGCACTATTAAACTTCTAGGGTAGGGCGAACAAAGACCTGATTAGATCATTTTACACTAAGGTTAAAATAAGAATTCAGAAAGATTCTATCACATTTGTTCAATTTACGTCGCTCCTATTTCAGATAGCGTATTGGGCTAAGCGGCATCTCAATGCACATGAAATGACGAGAGAAATGCACTATTAAACTTCTTGTGTAGGGCGAACAGAGACCCGATTACATCATTTTATATTATGGTTAATTTAAGAATTCGGCAAAATTCTATCACATTTGTTCAATTTCCGTCGCTCCGATTTCAGATAGCGTACTGGGCTAGGCGGCATCTTAAAGCGCGTGGAATGGCGAGTAAAATGCTCTATTAAACTTCTATGATAGGGCAATCAGAGACCCGATTAGATCATTTTAACTTTTGGTTAATATAAGAATTCAGCGAAATTCTATCACATTTGGTCAATTTACATCGCTCCTATTTCAGATAGCTTATTGGGCTAAGCGGCATCTCAAAGCGCATGAAATGGCGAGTAAAATGCACTATTAAACTTCTAGGATAAGGTAAACAGAGACACGATTAGATCATTTTATATTACGGTTAATATAAGAATTCAGCGTAATTCTGTGACATTTGTTCAACTTACGTAGCTCCTATTTCAGATAGCGTATTGGGCTAAGCGGCATCTCAAAGTGCATGAAATAGCGAGTAAAATGCACCATTAAACTTCTAGGGTAGGGAATCAGAGACCCGATTAGATCATTTTATATTATGGTTAATTTAAGAATTCAGCAAAATTCTATCACATTTGTTCAATTTACGTCATTCCTATTTCAGATAGCGTATTGAGCCAAGCGGCATCTCAAAGTGCATGAAATGGCGAGTAAAATGAACTATTAAACTTCTATGATAGGGCAATCAGAGACCCGATTAGATCATTTTATATTTTGTTTAATATAAGAATTCAGCGAAATTCTATCACATTTGTTCAATTTACGTCGCTCCTATTTCAGATAGCGTATTGGGCTAATCGGCATCTCAAAGCGCATGGAATGACGAGTGAAATGCACTATTAAACTTCTAGGGTAGGGCGAACAGGGACCCGAATAGATCATTTTATATTACGGTTAATATAAGAATTCAGCGTAATTCTATCACATTTGTTCAACTAACGTCGCTCCTATTTCAGATAGCGTACTGCGCTAGGGCGGCATCTTGAAGCGCGTGGAAGGGCGAGTAAAATGCACTACTAAACTTCTATGATAGGGCAATCAGAGTCCCGATTAGATCATTTTATATTTTGTTTACTATAACATTTCAGGGAAATTCTATCACATTTGTTCAATTTACGTCGCTCCTATTTCAGATAGCGTATTGGGCTAAGCGGCATCTCAAAGCGCAAGAAATGGCGAGTAAAATGCACTATTAAACTTCTAGGGTAGGGAACATAGAGACCCGATTAGATCATTCTATATTATGGTTAATTTAAGAATTCAGCGAAATCCTATCACATTTGTTCAATTTACATCGCTCCTATTTCAGATAGCTTATTGGCTAAGCGGCATCTCAAAGCGCATGAAATGGCGAGTAAAATGCACTATTAAACTTCTAGGATAAGGCAAACAGAGACACGATTAGATCATTTTATATTACGGTTAATATAAGAATTCAGCGTAATTCTGTGACATTTGTTCAACTTACGTAGCTCCTATTTCAGATAGCGTATTGGGCTAAGCGGCATCTCAAAGTGCATGAAATGGCGAGTAAAATGCACTATTAAACTTCTAGGATAAGGCAAACAGAGACCCGATTTAGATCATTTTATATTACGGTTAATATAAGAATTCAGCGTAATTCTGTGACATTTGTTCAACTTACGTAGCTCCGATTCCAGATAGCGTATTGGGCTAAGCGGCATCTCAATGCGCATGAAATGTCGAGTAAAATGCACTATTAAACTTCTAAGATAGGGCAATCAGAGACCCGATTTGATCATTTTATATTTTGGTTAATATAAGAATTCAGCGAAATTCTATCACATTTGTTCAATTTCCGTCGCTCCTATTTCAGATAGCGTATTGGGCTAAGCGGCATCTCAAAGCGCACGAAAGGGCGAGTAAAATGCACTATTAAACTTCTAGGGTAGGGCAATCAGAGACCCGATTAGATCATTTTATATTATGGTTAATATAAGAATTGAGCGAAATTCTATCACATTTGTTCAATTTACGTCGCTCCTATTTCAGATAGCGTATTGGGCTAGCGGCATCTCAAAGCGCATGAAATGACGAGTGAAATCCACTATTAAACTTCTAGGGTAGGGCGAACGAAGACACGATTAGATCATTTTACATTAAGGTTAATATAAGAATTCAACGAAATTCTATCACATTTGTTCAATTTACGTCGCTCCTATTTCAGATAGCGTATTGGGCTAAGCGGCATCTCAAAGCGCATGGAATGACGAGTGAAATGCACTATTAAACTTCTAGGGTAGGGCGAACAGGGACCCGAATAGATCATTTTATATTACGGTTAATATAAGAATTCAGCGTAATTCTATCACATTTGTTCAACTAACGTCGCTCCTATTTCAGATAGCGTACTGCGCTAGGCGGCATCTGAAGCGCGTGGAAGGGCGAGTAAAATGCACTACTAAACTTCTATGATAGGGCAATCAGAGTCCCGATTAGATCATTTTATATTTTGTTTACTATAACATTTCAGGGAAATTCTATCACATTTGTTCAATTTACGTCGCTCCTATTTCAGATAGCGTATTGGGCTAAGCGGCATCTCGAAGCGCATGAAATGGCGAGTAAAATGCACTATTAAACTTCTAGGGTAGGGCGAACAGAGACCCGATTAGATCATTTTACATTAAGGTTATTATAAGTATTCAGGGAACTTCTATCACATTTGTTCAATTTACGTCGCTAATATTTCAGATAGCGTATTGGGCTAAACGGCATCTCAAAGCGCAAGAAATGGCGTGTAAAATGCACTGTTAAACTTCTAGGGTAGGGCAAACAGAGACCCCATTAGATCATTTCTTATTACGGTTAATATAAGAATTCAGCGTAATTCTGTGACATTTGTTCAACTTACGTAGCTCCTATTTCAGATAGCGTATTGGGCTAAGCGCCATCTCAAAGTGCATGAAATACGAGTAAAATGCACTATTAAACTTCTATGATAGGGGAATCAGAGACCCGATTAGATCATTTTATATTTTGGTTAATATAAGAATTCAGCGAAATTCTATCACATTTGTTCAATTTACGTCGCTCCTATTTCAGATAGCGTATTGGGCTTAGCGGCATCTCAAAGCGCATGAAATGTCGAGTAAAATGCACTATTAAACTTCTAGGATAAGGCAAACACAGATCCCATTAGTTCATTTTATATTATGGTTAATTTAAGAATTCAGCGAAATTCTATCACAATTGTTCAATTTACGTCGCTCCTATTTCAGATAGCGTATTGGGATAAGCGGCATCTCAAAGCGCATGAAATGACGACTGAAATGCACTCTTAAACTTCTAGGGTAGGGCAAGCAGAGACCCGATTAGATCATTTCATATTATGGTTAATTTAAGAATTCGGCAAAATTCTATCACATTTGTTCAATTTCCGTCGCTCCTATTTCAGATAGCGTACTGGGCTAGGCGGCATCTTAAAGCGCGTGGAATGGCGAGTAAAATGCTCTATTAAACTTCTATGATAGGGCAATCAGAGACCCGATTAGATCATTCTAACTTTTGGTTAATATAAGAATTCAGCGAAATTCTATCACATTTGGTCAATTTACATCGCTCCTATTTCAGATAGCTTATTGGGCTAAGCGGCATCTCAAAGCGCATGAAATGGCGAGTAAAATGCACTATTAAACTTCTAGGATAAGGCAAACAGAGACACGATTAGATCATTTTATATTACGGTTAATATAAGAATTCAGCGTAATTCTGTGACATTTGTTCAACTTACGTAGCTCCTATTTCAGATAGCGTATTGGGCTAAGCGGCATCTCAAAGTGCATGAAATAGCGAGTAAAATGCACTATTAAACTTCTAGGGTAGGGAATCAGAGACCCGATTAGATCATTTTATATTATGGTTAATTTAAGAATTCAGCAAAATTCTATCACATTTGTTCAATTTACGTCATTCCTATTTCAGATAGCGTATTGGGCTAAGCGGCATCTCAAAGTGCATGAATGGCGAGTAAAATGCACTATTAAACTTCTATGATAGGGCAATCTGAGACCCGATTAGATCATTTTATATTTTGGTTAATATAAGAATTCAGCGAAATTCTATCAGATTTGTTCAATTTACGTCGCTCCTATTTCAGATAGCGTATTGGGCTAATCGGCATCTCAAAGCGCATGGAATGACGAGTGAAATGCACCATTAAACTTCTAGGGTAGGGCGAACAGGGACCCGAATAGATCATTTTATATTACGGTTAATATAAGAATTCAGCGTAATTCTATCACATTTGTTCAACTAACGTCGCTCCTATTTCAGATAGCGTACTGCGCTAGGCGGCATCTTGAAGCGCGTGGAAGGGCGAATAAAATGCACTACTAAACTTCTATGATAGGGCAATCAGAGTCCCGATTAGATCATTTTATATTTTGTTTACTATAACATTTCAGGGAAATTCTATCACATTTGTTCAATTTACGTCGCTCCTATTTCAGATAGCGTATTGGGCTAAGCGGCATCTCGAAGCGCATGAAATGGCGTGTAAAATGCACTATTAAACTTCTAGGGTAGGGCGAACAGAGACCCGATTAGATCATTTTACATTAAGGTTATTATAAGTATTCAGGGAACTTCTATCACATTTGTTCAATTTACGTCGCTAATATTTCAGATAGCGTATTGGGCTAAGCGGCATCTCAAAGCGCAAGAAATGGCGAGTAAAAGGCACTATTAAACTTCTAGTGTAGGGCAAACAGAGACCCGATTAGATCATTTCTTATTACGGTTAATATAAGAATTCAGCGTAATTCTGTGACATTTGTTCAACTTACGTAGCTCCTATTTCAGATAGCGTATTGGGCTAAGCGGCATCTCAAAGTGCATGAAATGGCGAGTAAAATGCACTATTAAACTTCTAGGATAAGGCAAACAGAGACCCGATTAGATCATTTTATATTACGGTTAATATAAGAATTCAGCGTAATTCTGTGACATTTGTTCAACTTACGTAGCTCCTATTCCAGATAGCGTATTGGGCTAAGCGGCATCTCAATGCGCATGAAATGTCGAGTAAAATGCACTATTAAACTTCTATGATAGTGCAATCAGAGACCCGATTTGATCATTTCATATTTTGGTTAATATAAGAATGCAGCGAAAATCTATCACATTTGTTCAATTTCCGTCGCTCCTATTTCAGATAAAGTATTGGGCTAAGCGGCATCTCAAAGCGCACGAAAGGGCGAGTAAAATGCACTATTAAACTTCTAGGGTAGGGCAATCAGAGACCCGATTAGATCATTTTATATTATGGTTAATATAAGAATTCAGCGAAATTCTATCACATTTGTTCAATTTACGTCGCTGCTATTACAGATAGCTTATTGTGCCAAGCGGCATCTCAAAGCGCATGAAATGACGAGTGGAATGCACTATTAAACTTCTAGGGTAGGGCGAACAAAGACCCGATTAGATCATTTTACATTAAGGTTAAAATAAGAATTCAGCGAAATTCTATCACATTTGTTCAATTTACGTCGCTCCTATTTCAGATAGCTATTGGGCTAAGCGGCATCTCAATGCGCATGAAATGACGAGAGAAATGCACTATTAAACTTCTTGGGTAGGGCGAACAGAGACCCGATTACATCATTTTATATTATGGTTAATTTAAGAATTCAGCAAAATTCTATCACATTTGTTCAATTTTCATCGCTCCTATTTCAGATAGCGTATTGGGCTAAGCGGCATCTCAAAGCGCATGAAATGACGAGTAAAATGCACTATTAAACTTCTAGGATAAGGCAAACGGAGACCCGATTAGACCATTTTATATTACGGTTAATATAAGAATGCAGCGTAATTCTATCACATTTGTTCAACTTACGTCGCTCCTATTTCAGATAGCGTACTGGGCTAGGCGGCATCTTAAAGCGCGTGAAATCGCGACTAAAATGCACTATTAAACTTCTATGATAGGGCAATCAGAGACCCGATTAGTTCTTTTTATATTTGGTTAATATAAGAATTCAGCGTAATTCTATCACATTTGTTCAATTTACGTCGCTCCTATTTCAGATAGCATATTGGGCTAGGCGGCATCTCAAAGCGCATGAATGACGAGTGAAATGCACTATTAAACTTCTAGGGTAGGGCGAACAAAGACCCGATTAGATCATTTTACATTCAGGTTAATATAAGAATTCAGCGAAATTCTATCACATTTGTTCAGTTTACGTCGCTCCTATTTCAGATAGCGTATTGGGCTAAGCTGAATTTCAAAGCGCAAGAAATGGCTCGTAAAAATGCACTATTAAACTTCTAGGGTAGGGCAAACAGAGACCCGATTAGATCATTTTATATTTTGGTTAATATAAGAATTCAGCGAAATTCTATCACATTTGTTCAATTTACGTCGCTCCTATTTCAGATAGCGTATTGGGCTAAGCGGCATCTTAAAGCGCATGAAATGGCGAGTAAAAATGCACTATTAAACTTCTAGGGTAGGGCGAACAGAGACCCGATTAGATCATTTACATTAAGGTTAATATAAGTATACAGGGAACTTCTATCACATTTGTTCAATTTACGTCGCTCCTATTTCAGATAGCTTATTGGGCTAAGCGGCATGTCAAAGCGCATGAAATGACGAGTGAAATGCACCATTAATCTTCTAGGGTAGGGCGAACAGAGACCCGATTAGACCATTTTATATTACGGTTAATATAAGATTTCAGCAAAATTCTATCACATTTGTTCAATTAACGTCGCTCCTATTTCAGATAGCGTACTGCGCTAGGCGGCATCTTGAAGCGCGTGGAAGGGCGAGTAAAATGCACTACTAAACTTCTATGATACGGCAATCAGAGTCCCGATTAGATCATTTTATATCTTGTTTACTATAACATTTCAGGGAAATTCTATCACATTTGTTCAATTTACGTCGCTCCTATTTCAGATACCGTATTTTGCTAAGCGGCATCACAAAGCGCAAGAAATGGCACATAGAGACCCGATTAGATCATTCTATATTATGGTTAATTTAAGAATTCAGCGAAATCCTATCACATTTGTTCAATTTACGTAGCTCCTATTTCAGATAGCGTATTGGGCTAAGCGGCATCTCAAAGCGCATGAAATGTCGAGTAAAATGCACTATTAAACTTCTAGGATAAGGCAAACGGAGACCCGATTAGATCATTTTATATTACGGTTAATATAAGAATTCAGCGTAATTCTGTGACATTTGTTCAACTTACGTAGCTCCTATTTCAGATAGCGTATTGGGCTAAGCGGCATCTCAAAGTGCATGAAATGGCGAGTAAAATGCACTATTAAACTTCTTGGGTAGGGCGAACAGAGACCCGATTACATCATTTTATATTATGGTTAGTTTAAGAATTCAGCAAAATTCTATCACATTTGTTCAGTTTTCATCGCTTCCTATTTCAGATAGCGTATTGGGGCTAAGCGGCATCTCAAAGCGCATGAAATGACGAGTGGAAATGCACTATTAAACTTCTAGGGTAGGGCGAACAAAGACCCGATTAGATCATTTTACATTCAGGTTATATAAGAATTCAGCGAGATTCTCTCACATTTGTTCAATTTACGTCGCTAATATTTCAGATAGCGTATTGGCTAAGCGGCATCACAAAGCGCAAGAAATGGCGAGGTAAAATGCACTATTAAACTTCTAGGGTAGGGCAAGCAGAGACCCGATTAGATCATTTTATATTATGGTTAATTTAAGAATTCAGCAAAATTCTATCACATTTGTTCAATTTACGCCGTTCCTATTTCAGATAGCATACTGGGCTAGGCGGCATCTTAAAGCGCGTGAAATCGCGAGTAAAATGCACTATTAAACTTCTATGATAGGGCAATCAGAGACCCCGATTAGATCATTTTACATTAAGGTTAAAATAAGAATTCAGCGAAATTCTATCACATTTGTTCAATTTACGTCGCTCCTATTTCAGATAGCTATTGGGCTAAGCGGCGTCTCAAAGCGCATGAAATGACGAGAGAAAAGGCACTATTAAACTTCTTGGGTGGGGCGAACAGAGACCCGATTACATCATTTTATATTATGGTTAACTTTAAGAATTCAGCAAAATTCTATCACATTTGTTCAGTTTTCATCGCTCCTATTTCAGATAGCGTATTGGGCTAAGCGGCATCTCAAAGCGCATGAAATGACGAGTACAATGCACTATTAAACTTCTAGGATAAGGCAAACGGAGACCCGATTAGACCATTTTATATTACGGTTAATATAAGAATTCAGAGTAATTCTATCACATTTGTTCAACTACGTCGCTCCTATTTCAGATAGCGTACTGGGCTAGGCGGCATCTTAAAGCGCGTGGAAGGGCGAGTAAAATGCACTCATAAACATCTATGATAGGGCAATCAGAGACCCAATTAGATCATTTTATATTTTGGTTAATATAAGAATTCAGCGAAATTCTATCACATTTGTTTAATTTACGTCGCTCCTATTTCAGATAGCGTATTGGGCTAAGCGGCATCTCAAAGCGCATGAAATGGCGAGTAAAATGCTCTGTTAAACTTCTAGGGTAGGGCAATCAGAGACCCGATTAGATCATTTTATATTATGGTTAATTTAAGAATTCAGCAAAATTCTATCACATCTGTTCAATTTACGTCGTTCCTATTTCAGATAGCATACTGGGCTAGGCGGCATCTTAAAGCGCGTGAAATCGCGAGTAAAATGCACTATTAAACTTCTATGATAGGGCAATCAGAGACACGATTAGATGTTTTTATATTTTGGTTAATATAAGAATTCAGCGTAATTCTATCACATTTGTTCAATTTACGTCGCTCCTATTTCAGATAGCATATTGGGCTAAGCGGCATCTCAAAGCGCATGAAATGACGAGTGAAATGCACTATTAAACTTCTAGGGTAGGGCGAAGAAAGACCCGAGTAGATCATTTTACATTACGGTTAATATAAGAATTCAGCGAAATTCTATCACATTTGTTCAGTTTACGTCGCTCCTATTTCAGATAGCGTATTGGGCTAAGCTGCATCTCAAAGCGCAAGAAATGGCTCGTAAAATGCACTATTAAACTTCTAGGGTAGGGCAAACAGAGACCCGATTAGATCATTTTATATTTTGGTTAATATAAGCATTCAGCGAAATTCTATCACATTTGTTCAATTTACGTCGCTCCTATTTCAGATAGCGTATTGGGCTAAGCGGCATCACAAAGCGCAAGAAATGGCGAGTACAATGCACTATTAAACTTCTAGGGTAGGGCACATAGAGACCCGATTAGATCATTCTATATTATGGTTAATTTAAGAATTCAGCGAAATCCTATCACATTTGTTCAATTTACGGCGCTCCTATTTCAGATAGCGTATTGGGCTAAGCGGCCTCTCGAAGCGCATGAAATGGCGAGTAAAATGCACTATTAAACTTCTAGGGTAGGGCGAACAGAGACCCGATTAGATCATTTTACATTAAGGTTAATATAAGTATTCAGGGAACTTCTATCACATTTGTTCAATTTACGTCGCTAATAATTCAGATAGCGTATTGGGCTAAGCGGCATCTCAAAGCGCAAGAGATGGCGAGTAAAATGCACTATTAAACTTCTAGGGTAGGGCAAACAGAGACCCGATTAGATCATTTCATATTACGGTTAATATAAGAATTCAGCGTAATTCTGTGACATTTGTTCAACTTACGTAGCTCCTATTTCAGATAGCGTATTTGGCTAAGCGGCATCTCAAAGTGCATGAAATGGCGTGTAAAATGCGCTATTAAACTTCTAGGGTAGGGAATCAGAGACCCGATTAGATCATTTTATATTATGGTTAATTTAAGAATTCAGCAAAATTCTATCACATTTGTTCAATTTACGTCGTTCCTATTTCAGATAGCGTATTGGGCTAAGCGGCATCTCAAAGTGCATGAAATGGCGAGTAAAATGCACTATTAAACTTCTATGATAGGGCAATCGGAGACCCGATTAGATCATTTTATATTTTGGTTAATATAAGAATTCAGCGAAATTCTATCACATTTGTTCAATTTACGTCGCTCCTATTTCAGATAGCGTATTGGGCTAAGCGGCATCTCAAAGCGCATGGAATGACGAGTGAAATGCACTATTAAACTTCTAGGGTAGGGCGAACAGGGACTCGTATAGATCATTTTATATTACGGTTAATATAAGAATTCAGCGTAATTCTATCACATTTGTTCAACTAACGCCGCTCCTATTTCAGATAGCGTATTGGGCTAAGCGGCATCTCAAAGCGCATGAAATGGCGAGTAAAATGCACTATTAAACTTCTAGGGTAGGGCGAACAGAGACCCGATTAGATCATTTTACATTAAGGTTAATATAAGTATTCAGCATAATTCTATCACATTTGTTCAACATACGTCGCTCCTATTTCAGATAGTGTACTTGCCTAGGCGGCATTTTAAAGCGCGTGGAACGGCCAGTAAAATGCACTACTAAACTTCTATGATAGGGGAATCAGAGAGCCGAATAGATCATTTTATATTTTGTTTACTATAACATTTCAGGGAAATTCTATCACATTTGTTCAATTTACGTCGCTCCAATTTCAGATAGCGTATTGGGCTAAGCGGCATCTCAAAGCACATGAAATGGCGAGTAAAATGCACTATTAAACTTCTAGGGTAGGGCGAACTGAGACCCGATTAGATCATTTTTCATTAAGGTTAATATAAGAATTCAGCGAGATTCTCTCACATTTGTTCAATTTACGTCGCTAATATTTCAGATAGCGTATTGGGCTAAGCGGCATCTCAAAGCGCAAGAAATGCGAGTAAAATGCACTATTAAACTTCTAGGGTAGGGCAATCAGAGACCCGATTAGATCATTTTATATTATGGTTAATATAAGAATTCAGCGAAATTCTATCACATTTGTTCAATTTACGTCGCTGCTATTACAGATAGCTTATTGGGCTAAGCGGCATCTCAAAGCGCATGAAATGACGAGTGGAATGCACTATTAAACTTCTAGGGTAGGGCGAACAAAGACCCGATTAGATCATTTTACATTAAGGTTAAAATAAGAATTCAGCGAAATTGTATCACATTTGTTCAATTTACGTCGCTCCTATTTCAGATAGCTATTGGGCTAAGCGGCATCTCAATGCGCATGAAATGACGAGAGAAATGCACTATTAAACTTCTTGGGTAGGGCGAACAGAGACCCGATTACATCATTTTATATTATGGTTAATTTAAGAATTCAGCAAAATTCTATCACATTTGTTCAATTTACGCCGTTCCTATTTCAGATAGCATATTGGGCTAAGCGGCATCTCAAAGCGCATGAAATGACGAGTGAAATGCACTATTAAACTTCTAGGGTACGGCGAACAAAGACCCGATTAGATCATTTTACATTCAGGTTAATATAAGAATTCAGCGAAATTCTATCACATTTGTTCAGTTTACGTCGCTCCTATTTCAGATAGCGTATTGGGCTAAGCTGCATTTCAAAGCGCAAGAAATGGCTCGTAAAATGCACTATTAAACTTCTAGGGTAGGGCAATCAGAGTCCCGATTGGATCATTTTATATCTTGTTTACTATAACATTTCAGGGAAATTCCATCACATTTGTTCAATTTACGTCGCTCCTATTTCAGATAGCGTATTGGGCTAAGCGGCATCTCAAAGCGAAAGAAATGGCGAGTAAAGTGCACTCTTAAACTTCTAGGGTAGGGCACATAGAGTCCCGATTAGATCATTCTATATTATGGTTAATTTAAGAATTCAGCGAAATCCTATCACATTTGTTCAATTTACGTCGCTCCTATTTCAGATAGCGTATTGGGCTAAGTGGCATCTCAAAGCGCATGAAATGGCGAGTAAAATGCACTATTAAACTTCTAGGATAAGGCAAACAGAGACCCGATTAGATCATTTTATATTACGGTTAATATAAGAATTCAGCGTAATTCTGTGACATTTGTTCAACTTACGTAGCTCCTACTTCAGATAGCGTATTGGGCTAAGCGGCATCTCAAAGCGCAAGAAATAGCGAGTAAAATGCACTATTAAACTTCTAGGGTAGGGCAAACAGAGACCCGATTAGATCATTTCATATTATGGTTAATTTATGAATTCAGCGAAATTCTATCACATTTGTTCAATTTACGTCGCTCCTATTGCAGATAGCGTATTGTGCTAAGCGGCATCTCAAAGCGCATGAAATGGCGAGTAAAATGCACTATTAAACTTCTAGGGTAAGGCAAACAGAGACCCGATTAGATCTTTTTATATTACAGTTAATTTAAGAATGCAGCTTAATTCTATCACATTTGTTCAACTAACGTCGCTCCTATTTCAGATAGCGTACTGCGCTAGGCGGCATCTTGAAGCGCGTGGAAGGGCGAGTAAAATGCACTACTAAACTTTTATGATAGGGCAATCAGAGTCCCGATTAGATCATTTTATATTTTGTTTACTATAACATTTCAGGGAAATTCTATCACATTTGTTCAATTTACGTCGCTCCAATTTCGGATAGCGTATTGGGCTAAGCGGCATCTCAAAGCGCAAGAAATGGCGAGTAAAATGCACTATTAAACTTCTAGGGTAGGGCACATAGAGACCCGATTAGATCATACTATATTATGGTTAATTTAAGAATTCAGCGAATTCCTATCACATTTGTTCAATTTACGTCGCTCCTATTTCAGATAGCGTATTGGGCTAAGCGCAATCTCAAAGCGCATGACATGGCGAGTAAAATGCACTATTAAACTTCTAGGGTAGGGCGAACAGAGACCCGATTAGATCATTTTACATTAAGGTTAATATAAGTATTCAGGGAACTTCTAACACATTTGTTCAATTTACGTCGCTCCTATTTCAGATAGCTTATTGGGCTAAGCGGAATCTCAAAGCGCATGAAATGACGGGTGAAATGCACTATTAATCTTCTAGGGTAGGGCGAACTGAGACCCGATTAGATCATTTTTCATTAAGGTTAATATAAGAATTCAGCGAGATTCTCTCACATTTGTTCAATTTACGTCGCTAATATTTCAGATAGCGTATTGGGCTAAGCGGCATCTCAAAGCGCAAGAAATGGCGAGTAAAATGCACTATTAAACTTCTAGGGTAGGGCAAACAGAGACCCGTTTAGATCGTTTATATTATGGTTAATTTAAGAATTCAGCGAAATTCTATCACATTTGTTCCATTTACGTCGATCCTATTGCAGATAGCGTATTGGGCTAAGCGGCATCTTAAAGCGCATGAAATGGCGAGTGAAATGCACAATAAAACTTTTAGGGTAGGGCGAACAGAGACCCGATTAGATCATGTTACGTTAAGGTTAATATAAGTATTCAGGGAACTTCTATCACATTTGTTCAATTTACGTCGCTCCTATTTCAGATAGCTTATTGGGCTAAGCGGCATGTCAAAGCGCATGAAATGACGAGTGAAATGCACTGTTAATCTTCTAGGGTAGGGCGAACAGAGACCCGATTAGATCATTTTACATCAAGGTTAATATAAGAATGCAGCGAAATTCTCTCATATTTGTTCAATTTACGTCGCTAATATTTCAGATAGCGTATTGGGCTAAGCGGCATCACAAAGCGCAAGAAATGGCGAGTAAAATGCACTATTAAACTTCTAGGGTAAGGCAAACAGAGACCCGATTAGATCTTTTTATATTACGGTTAATATAAGAATTCAGCGTAATTCTATCACATTTGTTCAACATACGTCGCTCCTATTTCAGATAGTGTACTTGCCTAGGCGGCATCTTAAAGCGCGTGGAACGGCCAGTAAAATGCACTACTAAACTTCTATGATAGGGCAATCAGAGAGCCGAGTAGATCATTTTATATTTTGGTTAATATAAGAATTCAGCGAAATTCTATCACATTTGTTCAATTTACGTCGCTCCTATTACAGATAGCGTATTGGGCTAAGCGGCATCTCAAAGCGCATGGAATGACGAGTGAAATGCACTATTAAACTTCTAGGGTAGGGCGAGCAGAGACCCGAATAGATCATTTTATATTACGGTTAATATAAGAATTCAGCGTAATTCTATCACATTTGTTCAACTAACGTCGCTCCTATTTCAGATAGCGTACTGCGCTAGGCGGCATCTTGAAGCGCGAGGAAGGGCGAGTAAAATGCACTACTAAACTTCTATGATAGGGCAATCAGAGTCCCGATTAGATCATTTTATATTTTGTTTACTATAACATTTCAGGGAAATTCTATCACATTTGTTCAATTTACGTCGCTCCAATTTCAGATAGCGTATTGGGCTAAGCGGCATCTCAAAGCGCAAGAAATGGCGAGTAAAATGCACTATTAAACTTCTAGGGTAGGGCACATAGAGACCCGATTAGATCATTCTCTATTATGGTTAATTTAAGAATTCAGCGAAATCCTATCACATTTGTTCACTTTACGTCGCTCCTATTTCAGATAGCGTATTGGGCTAAGCGGCATCTCGAAGCGCATGAAATGGCGAGTAAAATGCACTATTAATCTTCTAGGGTAGGGCGAACAGAGACCCGATTAGATCATTTTACATTAAGGTTAATATAAGAATTCAGCGTAATTCTATCACATTTGTTCAACATACGTCGCTCCTATTTCAGATAGTGTACTTGCCTAGGCGGCATCTTAAAGCGCGTGGAAGGGCCAGTAAAATGCACTACTAAACTTCTATGATAGGGCAATCAGAGAGCCGATTAGATCATTTTATATTTTGGTTAATATAAGAATTCAGCGAAATTCTATCACATTTGTTCCATTTACGTCGATCCTATTGCAGATAGCGTATTGGGCTAAGCGGCATCTTAAAGCGCATGAAATGGCGAGTAAAATGCACTATTAAACTTCTAGGGTAGGGCGAACAGAGACCCGATTAGATCATTTTTCATTGAGGTTAATATAAGAATTCAGCGAAATTCTATCACATTTGTTCCATTTACGTCGATCCTATTTCAGATAGCGTATTGGGCTAAGCGGCATCTTAAAGCGCATGAAATGACGAGTGAAATGCACTATTAAACTTCTAGGGTAATGCAAACAGAGACCCGATTAGATCATTTTATATTACGGTTAATATAAGAATTCAGCGTAATTCTATCACATTTGTTCAACATACGTCGCTCCTATTTCAGATAGTCTACTGGGCTAGGCAGCATCTTAAAGCGCGTGGAAGGGCGAGTAAAATGCACTACTAAACTTCTGTGATAGTGCAATCAGAGTCCCGTTTAGATCATTTTATATTTTGTTTAATATAAGATTTCAGGGAAATTCTATCACATTTGTTCAATTTACGTCGCTCCTATTTCAGATAGCTATTGGGCTAAGCGGCATCTCAAAGCGCATGAAATGACGAGAGAAATGCACTATTAAACTTCTTGGGTAGGTGGAACAGAGACCCGATTACATCATTTTATATTATGGTTAATTTAAGAATTCAGCAAAATTCTATCACATTTGTTCAATTTACATCGCACCTATTTCAGATAGCGTATTGGGCTAAGCGGCATCTCAAGGCGCATGAAATGGCGAGGAAAATGCACTATTAAACTTCTAGGGTAGGGCAATCAGAGACCCGATTACATCATTTTGTATTATGGTTAATTTAAGAATTCAGCGTAATTCTATCACATTTGTTCAACATACGTCGCTCCTATTTCAGATAGTCTACTGGGCTAGGCAGCATCTTAAAGCGCGTGGAAGGGCGAGTAAAATGCACTACTAAACTTCTGTGATAGTGCAATCAGAGTCCCGTTTAGATCATTTTATATTTTGTTTAATGTAAGAATTCAGCGTAATTCTATCACATTTGTTCAATTTACGTCGCTCCTATTTCAGATAGCTATTGGGCTAAGCGGCATCTCAAAGCGCATGAAATGACGAGAGAAATGCACTATTAAACTTCTTGGGTAGGTGGAACAGAGACCCGATTACATCATTTTATATTATGGTTAATTTAAGAATTCAGCAAAATTCTATCACATTTGTTCAATTTACATCGCACCTATTTCAGATAGCGTATTGGGCTAAGCGGCATCTCAAGGCGCATGAAATGGCGAGGAAAATGCACTATTAAACTTCTAGGGTAGGGCAATCAGAGACCCGATTAGATCATTTTATATTATGGTTAATTTAAGAATTCAGCAAAATCCTATCACATTTGTTCAATTTACGTCGTTCCTATTTCAGATAGCATACTGGGCTAGGCGGCATCTTAAAGCGCGTGGAATGGCGAGTAAAATGCACTATTAAACTTCTATGATAGGGCAATCAGAGACCCGATTAGATCTTTTTATATTTTGGTTAATGTAAGAATTCAGCGTAATTCTATCACATTTGTTCAATTTACGTCGCTCCTATTTCAGATAGCATATTGGGCTAAGCGGCATCTCAAAGCGCATGAAATGACGAGTGAAATGCACTATTAAACTTCTAGGGTAGGGCGAACAAAGACCCGATTAGATCATTTTACATTAAGGTTAATATAAGAATTCAGCGAAATTCTATCACATTTGTTCAGTTTACGTCGCTCCTATTTCAGATAGCGTATTGGGCTAAGCTGCATCTCAAAGCGCAAGAAATGGCTCGTAAAATGCACTATTAAACTTCTAGGGTAGGGCAAACAGAGACCCGATTAGATCATTTTATATTTTGGTTAATATAAGAATTCAGCGAAATTCTATCACATTTGTTCAATTTACGTCGCTCCTATTTCAGATAGCGTATTGGGCTTAGAGGCATCTCAAAGCGCATGATTGGCGAGTAAAATGCACTATTAAACTTCTAGGATAAGGCAAACAGAGACCCGATTAGATCATTTTATATTACGGTTAATATAAGAATTCAGCGTAATTCTGTGACACTTGTTCAACTTACGTAGCTCCTATTTCAGATAGCGTATTGGGCTAAGCGGCATCTCAAAATGCATGAAATGGCGAGTAAAATGCACTATTAAGCTTCTAGGGTAGGGAATCAGAGACCCGATTAGATCATTTTATATTATGGTTAATTTAAGAATTCAGCAAAATTCTATCACATTTGTTCAATTTACGTCGTTCCTATTTCAGATAGCGTATTGGGCTAAGCGGCATCTCAAAGTGCATGAAATGGCGAGTAAAATGCACTATTAAACTTCTATGATAGGGCAATCAGAGACCCGATTAGATCATTTTATATTTTGGTTAATATAAGAATTCAGCGAAATTCTATCACATTTGTTCAATTTACGTCGCTCCTATTTCAGATAGCGTATTGGGCTAAGCGGCATCTCAAAGCGCATGGAATGACGAGTGAAATGCACTATTAAACTTCTAGGGTAGGGCGAACAGGGACTCGAATAGATCATTTTATATTACGGTTAATATAAGAATTCTGCGTAATTCTATCACATTTGTTCAACTAACGTCGCTCCTATTTCAGATAGCATATTGGGCTAAGCGGCATCTCAAAACGCATGAAATGACGAGTGAAATGCACTATTAAACTTCTAGGGTAGGGCGAGCAAAGACCCGATTAGATCATTTTACATTAAGGTTAATATAAGCATTCAGCGAAATTCTATCACATTTGTTCAATTTACGTCGCTCCTATTTCAGATAGCGTATTGGGCTAAGCTGCATCCCAAAGCGCAAGAAATGTCTCGTAAAATGCACTATTAAACTTCTAGGGTAGGGCAATCAGAGTCCCGTTTAGATCATTTTATATTTTGTTTAATATAAGATTTCAGCGTAATTCTATCACATTTGTTCAATTTACGTCGCTCCTATTTCAGATAGCGTATTGGGCTAAGCGGCATCTTAAAGCGCATGAAATGGCGAGTGAAATGCACAATAAAACTTTTAGGGTAGGGCGAACAGAGACCCGATTAGATCATGTTACGTTAAGGTTAATATAAGTATTCAGGGAACTTCTATCACATTTGTTCAATTTACGTCGCTCCTATTTCAGATAGCTTATTGGGCTAAGCGGCATGTCAAAGCGCATGAAATGACGAGTGAAATGCACTGTTAATCTTCTAGGGTAGGGCGAACAGAGACCCGATTAGATCATTTTACATCAAGGTTAATATAAGAATGCAGCGAAATTCTCTCACATTTGTTCAATTTACGTCGCTAATATTTCAGATAGCGTATTGGGCTAAGCGGCATCACAAAGCGCAAGAAATGGCGAGTAAAATGCACTATTAAACTTCTAGGGTAAGGCAAACAGAGACCCGATTAGATCTTTTTATATTACGGTTAATATAAGAATTCAGCGTAATTCTATCACATTTGTTCAACATACGTCGCTCCTATTTCAGATAGTGTACTTGCCTAGGCGGCATCTTAAAGCGCGTGGAACGGCCAGTAAAATGCACTACTAAACTTCTATGATAGGGCAATCAGAGAGCCGATTAGATCATTTTATATTTTGGTTAATATAAGAATTCAGCGAAATTCTATCACATTTGTTCAATTTACGTCGCTCCTATTACAGATAGCGTATTGGGCTAAGCGGCATCTCAAAGCGCATGGAATGACGAGTGAAATGCACTATTAAACTTCTAGGGTAGGGCGAGCAGAGACCCGAATAGATCATTTTATATTACGGTTAATATAAGAATTCAGCGTAATTCTATCACATTTGTTCAACTAACGTCGCTCCTATTTCAGATAGCGTACTGCGCTAGGCGGCATCTTGAAGCGCGAGGAAGGGCGAGTAAAATGCACTACTGAACTTCTATGATAGGGCAATCAGAGTCCCGATTAGATCATTTTATATTTTGTTTACTATAACATTTCAGGGAAATTCTATCACATTTGTTCAATTTACGTCGCTCCAATTTCAGATAGCGTATTGGGCTAAGCGGCATCTCAAAGCGCAAGAAATGGCGAGTAAAATGCACTATTAAACTTCTAGGGTAGGGCACATAGAGACCCGATTAGATCATTCTCTATTATGGTTAATTTAAGAATTCAGCGAAATCCTATCACATTTGTTCACTTTACGTCGCTCCTATTTCAGATAGCGTATTGGGCTAAGCGGCATCTCGAAGCGCATGAAATGGCGAGTAAAATGCACTATTAATCTTCTAGGGTAGGGCGAACAGAGACCCGATTAGATCATTTTACATTAAGGTTAATATAAGAATTCAGCGGAATTCTATCACATTTGTTCAACATACGTCGCTCCTATTTCAGATAGTGTACTTGCCTAGGCGGCATCTTAAAGCGCGTGGAAGGGCCAGTAAAATGCACTACTAAACTTCTATGATAGGGCAATCAGAGAGCCGATTAGATCATTTTATATTTTGGTTAATATAAGAATTCAGCGAAATTCTATCACATTTGTTCCATTTACGTCGATCCTATTGCAGATAGCGTATTGGGCTAAGCGGCATCTTAAAGCGCATGAAATGGCGAGTAAAATGCACTATTAAACTTCTAGGGTAGGGCGAACAGAGACCCGATTAGATCATTTTTCATTGAGGTTAATATAAGAATTCAGCGAAATTCTATCACATTTGTTCCATTTACGTCGATCCTATTTCAGATAGCGTATTGGGCTAAGCGGCATCTTAAAGCGCATGAAATGACGAGTGAAATGCACTATTAAACTTCTAGGGTAATGCAAACAGAGACCCGATTAGATCATTTTATATTACGGTTAATATAAGAATTCAGCGTAATTCTATCACATTTGTTCAACATACGTCGCTCCTATTTCAGATAGTCTACTGGGCTAGGCAGCATCTTAAAGCGCGTGGAAGGGCGAGTAAAATGCACTACTAAACTTCTGTGATAGTGCAATCAGAGTCCCGTTTAGATCATTTTATATTTTGTTTAATATAAGATTTCAGGGAAATTCTATCACATTTGTTCAATTTACGTCGCTCCTATTTCAGATAGCTATTGGGCTAAGCGGCATCTCAAAGCGCATGAAATGACGAGAGAAATGCACTATTAAACTTCTTGGGTAGGTGGAACAGAGACCCGATTACATCATTTTATATTATGGTTAATTTAAGAATTCAGCAAAATTCTATCACATTTGTTCAATTTACATCGCACCTATTTCAGATAGCGTATTGGGCTAAGCGGCATCTCAAGGCGCATGAAATGGCGAGGAAAATGCACTATTAAACTTCTAGGGTAGGGCAATCAGAGACCCGATTACATCATTTTATATTATGGTTAATTTAAGAATTCAGCGTAATTCTATCACATTTGTTCAACATACGTCGCTCCTATTTCAGATAGTCTACTGGGCTAGGCAGCATCTTAAAGCGCGTGGAAGGGCGAGTAAAATGCACTACTAAACTTCTGTGATAGTGCAATCAGAGTCCCGTTTAGATCATTTTATATTTTGTTTAATGTAAGAATTCAGCGTAATTCTATCACATTTGTTCAATTTACGTCGCTCCTATTTCAGATAGCTATTGGGCTAAGCGGCATCTCAAAGCGCATGAAATGACGAGAGAAATGCAATATTAAACTTCTTGGGTAGGTGGAACAGAGACCCGATTACATCATTTTATATTATGGTTAATTTAAGAATTCAGCAAAATTCTATCACATTTGTTCAATTTACATCGCACCTATTTCAGATAGCGTATTGGGCTAAGCGGCATCTCAAGGCGCATGAAATGGCGAGGAAAATGCACTATTAAACTTCTAGGGTAGGGCAATCAGAGACCCGATTAGATCATTTTATATTATGGTTAATTTAAGAATTCAGCAAAATCCTATCACATTTGTTCAATTTACGTCGTTCCTATTTCAGATAGCATACTGGGCTAGGCGGCATCTTAAAGCGCGTGGAATGGCGAGTAAAATGCACTATTAAACTTCTATGATAGGGCAATCAGAGACCCGATTAGATCTTTTTATATTTTGGTTAATGTAAGAATTCAGCGTAATTCTATCACATTTGTTCAATTTACGTCGCTCCTATTTCAGATAGCATATTGGGCTAAGCGGCATCTCAAAGCGCATGAAATGACGAGTGAAATGCACTATTAAACTTCTAGGGTAGGGCGAACAAAGACCCGATTAGATCATTTTACATTAAGGTTAATATAAGAATTCAGCGAAATTCTATCACATTTGTTCAGTTTACGTCGCTCCTATTTCAGATAGCGTATTGGGCTAAGCTGCATCTCAAAGCGCAAGAAATGGCTCGTAAAATGCACTATTAAACTTCTAGGGTAGGGCAAACAGAGACCCGATTAGATCATTTTATATTTTGGTTAATATAAGAATTCAGCGAAATTCTATCACATTTGTTCAATTTACGTCGCTCCTATTTCAGATAGCGTATTGGGCTTAGAGGCATCTCAAAGCGCATGAAATGGCGAGTAAAATGCACTATTAAACTTCTAGGATAAGGCAAACAGAGACCCGATTAGATCATTTTATATTACGGTTAATATAAGAATTCAGCGTAATTCTGTGACACTTGTTCAACTTACGTAGCTCCTATTTCAGATAGCGTATTGGGCTAAGCGGCATCTCAAAATGCATGAAATGGCGAGTAAAATGCACTATTAAGCTTCTAGGGTAGGGAATCAGAGACCCGATTAGATCATTTTATATTATGGTTAATTTAAGAATTCAGCAAAATTCTATCACATTTGTTCAATTTACGTCGTTCCTATTTCAGATAGCGTATTGGGCTAAGCGGCATCTCAAAGTGCATGAAATGGCGAGTAAAATGCACTATTAAACTTCTATGATAGGGCAATCAGAGACCCGATTAGATCATTTTATATTTTGGTTAATATAAGAATTCAGCGAAATTCTATCACATTTGTTCAATTTACGTCGCTCCTATTTCAGATAGCGTATTGGGCTAAGCGGCATCTCAAAGCGCATGGAATGACGAGTGAAATGCACTATTAAACTTCTAGGGTAGGGCGAACAGGGACTCGAATAGATCATTTTATATTACGGTTAATATAAGAATTCTGCGTAATTCTATCACATTTGTTCAACTAACGTCGCTCCTATTTCAGATAGCATATTGGGCTAAGCGGCATCTCAAAACGCATGAAATGACGAGTGAAATGCACTATTAAACTTCTAGGGTAGGGCGAGCAAAGACCCGATTAGATCATTTTACATTAAGGTTAATATAAGCATTCAGCGAAATTCTATCACATTTGTTCAATTTACGTCGCTCCTATTTCAGATAGCGTATTGGGCTAAGCTGCATCCCAAAGCGCAAGAAATGTCTCGTAAAATGCACTATTAAACTTCTAGGGTAGGGCAATCAGAGTCCCGTTTAGATCATTTTATATTTTGTTTAATATAAGATTTCAGCGTAATTCTATCACATTTGTTCAATTTACGTCGCTCCTATTTCAGATAGCGTATTGGGCTAAGCTGCATCTCAAAGCGCAAGAAATGGCTCGTAAAATGCACTATTAAACTTCTAGGGTAGGGCAAACAGAGACCCGATTAGATCATATCATATTATGGTTAATTTATGAATTCAGCGAAATTCTATCACATTTGTTCAATTTACGTCACTCCTATTGCAGATAACGTATTCGGCTAAGCGGCATCTCAAAGCGCATGAAATGCCGAGTAAAATGCACTATTAAACTTCTAGGGTAAGGCAAACAGAGACCCGATTAGATCATTTTATATTACGCTTAATATAAGAATTCAGCGTAATTCTATCACATTTGTTCCACTTACGTCGCTCCTATTTCAGATAGCGTATTGGGCTAAGCGGTATCTCAATGCGCATGGATTGACAAGTGAAATGCACTATTAAACTTCTAGGGTAGGGCGAACAGAGACCCGAATAGATCATTTTATATTACGGTTAATATAAGAATTCAGCGTAATTCTATCACATTTGTTCAGCTTACGTCGCTCCTATTTCAGATAGCGTACTGGGATAGGCGGCATCTCAAAGCGCGTGGAAGGGCGAGTAAAATGCACTACTAAAATTCTGTGATAGGACAATCAGATTCCCGATTAGATCATTTTATGTTTTGTTTACTATAAGATTTCAGGGAAATTCTATCACATTTGTTCAATTTACGTCGCTCCTATTTCAGATAGCGTATTGGGCTAAGCGGCATCTCAAAGCGCATGAAATGGCGAATAAAATGCACTACTAAACTTCTAGGCTAGGGCGAACGGAGACCTGATTAGATCATTTTACATTATGGTTAATAAAAGAATTCAGCGAAATTCTCTCACATTTGTTCAATTTACGTCGCTGATATTTCAGATAGCGTATTGGGCTAAGCGGCATCTCAAAGCGCAAGAAATGGCGAGTAAAATGCACTATTAAACTTCTAGGTTAGGGCAAACAGAGACCCGATTAGATCATTTCATATTATGGTTAATTTATGAATTCAGCGAAATTCTATCACATTTGTTCAATTTACGTCGCTCCTATTGCAGATTGCGTATTGGGCTAAGCGGCATCTCAAAGCGCATGAAATGGCGAATAAAATGCACTATTAAACTTCTAGGCTAGGGCGAACAGAGACCTGATTAGATCATTTTACATTATGGTTAATTTAAGAATTGAGCGAAACTCTATCACACTTGTTCAATTTACGTAGCTCCAATTTCAGATAGCGTATTGGGCTAGTATGCATCGTAAAAGCGCATGAAATGACGAGCAAAATGCACTATTAAACTTCTATGATAGGGCAATCAGAGACCCGATTAGATCATTTTATATTATGGTTAATTTAAGAATTCGTCGTAACTCTATCACATTTGGTCAATTTACGTAGCTCCAGTTTCAGATAGTGGTTTGGGCTAGGAGGCACCTTAAAGCGCATGAAAAGACAAGTAAAATGCACTATTAAACTTCCATGATAGGGCAATCGGTGACCCGAATAGACCATTTTATATTATGGTTAATATAAGAATGCAGCGTAAATGAACCACATTTATTCAATTTACTTCACTCCTATTTCCGATAGCGTATTGGGCTAAACAGAATCTTAAAGGGCATGAAATATCGATTAAAATGCACTATTAAACTTCTATGATAGGGTAATCGGAGACCCGATTAGATCATTTTATATTATGGTTAATATATGGATGCAGCGTAATTGAACCACATTTGTTCAATTTACGTCGCTCCTATTTCAGATAGCGTATTGGTCTAAGCGGCATGTTAAAGCGCACGAAATGTCTATTAAAATACACTGCTAAACTTCTAGGATGGGGCAATCAGAGACCCGATTAGGTCATCGTATATTATGGTTAATTTAAGAATTCGTCGTAACTCGATCACATTTGTGTAATTTACGTCGCCCCTATTTCAAATAGCGTATTGGGCTAGGTGGCATCTTAAAGCGCATGAAATGTCGAGTAAAATGCACTACTAAACTCCTCGGATAGGGCAATCAGAGACCCGATTAGGTCATCTCATATTATGGTTAATATAAGAATTCAGAGAAATTTTATCACATTTGTTCAATTTACGTCGCCCCTAGTTCAGATAGCGTATTGGGCTAGGTGGCATCTTAAAGCGCATGAAATATCGAGTAAAATGGACTATTAAACTTCTACGATAGGGCAATCAGAGACCCGAATAGATCGTATTATATTATGGTTAATATCAGTATTCTGCGTAATTCTATCACATTTGTTCAATTTATGTCACTTCTATTTCAGATAGCGTATTCGGCTAGGCGGCACCTTAAAGCGCATGAAATGACGAGTAAAATGCACTATTAAACTTCTATGATAGGGCTATCAGAGACCCGAATTGATCGTATTATATTATGGTTAATATAAGAATTCTGCGTTATTCTATCACATTTGTTCACTTTACGTCGCCCCTATTTCAGATAGCGTATTGGGATAGGTGGCATCTTAAAGCGCATGAAATGTCGAGTAAAATGCACTATTAAACTTCTATGATAGGGCAATCAGAGACCCGATTAGATCATTTTATATTATTGTCAATATAAGAATTCAACGTAATTTTATCACATTTGTTCAATTTATATCGTTCCTATTTCAGGTTGCGTATTGGGCTAGGCGGCACCATAAAGCGCATGAAATGACGAGTAAAATGCACTATTAAACTTCTATGATAGAGCAATCAGAGACGCGATTAGATCATTTTATAATATTGTTAATATAAGAATTCAACGTAATTTTACCACATTTGTTCAATTTACGTCGCCCCTATTTCAGATAGCGTATTCGACTAGGTGGCATCTTAAAGCGCATGAAATGTCGAGTAAAATGCACTATTAAACTTCTAGGGTAGGGCAAACAGACACTCGAGAAGATTATTTTATATTATGGTTCATTGAAGAATTCAGCGAAATTCTATCACATTTGTTCAATTTACGTCGTTCCTATTTCAGATAGCGTATTGCGCTAGGCGGCATCTTAAAGCGCGTAGAATGACGAGTAAAACGCACTAGTAACCTTCTATGATAGGGCAATCAAAGACCCGATTAGATCATCTTATATTATGGTTAATACAATAATTCAGCGAAATTTTATCACATTTGTTCAATTTACGTCGCTCCTATTTCAGATAGCGTATTGGGCTAAGCGGCATCTCAAAGCGCATGAAATGGCGAATAAAATGCACTATTAAACTTCTAAGCTAGGGCAAACAGAGACCCGATCAGGTCATTTCATATTATGGTTAATTTAAGAATTCAGCGAAATTCTATCACATTTGTTCAATTTACATCGCTCCTATTTCAGATAGCATATTGGGCTAAGCGGCATCTCAAAGCGCATGGAATGACGAGTGAAATGCACTATTAAACTTCTAGGGTAGGGCGAACAGGGACCCGAATAGATCATTTTATATTACGGTTAATATAAGAATTCAGCGTAATTCTATCACATTTGTTCAACTAACGTCGCTCCTATTTCAGATAGCGTACTGCGCTAGGCGGCATCTTGAAGCGCGTGGAAGGGCGAGTAAAATGCACTACTAAACTTCTATGATAGGGCAATCAGGGTCCCGATTAGATCATTTTATATTTTGTTTACTATAACATTTCAGGGAAATTCTATCACATTTGTTCAATTTACGTCGCTCCTATTTCAGATAGCGTATTGGGCTAAGCGGCATCTCAAAGCGAGAGAAATGCCGAGTAAAATGCACTATTAAACTTCTAGGGTAGGGCACATAGAGACCCGATTAGATCATTCTATATTATGGTTAATTTAAGTATTCAGCGAAATCCTATCACATTTGTTCAATTTACGTCGCTCCTCTTTCAGATAGCGTATTGGGCTGAGCGGCATCTCAAAGCGCATGAAATGGCGAGTAAAATGCACTATTAAACTTCTAGGGTAGGGCGAACAGAGACCCGATTAGATCATTTTACATAAATGTTAATATAAGTATTCAGGGAACTTCTATCACATTTGTTCAATTTACGTCGCTCCTATTTCAGATAGCTTATTGGGCTAAGCGGCATGTCAAAGCGCATGAAATGACGAGTGGAATGCACTATTAATCTTCGAGGGTAGGGCGAACAGAGACCCGATTAGATCATTTTACATTAAGGTTAATATAAGATTTCAGCGTAATTCTATCACATTTGTTCAATTTACGTCGCTCCTATTTCAGATAGCGTATTGGGCTAAGCTGCATCTCAAAGCGCAAGAAATGGCTCGTAAAATGCACTATTAAACTTCTAGGGTGGGGCAAACAGAGACCCGATTAGATCATTTCATATTATGGTTAATTTATGAATTCAGCGAAATTCTATCACATTTGTTCAATTTACGTCACTCCTATTGCAGATAACGTATTCGGCTAAGCGGCATCTCAAAGCGCATGAAATGGCGAGTAAAATGCACTATTAAACTTCTAGGGTAAGGCAAACAGAGACCCGATTAGATCATTTTATATTACGGTTAATATAAGAATTCAGCGTAATTCTATCACATTTGTTCCACTTACGTCGCTCCTATTTCAGATAGCGTATTGGGCTAAGCGGTATCTCAAAGCGCATGGATTGACAAGTGAAATGCACTATTAAACTTCTAGGGTAGGGCGAACAGAGACCCGAATAGGTCATTTTATATTACGGTTAATATAAGAATTCAGCGTAATTCTATCACATTTGTTCAGCTTACGTCGCTCCTATTTCAGATAGCGTACTGGGATAGGCGGCATCTCAAAGCGCGTGGAAGGGCGAGTAAAATGCACTACTAAAATTCTGTGATAGGACAATCAGAGTCCCGATTAGATCATTTTATGTTTTGTTTACTATAAGATTTCAGGAAATTCTATCACGTTTGTTCAATTTACGTCGCTCCTATTTCAGATAGCGTATTGGGCTAAGCGGCATCTCAAAGCGCATGAAATGGCGAATAAAATGCACTACTAAACTTCTAGGCTAGGGCGAACGGAGACCTGATTAGATCATTTTACATTATGGTTAATAAAAGAATTCAGCGAAATTCTCTCACATTTGTTCAATTTACGTCGCTGATATTTCAGATAGCGTATTGGGCTAAGCGGCATCTCAAAGCGCAAGAAATGGCGAGTAAAATGCACTATTAAACTTCTAGGTTAGTGCAAACAGAGACCCGATTAGATCATTTCATATTATGGTTAATTTATGAATTCAGCGAAATTCTATCACATTTGTTCAATTTACGTCGCTCCTATTGCAGATTGCGTATTGGGCTAAGCGGCATCTCAAAGCGCATGAAATGGCGAATAAAATGCACTATTAAACTTCTAGGCTAGGGCGAACAGAGACCTGATTAGATCATTTTACATTATGGTTAATTTAAGAATTCAGCGAAACTCTATCACACTTGTTCAATTTACGTAGCTCCAATTTCAGATAGCGTATTGGGCTAGTATGCATCGTAAAAGCGCATGAAATGACGAGCAAAATGCACTATTAAACTTCTATGATAGGGCAATCAGAGACCCGATTAGATCATTTTATATTATGGTTAATTTAAGAATTCGTCGTAACTCTATCACATTTGGTCAATTTACGTAGCTCCAGTTTCAGATAGTGGTTTGGGCTAGGAGGCACCTTAAAGCGCATGAAAAGACAAGTAAAATGCACTATTAAACTTCCATGATAGGGCAATCGGTGACCCGAATAGACCATTTTATATTATGGTTAATATAAGAATGCAGCGTAAATGAACCACATTTATTCAATTTACTTCGCTCCTATTTCCGATAGCGTATTGGGCTAAACAGAATCTTAAAGGGCATGAAATATCGATTAAAATGCACTATTAAACTTCTATGATAGGGCAATCGGAGACCCGATTAGATCATTTTATATTATGGTTAATATATGGATGCAGCGTAATTGAACCACATTTGTTCAATTTACGTCGCTCCTATTTCAGATAGCGTATTGGTCTAAGCGGCATGTTAAAGCGCACGAAATGTCTATTAAAATACACTGCTAAACTTCTAGGATGGGGCAATCAGAGACCCGATTAGATCATCGTATATTATGGTTAATTTAAGAATTCGTCGTAACTCGATCACATTTGTGTAATTTACGTCGCCCCTATTTCAAATAGCGTATTGGGCTAGGTGGCATCTTAAAGCGCATGAAATGTCGAGTAAAATGCACTACTAAACTCCTCGGATAGGGCAATCAGAGACCCGATTATGTCATCTCATATTATGGTTAATATTAGAATTCAGAGAAATTTTATCACATTTGTTCAATTTACGTCGCCCCTAGTTCAGATAGCGTATTGGGCTAGGTGGCATCTTAAAGCGCATGAAATATCGAGTAAAATGGACTATTAAACTTCTACGATAGGGCAATCAGAGACCCGAATAGATCGTATTATATTATGGTTAATATCAGTATTCTGCGTAATTCTATCACATTTGTTCAATTTATGTCACTTCTATTTCAGATAGCGTATTCGGCTAGGCGGCACCTTAAAGCGCATGAAATGACGAGTAAAATGCACTATTAAACTTCTATGATAGGGCAATCAGAGACCCGATTAGATCATTTTATAATATTGTTAATATAAGAATTCAACGTAATTTTATCACATTTGTTCAATTTATATCGTTCCTATTTCAGGTTGCGTATTGGGCTAGGCGGCACCATAAAGCGCATGAAATGACGAGTAAAATGCACTATTAAACTTCTATGATAGAGCAATCAGAGACGCGATTAGATCATTTTATAATATTGTTAATATAAGAATTCAACGTAATTTTACCACATTTGTTCAATTTACGTCGCCCCTATTTCAGATAGCGTATTCGACTAGGTGGCATCTTAAAGCGCATGAAATGTCGAGTAAAATGCACTATTAAACTTCTAGGGTAGGGCAAACAGACACTCGAGAAGATTATTTTATATTATGGTTCATTGAAGAATTCAGCGAAATTCTATCACATTTGTTCAATTTACGTCGTTCCTATTTCAGATAGCGTATTGCGCTAGGCGGCATCTTAAAGCGCGTAGAATGACGAGTAAAACGCACTAGTAACCTTCTATGATAGGGCAATCAAAGACCCGATTAGATCAT
Source organism: Macropis europaea (assembly GCA_916610135.2). Classification (NCBI taxonomy): domain Eukaryota; kingdom Metazoa; phylum Arthropoda; class Insecta; order Hymenoptera; family Melittidae; genus Macropis; species Macropis europaea. Next base: position 30,964 of record CAKAJE020001050.1, on the reverse strand, counting down.
CTTATATTATGGTCAATACAATAATTCAGCGAAATTTTATCACATTTGTTCAATTTACGTCGCTCCTATTTCAGATAGCGTATTGGGCTAAGCGGCATCTCAAAGCGCAAGAAATGGCGCGTAAAATGCACTATCAAACTTCTAGGGTAGGGCAAACAGAGACCCGATTAGATCATTTTACATTATGGTTAATTTAAGAATTCAGCAAAATTCTATCACATTTGTTCAATTTACGTCGCTAATATTTCAGATAGCTTATTGGGCTAAGCGGCATCTCAAAGGGCCTGAAATGGCGAGTGAAATGCACTATTAAACTTCTATGTTAGGGCACTCAGAGACCCGATTAGATCATTTAATATTATGGTTAATTTAAGAATTCAGCAAAATTCTATCACATTTGTTCAATTTACGTCGCTCCTATTTCAGATAGCGTATTGGGCTAAGCGGAATCTCAAAGCGCATGAAATGGCTAGTAAAATGCACTATTGAACTTCTAGGGTAGGGCCACCAGAGACCCGATTAGATCATTTTATATTATGGTTAATTTAAGAATTCAGCTAAATTCTATCACATTTGTTCAATTTACGTCGCTCCTATTTTAGATAGCGTACTGGGCGAGGCGGCATCTTAAAGCGCGCGGAATGGCGAGTGAAATGCACTATCAAACTTCTATGATAGGGCAATCAGAGACCCGATTAGATCATTTTATATTATGGTTAATTTAAGAATTCAGCAAAATTCTATCGCATTTGTTCCATTTACGTCGCTCCTTCTTCAGATAGCGTACTGTAGTATGCGGCTTCTTAAAGCGCGTGGAATGGCGAGTAAAATGCACTATTAAACTTCTATGATAGGGCAATCAGAGACCCGATTAGATCAATTTATATTTTGGTTAATATAAGGATTCAGCGAAATTCTATCACATTTGTTCAATTTACGTCGCTACTATTTCAGATAGCGTATTGGGCTAAGCGGCATCTCAAACCGCATGAAATGGCGATTAAAATGCACTATTAAACTTCTAGGCTAGGGCGAACAGAGACCCGATTAGATCATTTTACATTAAGGTTCATAAAAGAATTCAGCGAAATTCTATCACATTTGTTCATCCTACGTCGCTCCTATTTCAGATAGCTTATTGGGCTAAGCGGCAGCTCAAAGCGCATGAAATGGCGAGTAAAATGCAGTATTAAACTTCTAGGGTAGGGCAATCAGAGACCCGATTAGATCATTTTATATTTTGGTTCATATAAGGATTCAGGGAAATTCTATCACATTTGTTCAATTTACGTCTCCCCTACTTCAGATAGCGTACTGGGCTAGGCGGCATGTTAAAGCGCGCGGAAGGACGAGTAAAATGCACTACTAAACTTCTATGGTAGGGCAATCAGAGACCCGATTAGATCATTTTACATTATGGTTAATAAAAGAATTCAGCCAAATTCTATCACATTTGTTCAATTCACTTCGCTCCTATTTCAGATAGCATATTGGGCTAAGCGACATCCCATGGCGCATGAAATGACGAGCGATTTGCACTATTAAACTTGTAGGGTAGGGCGAACAGAGACCCGATTAGATCATTTTACATTAAGGTTAATATAAGAATTCAGGGAAATTCTATCACATATGTTCAATTTACGTCGCTCCTATTTCAGATAGCGTATTGGGCTAAGCGGCGTCTCAAAGCGCATGAAATGGCGAGTAAAATGCACTATTAAACTTCTAGGACAAGGCAATCAGAGACCCGATTAGATCATTTTATATTATGGTTAATTTAGGACTTCAGCAAAATTCTATTACATTTGTTCAATTTACGTCGCACCTATTTCAGATAGCGTACTGGGCTAGGCGGCATCTTAAAGCGCGTGGAATGGCGAGTAAAATGCACTATTAAACTTCTACGGTAGGGCAATCAGAAACCCGAAGAGATCATTTTATAGTTTGGTTCATATAAGAATTCAGCGGAATTCTATCACATTTGTTCTATTTACGTCGCTCCTATTTCAGATAGCGTATTGGGCTAAGCGGCATCTCAAAGCGCATGAAATGGCGAGTAAAATGCAATATTAAACTTCTAGGGTAGGGCAAACAGAGACCCAATTGGATCATTTTATATTATGGTTAATTTAAGGATTCAGCAAAATTCTATCACATTTGTTCAATTTACGTCGCTCCTATTTCAGATAGCTTATTGGGCTAAGCGGCGTCTCAAAGCGCATGGAATGACGAGTGAAATGCACTATAAAACTTCTAGGGTAGGGCGAACAGAGACCCGATTAGATCATTTTACATTAAGATTAATATAAGAATTCAGCGAAATTCTGTCACATTTGTTCAATTTACGTCGCTCATATTTCAGATAGCGTATTGGGCTAAGCGGCATCTCAAAGCGCAAGAAATGGCGAGTAAAATGCACTATTAAACTTCTAGGGTAGGGCAAACAGAGACCCGATTAGATGATTTTATATTATGGTTAATTTACGAATTCAGCGAAATACTATCACATTTGTTCAACTTACGTCGCTCCTATTTCAGATACCGTATTGGGCTAAGCGGCATCTCAAATCCATGAAATGGCGAGTAAAATGCACTATTAAACTTCTAGGGTAAGGCAGACAGAGACCCGATTAGATCATTTTAAATTACGGTTAATATAAGAATTCAGCGTAATTCTATCACATTTGTTAAACTTACGTCGCTCCTATTTCAGATAGCTTATTGGGTTAAGCGGCATTTCAAAGCGCATGAAATGACGAGTGAAATGCACTATTAAACTTCTAGGGTAGGGTAAACAGAGAACCGATTACATCATTTTATATTATGGTTAATTTAAGAATTCAGCGAAATTCTATCACATTTGTTCAATTCACGTCGCTCCTATTTCAGATAGCGTATTGGGCTAAACGGCATCCCGTGGCGCATAAAATGACGACTGATTTTCACTATTAAACTTCTAGGGTAGGGCGAACAGAGACCCGATTAGATCATTTTACATTAAGGTTAATATAAGAATTCAGGGAAATTCTATCACATATGTTCAATTTACGTCGCTCCTATTTCAGATAGCGTATTGGGCTAAGCGGCATCTCAAAGCGCATGAAATGGCGAGTAAAATGCACTATTAAACTTCTATGATAGGGCAATCAGAGACCCGATTAGATCATTTTATATTTTGTTTAATATAAGATTTCACGGAAATTCTATCACATTTGTTCAATTTACGTCGCTCCTATTTCAGATAGCGTATTGGGCTAAGCGGCATCTCAAAGCGCATGAAATGGCGAATAAAATGCACTATTAAACTTCTAGGCTAGGGCGAACAGAGACCCGATTAGATCATTTTACATTAAGGTTCATAAAAGAATTCAGCGAAATTCTATCACATTTGTTCATCCTACGTCGCTCCTATTTCTGATAGCTTATTGGGCTAAGCGGCAGCTCAAAGCGCATGAAATGGCGAGTAAAATGCACTATTAAACTTCTAGGACAAGGCAATCAGAGATCCGATTAGATCATTTTATATTATGGTTAATTTAAGAATTCAGCAAAATTCTATTACATTTGCTCAATTTACGTCGCACCTATTTCAGATAGCGTACTGGGCTAGGCGGCATCTTAAAGCGCGTGGAATGGCGAGTAAAATGCACTATTAAACTTCTACGGTAGGCCAATCAGAAACCCGATTAGATCATTTTATATTTTGGTTCATATAAGAATTCAGCGAAATTCTATCACATTTGTTCTATTTACGTCGCTCCTAACTCAGATAGCGTATTGGGCTAAGCGGCATCTCTAAGCGCATGAAATGGCGAGTAAAATGCACTATTAAACTTCTAGGGTAAAGCAAACAGAGACCCGATTAGATCATTTTATATTACGGTTAATATAAGAATTCAGCGCAATTCTATCACATTTGTCCAATTTACGTCGCTCCTATTTCAGATAGCGTATTGGTCTAAGCGGCTTCTTAAAGCGCATGAAGTGTCGAGTAAAATACACTACTAAACTTCTCGGATAGGGCAATCAGAGACCCGATTAGATCATCGTATATTATGGTTAATTTAAGAATTCGTCGTAACTCTATCACATTTGTTTAATTTACGTAGCTCCAATTTCAGATAGCGTATTGGGATAGGTGGCATCTTAAAGCGCTTGAAATGTCGAGTAAAATGCACTATTAAACTTCTAGGGTACGGCAAACAGAGACCCGATTAGATCATTTTATATTATGGTTAATTTAAGAATTCAGTGAAACTCTATCACACTCGTTCAATTTACGTAGCTCCAATTTCAGATAGCGTATTGGGCTAGGTGGCATCATAAAGCGCGTGGAATGCAGAGTGAAATGCACTACTAACCTTCTATGATAGGGCAATCAGAGACCCGATTAGATCATTTTATATTATGGTTAATATAAGCATTCAGCGAAATTCTATCACATTTGTTCAATTTACATCGCTTCTATTTCAGATAGCGTATTGGGCTAAACGGCACCTTGAAGCGCATGAAATGGCGAGTAAAATGCACTATTAAACTTCTATGATAGGGCAATCAGAGACCCGATTGGTTCATTTTATATTATGGTTAATATAAGAATTATGCTTAGTTCTATCACATTTGTTCAATTTACGTATCTCCAATTTGAGATAGCGGATTGGGCTAGACGGCACCTTAAAGCGCATGAAATGACGAGTAAAATGCACTACTAAAGTTCTTTGATAGGGCAATCAGCGACCCAACTAGATCATTTTAAATTATTGTTAATATAAGAATTCTGCGTAATTTTATCACATTTGTTCAATTTACGTAGCGCCTATTTCAGATAGCGTAATGGGCTAGGTGGCACCTTAAAGCGCATGAAATGAAGAGTAAACTGCACTATTAAACTTCCATGATAGGGCAATCGGAAACCAGATTAGACCATTTTATATTATGGTTAATAGAAGAATTCAGCGTAATTGAACCACATTTATTCAATTTACGTCGCTCCTATTTCAGATAGCGTATTGGGCTAAGCAGAATCTTAAAGCGCATGAAATGACGAGTAAAATGCACTATTAAACTTCTATGATAGGACAATCAGAGACCCGGATAGATCGTATTATATTATGGATAATATAAGAACTCTGCGTAATTCTATCACGTTTGTTCAATTTACATAGCTCCAATTTCAGGTAGCGCATTGGACTAGGCGGCATCTTAAAACGCATGAAATGTCGAGTAAAATGCACTACTAAACTTCTCGGATAGGGCAATCAGAGAGCCGATTAGATCTTCTTATACTATGGTTAATATAAGAATTCAGCGAGATTCTATCACATTTGCTCAATTTACGTCGCCCCTATTTCAGATAGCGTATTGGTCTAGGTGGCATCTTAAAGCGCATGAAATGTCGAGTAAAATGCACTATTAAACTTCTAGGGTAGGGTAAACAGAGACCCGATTAGATCATTTTATATTATGGTTAATTTAAGAATTCAGCGAAATTCTATCACATTTGTTCAATTTACGTAGCTCCAATTTCAGATAGCGCATTGGACTAGGCGGCATCTCAAAGCGCATGAAATGACGAGTAAAATGCAGTATTAAACTTCCTGGGTAGGGCAAACAGAGACCCGATTAGATCATTTTATATTATGGTTAATTTAAGAATTCAGCGAAATTCTATCACATTTGTTCAATTATCGCCGCTCATATTTCAGATAGCGTATTGGGCTAAGCGGCATCTAAAAGCGCATGAAATGGCGAGTAAAATGCACTATTAAACTTCTAGGGTAGGGCAAACAGAGACCCGATTAGATCATTTTATATTATGGTTAATTTAAGAATTCAGCGAAATTCTATCACATTTGTTCAATTTACATAGCACCTATTTCAGATATCGTACTGGGATAGGCGGCATCTTAAAGCGCGTGGAATGGCGAGTGAAATGCACTATTAAACTTCTAGGGTAGGGCAAACAGAGACCCGATTAGATCATTTTATATTATGGTTAAATTAAGAATTCAGCGAAATTCTATCACATTTGTTCAATTTACGTCGCTCCTATTTCAGATAGCGTATTGGGCTAAGCGGCATCTCAAGGCGCATGAAATGGCGAGTAGAATGCACTATTAAACTTATAGGGTAGGGCAAACAGAGACCCGTTTATATCATTTTATATTATGGTTAGTTTAAGAATTCAGCAAAATTCTATCACATTTCTTCAATTTACGTCGCTCCTATTTCGGATAGCGTACTGGGCTAGGCGGCATCTCAAAGCGCGTGGAATGGCGAGTAAAATGCACTATTAAACTTCTATGATAGGGTAATCGGAGACCCGATTAGATCATTTTATATTATGGTTAATATATGGATGCAGCGTAATTGAACCACATTTGTTCAATTTACGTCGCTCCTATTTCAGATAGCGTATTGGTCTAAGCGGCATGTTAAAGCGCACGAAATGTCTATTAAAATACACTGCTAAACTTCTAGGATGGGGCAATCAGAGACCCGATTAGGTCATCGTATATTATGGTTAATTTAAGAATTCGTCGTAACTCGATCACATTTGTGTAATTTACGTCGCCCCTATTTCAAATAGCGTATTGGGCTAGGTGGCATCTTAAAGCGCATGAAATGTCGAGTAAAATGCACTACTAAACTCCTCGGATAGGGCAATCAGAGACCCGATTAGGTCATCTCATATTATGGTTAATATAAGAATTCAGAGAAATTTTATCACATTTGTTCAATTTACGTCGCCCCTAGTTCAGATAGCGTATTGGGCTAGGTGGCATCTTAAAGCGCATGAAATATCGAGTAAAATGGACTATTAAACTTCTACGATAGGGCAATCAGAGACCCGAATACATCGTATTATATTATGGTTAATATCAGTATTCTGCGTAATTCTATCACATTTGTTCAATTTATGTCACTTCTATTTCAGATAGCGTATTCGGCTAGGCGGCACCTTAAAGCGCATGAAATGACGAGTAAAATGCACTATTAAACTTCTATGATAGGGCTATCAGAGACCCGAATTGATCGTATTATATTATGGTTAATATAAGAATTCTGCGTTATTCTATCACATTTGTTCACTTTACGTCGCCCCTATTTCAGATAGCGTATTGGGATAGGTGGCATCTTAAAGCGCATGAAATGTCGAGTAAAATGCACTATTAAACTTCTATGATAGGGCAATCAGAGACCCGATTAGATCATTTTATATTATTGTCAATATAAGAATTCAACGTAATTTTATCACATTTGTTCAATTTATATCGTTCCTATTTCAGGTTGCGTATTGGGCTAGGCGGCACCATAAAGCGCATGAAATGACGAGTAAAATGCACTATTAAACTTCTATGATAGAGCAATCAGAGACGCGATTAGATCATTTTATAATATTGTTAATATAAGAATTCAACGTAATTTTACCACATTTGTTCAATTTACGTCGCCCCTATTTCAGATAGCGTATTCGACTAGGTGGCATCTTAAAGCGCATGAAATGTCGAGTAAAATGCACTATTAAACTTCTAGGGTAGGGCAAACAGACACTCGAGAAGATTATTTTATATTATGGTTCATTGAAGAATTCAGCGAAATTCTATCACATTTGTTCAATTTACGTCGTTCCTATTTCAGATAGCGTATTGCGCTAGGCGGCATCTTAAAGCGCGTAGAATGACGAGTAAAACGCACTAGTAACCTTCTATGATAGGGCAATCAAAGACCCGATTAGATCATCTTATATTATGGTTAATACAATAATTCAGCGAAATATTATCACATTTGTTCAATTTACGTCGCTCCTATTTCAGATAGCGTATTGGGCTGAGCGGCATCTCAAAGCGCATGAAATGGCGAGTAAAATGCACTATTAAACTTCTAGGGTACGGCGAACAGAGACCCGATTAGATCATTTTACATAAATGTTAATATAAGTATTCAGGGAACTTCTATCACATTTGTTCAATTTACGTCGCTCCTATTTCAGATAGCTTATTGGGCTAAGCGGCATGTCAAAGCGCATGAAATGACGAGTGGAATGCACTATTAATCTTCGAGGGTAGGGCGAACAGAGACCCGATTAGATCATTTTACATTAAGGTTAATATAAGATTTCAGCGTAATTCTATCACATTTGTTCAATTTACGTCGCTCCTATTTCAGATAGCGTATTGGGCTAAGCTGCATCTCAAAGCGCAAGAAATGGCTCGTAAAATGCACTATTAAACTTCTAGGGTGGGGCAAACAGAGACCCGATTAGATCATTTCATATTATGGTTAATTTATGAATTCAGCGAAATTCTATCACATTTGTTCAATTTACGTCACTCCTATTGCAGATAACGTATTCGGCTAAGCGGCATCTCAAAGCGCATGAAATGGCGAGTAAAATGCACTATTAAACTTCTAGGGTAAGGCAAACAGAGACCCGATTAGATCATTTTATATTACGGTTAATATAAGAATTCAGCGTAATTCTATCACATTTGTTCCACTTACGTCGCTCCTATTTCAGATAGCGTATTGGGCTAAGCGGTATCTCAAAGCGCATGGATTGACAAGTGAAATGCACTATTAAACTTCTAGGGTAGGGCGAACAGAGACCCGAATAGGTCATTTTATATTACGGTTAATATAAGAATTCAGCGTAATTCTATCACATTTGTTCAGCTTACGTCGCTCCTATTTCAGATAGCGTACTGGGATAGGCGGCATCTCAAAGCGCGTGGAAGGGCGAGTAAAATGCACTACTAAAATTCTGTGATAGGACAATCAGAGTCCCGATTAGATCATTTTATGTTTTGTTTACTATAAGATTTCAGGGAAATTCTATCACATTTGTTCAATTTACGTCGCTCCTATTTCAGATAGCGTATTGGGCTAAGCGGCATCTCAAAGCGCATGAAATGGCGAATAAAATGCACTACTAAACTTCTAGGCTAGGGCGAACGGAGACCTGATTAGATCATTTTACATTATGGTTAATAAAAGAATTCAGCGAAATTCTCTCACATTTGTTCAATTTACGTCGCTGATATTTCAGATAGCGTATTGGGCTAAGCGGCATCTCAAAGCGCAAGAAATGGCGAGTAAAATGCACTATTAAACTTCTAGGTTAGTGCAAACAGAGACCCGATTAGATCATTTCATATTATGGTTAATTTATGAATTCAGCGAAATTCTATCACATTTGTTCAATTTACGTCGCTCCTATTGCAGATTGCGTATTGGGCTAAGCGGCATCTCAAAGCGCATGAAATGGCGAATAAAATGCACTATTAAACTTCTAGGCTAGGGCGAACAGAGACCTGATTAGATCATTTTACATTATGGTTAATTTAAGAATTCAGCGAAACTCTATCACACTTGTTCAATTTACGTAGCTCCAATTTCAGATAGCGTATTGGGCTAGTATGCATCGTAAAAGCGCATGAAATTACGAGCAAAATGCACTATTAAACTGCTATGATAGGGCAATCAGAGACCCGATTAGATCATTTTATATTATGGTTAATTTAAGAATTCGTCGTAACTCTATCACATTTGGTCAATTTACGTAGCTCCAGTTTCAGATAGTGGTTTGGGCTAGGAGGCACCTTAAAGCGCATGAAAAGACAAGTAAAATGCACTATTAAACTTCCATGATTGGGCAATCGGTGAACCGAATAGACCATTTTATATTATGGTTAATATAAGAATGCAGCGTAAATAAACCACATTTATTCAATTTACTTCGCTCCTATTTCCGATAGCGTATTGGGCTAAACAGAATCTTAAAGGGCATGAAATATCGATTAAAATGCACTATTAAACTTCTATGATAGGGCAATCGGAGACCCGATTAGATCATTTTATATTATGGTTAATATATGGATGCAGCGTAATTGAACCACATTTGTTCAATTTACGTCGCTCCTATTTCAGATAGCGTATTGGTCTAAGCGGCATGTTAAAGCGCACGAAATGTCTATTAAAATACACTGCTAAACTTCTAGGATGGGGCAATCAGAGACCCGATTAGATCATCGTATATTATGGTTAATTTAAGAATTCGTCGTAACTCGATCACATTTGTGTAATTTACGTCGCCCCTATTTCAAATAGCGTATTGGGCTAGGTGGCATCTTAAAGCGCATGAAATGTCGAGTAAAATGCACTACTAAACTCCTCGGATAGGCCAATCAGAGACCCGATTAGGTCATCTCATATTATGGTTAATATTAGAATTCAGAGAAATTTTATCACATTTGTTCAATTTACGTCGCCCCTAGTTCAGATAGCGTATTGGGCTAGGTGGCATCTTAAAGCGCATGAAATATCGAGTAAAATGGACTATTAAACTTCTACGATAGGGCAATCAGAGACCCGAATAGATCGTATTATATTATGGTTAATATCAGTATTCTGCATAATTCTATCACATTTGTTCAATTTATGTCACTTCTATTTCAGATAGCGTATTCGGCTAGGCGGCACCTTAAAGCGCATGAAATGACGAGTAAAATGCACTATTAAACTTCTATGATAGGGCAATCAGAGACCCGATTAGATCATTTTATAATATTGTTAATATAAGAATTCAACGTAATTTTATCACATTTGTTCAATTTATATCGTTCCTATTTCAGGTTGCGTATTGGGCTAGGCGGCACCATAAAGCGCATGAAATGACGAGTAAAATGCACTATTAAACTTCTATGATAGAGCAATCAGAGAAGCGATTAGATCATTTTATATTATTGTTAATATAAGAATTCAACGTAATTTTACCACATTTGTTCAATTTACGTCGCCCCTATTTCAGATAGCGTATTCGACTAGGTGGCATCTTAAAGCGCATGAAATGTCGAGTAAAATGCACTATTAAACTTCTAGGGTAGGGCAAACAGACACTCGAGAAGATTATTTTATATTATGGTTCATTGAAGAATTCAGCGAAATTCTATCACATTTGTTCAATTTACGTCGTTCCTATTTCAGATAGCGTATTGCGCTAGGCGGCATCTTAAAGCGCGTAGAATGACGAGTAAAACGCACTAGTAACCTTCTATGATAGGGCAATCAAAGACCCGATTAGATCATCTTATATTATGGTCAATACAATAATTCAGCGAAATTTTATCACATTTGTTCAATTTACGTCGCTCCTATTTCAGATAGCGTATTGGGCTAAGCGGCATCTCAAAGCGCAAGAAATGGCGCGTAAAATGCACTATCAAACTTCTAGGGTAGGGCAAACAGAGACCCGATTAGATCATTTTACATTATGGTTAATTTAAGAATTCAGCAAAATTCTATCACATTTGTTCAATTTACGTCGCTAATATTTCAGATAGCTTATTGGGCTAAGCGGCATCTCAAAGGGCCTGAAATGGCGAGTGAAATGCACTATTAAACTTCTATGTTAGGGCACTCAGAGACCCGATTAGATCATTTAATATTATGGTTAATTTAAGAATTCAGCAAAATTCTATCACATTTGTTCAATTTACGTCGCTCCTATTTCAGATAGCGTATTGGGCTAAGCGGAATCTCAAAGCGCATGAAATGGCTAGTAAAATGCACTATTGAACTTCTAGGGTAGGGCCACCAGAGACCCGATTAGATCATTTTATATTATGGTTAATTTAAGAATTCAGCTAAATTCTATCACATTTGTTCAATTTACGTCGCTCCTATTTTAGATAGCGTACTGGGCGAGGCGGCATCTTAAAGCGCGCGGAATGGCGAGTGAAATGCACAATTAAACTTCTATGTTAGGGCACTCAGAGACCCGATTAGATCATTTTATATTATGGTTAATTTAAGAATTCAGCAAAATTCTATCACATTTGTTCAATTTACGTCGCTCCTATTTCAGATAGCGTATTGGTCTAAGCGGAATCTCAAAGCGTATAAAATGGCGAGTAAAATGCACTATTAAACTTCTAGGGTAGGGCAAACAGAGACCCGATTAGATCATTTTATATAATGGTTAATTTAAGAATTCAGCGAAATTCTATCACATTTGTTCAATTTACGTCGCTCCTATTTCAGATAGCGTATTGGGCTAAGCGGCATATCAAAGCGCATGAAATGGCGAGTAAAATGAGCTATTAAACTTCTAGGGTAAGGCAAACAGACACCCGATTAGATCATTTCATATTACGGTAAATATAAGAATTCAGCGTAATTCTATCGCATTTGTTCAACTTACGTCGCTCCTATTTCAGATAGCGTACTGGGCTACGCGGCATCTTAAGGAGCGTGGAATGGCGAGTAAAATGCACTATCAAACTTCTATGATAGGGCAATCAGAGACCCGATTAGATCATTTTATATTATGGTTAATTTAAGAATTCAGCAAAATTCTATCGCATTTGTTCCATTTACGTCGCTCCTTCTTCAGATAGCGTACTGTAGTATGCGGCTTCTTAAAGCGCGTGGAATGCCGAGTAAAATGCACTATTAAACTTCTATGATAGGGCAATCAGAGACCCGATTAGATCAATTTATATTTTGGTTAATATAAGGATTCAGCGAAATTCTATCACATTTGTTCAATTTACGTCGCTACTATTTCAGATAGCGTATTGGGCTAAGCGGCATCTCAAAGCGCATGAAATGACGGGTGAAATGCACTATTAGACTTCTAGGGTACGGCGAACAGAGACCCGATTAGATCATTTTACATTAAGGTTAATATAAGTGTTCAGGGAAATCCTATCACATTTGTTCAATTTACGTCGCTCCCATTTCAGATAGCTTATTGGGCTAAGCGGCATCTCAAAGCGCATGAAATGGCGAGTGAAATGCACTATTAAACTTCTAGGGTAGGGCGAACAGAGTACCGTTTAGATCATTTTACATTAAGGTTAATATCAGAATTCAGCGAAATTCTATCACATTTGTTCAATTTACGTCGCTGATATTTCAGATAGCGTACTGGGCTAAGCGGCATCTCAAAGCGCATGAAATGCCGAGTACAGTGCACTATTAAGCTTCTATGATAGGGCTATCATAGACCCGATTAGATCATTTTATATTATGGTTAATTTAAGAATTCAGCAAAATTCTATCACATTTGTTCAATTTACGTCGCTCCTATTTCAGAAAGCGTACTGGGCTAGGGGGCACCTCAAAGCGCGTGGAATGGCGATTAAAATGCACTATTAAACTTCTATGATAGGGCAATCAGAGACCCGATTAGATCATTTTACATTAAGGTTAATATGAGAATTCAGCGAAATTCTATCACATTTGTTCAATTTACGTCGCTGATATTTCAGATAGCGTATTGGGCTAAGCGGCATCTCAAAGCGCAAGAAATGGCGCGTAAAATGCACTATTAAACTTCTAGGGTAGGGCAAACAGAGGCCCGATTAGATGGTTTATATTTTCGTTAATATAAGAATTCAGCGGAATTCTATCACATTTGTTCAATTTACGTCACTCCTATTTCAGATAGCTTATTGGGCTAAGCGGCATCTCAAAGCGCATGAAATGACGAGTGAAATGCACTATTATACTTCTAGGGTAGGGCGAACAGAAACCCGATTAGATCATTTTACATTAATGTTAATATAAGAATTCAGCGAAATTCTGTCACATTTGTTCAATTTACGTCGCTCCTATTTCAGATAGCGTATTGGACTAAGCGGCATCTCACAGCGCATGAAATTGCGATTAAAATGCACTATTAAACTTCTAGGGTAGGGCAAACAGAGACCCGATTATATCATTTTATATTATTGTTAATTTAAGAATTCAGCAAATTTCTATCACATTTGTTCAATTTACGCCTCTCCTATTTCAGATAGCGTACTGGGCTAGGCGGCAACTTAAAGCGCGTGGAATGGCGAGTAAAATGCCCAATTAAACTTCTATGATAGGGCAATCAGAGACCCGATTAGATCATTTTATATTTTGGTTAATATAAGAATTCAGCGAAATTCTATCACATTTGTTCAATTCACGTCGCTCCTATTTCAGATAGCGTATTGGGCTAAACGGCAACCCGTGGCGCATAAAATGACGACTGATTTGCACCATTAAACTTCTAGGGTAGGGCGAACAGAGACCCGATTAGATCATTTTACATTAAGGTTAATATAAGAATTCAGCGAAATTCTATCACATTTGTTCAATTTACGTCGCTGATATTTCAGATAGCGTATTGGGCTAAGCGGCATCTCAAAGCGCAAGAAATGGCGCGTAAAATGCACTATTAAACTTCTAGGGTAGGGCAAACAGAGGCCCGATTAGATGGTTTATATTTTCGTTAATATAAGAATTCAGCGGAATTCTATCACATTTGTTCAATTTACGTCACTCCTATTTCAGATAGCTTATTGGGCTAAGCGGCATCTCAAAGCGCATGAAATGACGAGTGAAATGCACTATTATACTTCTAGGGTAGGGCGAACAGAAACCCGATTAGATCATTTTACATTAATGTTAATATAAGAATTCAGCGAAATTCTGTCACATTTGTTCAATTTACGTCGCTCCTATTTCAGATAGCGTATTGGACTAAGCGGCATCTCACAGCGCATGAAATTGCGAGTAAAATGCACTATTAAACTTCTAGGGTAGGGCAAACAGAGACCCGATTATATCATTTTATATTATTGTTAATTTAAGAATTCAGCAAATTTCTATCACATTTGTTCAATTTACGCCTCTCCTATTTCAGATAGCGTACTGGGCTAGGCGGCAACTTAAAGCGCGTGGAATGGCGAGTAAAATGCCCAATTAAACTTCTATGATAGGGCAATCAGAGACCCGATTAGATCATTTTATATTTTGGTTAATATAAGAATTCAGCGAAATTCTATCACATTTGTTCAATTCACGTCGCTCCTATTTCAGATAGCGTATTGGGCTAAACGGCAACCCGTGGCGCATAAAATGACGACTGATTTGCACCATTAAACTTCTAGGGTAGGGCGAACAGAGACCCGATTAGATCATTTTACATTAAGGTTAATATAAGAATTCAGCGAAATTCTATCACATTTGTTCAATTTACGTCGCTGATATTTCAGATAGCGTATTGGGCTAAGCGGCATCTCAAAGCGCAAGAAATGGCGCGTAAAATGCACTATTAAACTTCTAGGGTAGGGCAAACAGAGGCCCGATTAGATGGTTTATATTTTCGTTAATATAAGAATTCAGCGGAATTCTATCACATTTGTTCAATTTACGTCACTCCTATTTCAGATAGCTTATTGGGCTAAGCGGCATCTCAAAGCGCATGAAATGACGAGTGAAATGCACTATTATACTTCTAGGGTAGGGCGAACAGAAACCCGATTAGATCATTTTACATTAATGTTAATATAAGAATTCAGCGAAATTCTGTCACATTTGTTCAATTTACGTCGCTCCTATTTCAGATAGCGTATTGGACTAAGCGGCATCTCACAGCGCATGAAATTGCGATTAAAATGCACTATTAAACTTCTAGGGTAGGGCAAACAGAGACCCGATTATATCATTTTATATTATTGTTAATTTAAGAATTCAGCAAATTTCTATCACATTTGTTCAATTTACGCCTCTCCTATTTCAGATAGCGTACTGGGCTAGGCGGCAACTTAAAGCGCGTGGAATGGCGAGTAAAATGCCCAATTAAACTTCTATGATAGGGCAATCAGAGACCCGATTAGATCATTTTATATTTTGGTTAACATAAGAATTCAGCGAAATTCTATCACATTTGTTCAATTCACGTCGCTCCTATTTCAGATAGCGTATTGGGCTAAACGGCAACCCGTGGCGCATAAAATGACGACTGATTTGCACCATTAAACTTCTAGGGTAGGGCGAACAGAGACCCGATTAGATCATTTTACATTAAGGTTAATATAAGAATTCAGGGAAATTCTATCACATATGTTCAATTTACGTCGCTCCTATTTCAGATAGCGTATTGGGCTAAGCGGCATCTCAAAGCGCATGAAATGGCGATTAAAATGCACTATTAAACTTCTAGGCTAGGGCGAACAGAGACCCGATTAGATCATTTTACATTAAGGTTCATAAAAGAATTCAGCGAAATTCTATCACATTTGTTCATCCTACGTCGCTCCTATTTCAGATAGCTTATTGGGCTAAGCGGCAGCTCAAAGCGCATGAAATGGCGAGTAAAATGCAGTATTAAACTTCTAGGGTAGGGCAATCAGAGACCCGATTAGATCATTTTATATTTTGGTTCATATAAGGATTCAGGGAAATTCTATCACATTTGTTCAATTTACGTCTCCCCTACTTCAGATAGCGTACTGGGCTAGGCGGCATGTTAAAGCGCGCGGAAGGACGAGTAAAATGCACTACTAAACTTCTATGGTAGGGCAATCAGAGACCCGATTAGATCATTTTACATTATGGTTAATAAAAGAATTCAGCCAAATTCTATCACATTTGTTCAATTCACTTCGCTCCTATTTCAGATAGCATATTGGGCTAAGCGACATCCCATGGCGCATGAAATGACGAGCGATTTGCACTATTAAACTTGTAGGGTAGGGCGAACAGAGACCCGATTAGATCATTTTACATTAAGGTTAATATAAGAATTCAGGGAAATTCTATCACATATGTTCAATTTACGTCGCTCCTATTTCAGATAGCGTATTGGGCTAAGCGGCGTCTCAAAGCGCATGAAATGGCGAGTAAAATGCACTATTAAACTTCTAGGACAAGGCAATCAGAGACCCGATTAGATCATTTTATATTATGGTTAATTTAGGACTTCAGCAAAATTCTATTACATTTGTTCAATTTACGTCGCACCTATTTCAGATAGCGTACTGGGCTAGGCGGCATCTTAAAGCGCGTGGAATGGCGAGTAAAATGCACTATTAAACTTCTACGGTAGGGCAATCAGAAACCCGAAGAGATCATTTTATATTTTGGTTCATATAAGAATTCAGCGGAATTCTATCACATTTGTTCTATTTACGTCGCTCCTATTTCAGATAGCGTATTGGGCTAAGCGGCATCTCAAAGCGCAAGAAATGGCGAGTAAAATGCACTATTAAACTTCTATGATAGGGCAATCAGAGACCCGATTAGATCATTTTATATTTTGTTTAATATAAGATTTCACGGAAATTCTATCACATTTGTTCAATTTACGTCGCTCCGATTTCAGATAGCGTATTGGGCTAAGCGGCATCTCAAAGCGCATGAAATGGCGAGTAAAATGCACTATTAAACTTCTATGATAGGGCAATCAGAGACCCGATTAGATCATTTTATATTTTGTTTAATATAAGATTTCACGGAAATTCTATCACATTTGTTCAATTTACGTCGCTCCGATTTCAGATAGCGTATTGGGCTAAGCGGCATCTCAAAGCGCATGAAATGGCGAATAAAATGCACTATTGAACTTCTAGGCTAGGGCGAACAGAGACCCGATTAGATCATTTTACATTAAGGTTCATAAAAGAATTCAGCGAAATTCTATCACATTTGTTCATCCTACGTCGCTCCTATTTCTGATAGCTTATTGGGCTAAGCGGCAGCTCAAAGCGCATGAAATGGCGAGTAAAATGCACTATTAAACTTCTAGGACAAGGCAATCAGAGAACCGATTAGATCATTTTATATTATGGTTAATTTAAGAATTCAGCAAAATTCTATTACATTTGCTCAATTTACGTCGCACCTATTTCAGATAGCGTACTGGGCTAGGCGGCATCTTAAAGCGCGTGGAATGGCGAGTAAAATGCACTATTAAACTTCTACGGTAGGCCAATCAGAAACCCGATTAGATCATTTTATATTTTGGTTCATATAAGAATTCAGCGAAATTCTATCACATTTGTTCTATTTACGTCGCTCCTAATTCAGATAGCGTATTGGGCTAAGCGGCATCTCTAAGCGCATGAAATGGCGAGTAAAATGCACTATTAAACTTCTAGGGTAAAGCAAACAGAGACCCGATTAGATCATTTTATATTACGGTTAATATAAGAATTCAGCGCAATTCTATCACATTTGTCCAATTTACGTCGCTCCTATTTCAGATAGCGTATTGGTCTAAGCGGCTTCTTAAAGCGCATGAAGTGTCGAGTAAAATACACTACTAAACTTCTCGGATAGGGCAATCAGAGACCCGATTAGATCATCGTATATTATGGTTAATTTAAGAATTCGTCGTAACTCTATCACATTTGTTTAATTTACGTAGCTCCAATTTCAGATAGCGTATTGGGATAGGTGGCATCTTAAAGCGCTTGAAATGTCGAGTAAAATGCACTATTAAACTTCTAGGGTACGGCAAACAGAGACCCGATTAGATCATTTTATATTATGGTTAATTTAAGAATTCAGTGAAACTCTATCACACTCGTTCAATTTACGTAGCTCCAATTTCAGATAGCGTATTGGGCTAGGTGGCATCTTAAAGCGCGTGGAATGCAGAGTGAAATGCACTACTAACCTTCTATGATAGGGCAATCAGAGACCCGATTAGATCATTTTATATTATGGTTAATATAAGCATTCAGCGAAATTCTATCACATTTGTTCAATTTACGTCGCTCCTATTTCAGATAGCGTATTGGGCTAAGCGGCATCTCAAGGCGCATGAAATGGCGAGTAGAATGCACTATTAAACTTATAGGGTAGGGCAAACAGAGACCCGTTTATATCATTTTATATTATGGTTAGTTTAAGAATTCAGCAAAATTCTATCACATTTCTTCAATTTACGTCGCTCCTATTTCGGATAGCGTACTGGGCTAGGCGGCATCTCAAAGCGCGTGGAATGGCGAGTAAAATGCACTATTAAACTTCTATGATAGGGCAATCAGAGACCCGATTAGATCATTTTATATTTTGGTTAATATAAGAATTCGCCGAAATTCTATCACATTTGTTCAATTTTCGTCGCTCCTATTTCAGATAGCGTATTGGGCTAAGCGGCACCTCAAAGCGCATGAAAAGGCGAGTAAAGTGCACTATTAAACTTCTAGGGTAGGGCAAACAGAGACCCGATTAGATCATTTTATATTACGGTTAATATAAGAATTCAACGAAATTCTATCACATTTGTTCAATTAACATCGCTGATATTTCAGATAGCGTATTGAGCTAAGCGGCATCTCAAAGCGCATGAAATGACGAGTCAAATGCACTATTAAACTTCTAGGGTAGTGCAAACAGAGACCCGATTAGTTCATTTTATATTATGATTAATTTAAGAATTCAGCGAAATTATATCACATTTGTTCAATTTACGTCGCTCCTATTGCAGATAGCGTATTGGGCTAAGCGGCATCTTAAAGCGCGTGGAATGGCGAGTAAAATGCACTATTAAACTTCTAGGGTAGGGCGAACAGAGACCCGATTAGATCATTTTATATTATGGTTAATTTAAGCATTCAGCGAAGTTCTATCACATTTGATCAATTAACGTCGCTCCTATTTCAGATAGCGTTTTTGGCTAAGCGGCATCTCAAAGCGCATGAAATGGCGAATAAAATGCACTTCTACCCTTCTAAGGTAGGACAAACAGAGACCAGATTAGATCATTTCATATTACGGTTAATATAAGAATTCAGCGAAATTCTATAACATTTGTTCAATTTACGTCGCTCCTATTTCAGATAGCGTACTGGGCTAGGCGGCATCTTAATGCGCGTGAAATGGCGTGTAAAATGCACTACTACACTTCTATGATAGGGCAAACAGAGACCCGATTAGATCATTTTATACTATGGTTAATAAAAGAATTCATCGAAATTCTATAACATTTGTTCAATGTACATCGCTCCTATTTCAGATAGCATATGGGGCTAAGCGGCATCTCAAAGCGCATGAAATGACGAGTAAAATGCACTATTAAATTTCTAGGGTAGGGCAAACAGAGACCCGATTAGATCATTTTATATTATGGTTCATTTAAGAATTCAGCGAAATTCTATAACATTTGTTCAATTTACGTCGCAACTATTTCAGATAGCTTATTGGGCTAAGCGGCATCTCAAAGCGCATGAAATGACGAGTGATATGCACTATTAAACTTCTAGGGTAGGGCGAACAGAGACCCGATTAGATCATTTTACATTAAGGTTAATATAAGAATTCAGTGAAATTCTATCACATTTGTTCAATTTACGTCGCTGATATTTCAGATAGCGTATTGGGCTAAGCGGCATCTCAAAGCGCAAGAAATGGCGAGTAAACTGCACTATTAAACTTCTAGGGTAGGGCAAACAGAGACCCGAGTAGAACATTTTATATTGTGGTTAATTTAAGAATTCCGCGAAATTCTATCACATTTGTTCAACTTACGTCGCTCCTATTTCAGATAGCGTATTGGGCTAAGTGGCAACTCAAAGCGCATCAAATGGCGAATAAAATGCACTATTAAACTTCTAGGCTAGGGCGAACAGAGACCCGATTAGATCATTTTAAATTATGGTTAATAAAAGTATTCAGCGAAATTCCACCACATTTGTTCAACTTACGTCGCTCCTATTTCAGGTAGCGTACTGGGCTAGGCGGCATCTTAAAGCGCGTGGCAGGGCGAGTAAAATGCACTACTAAACTTCTATGATAGGGCAATCAGTGACCCGATTAGATCATTTTATATTTTGTTTAATATAAGATTCCAGGGAAATTCTATCACATTTGTTCAATTTACGTCGCTCCTATTTCAGATAGCGCATTGGGCTAAGCGTCACCTTAAAGCGCATGAAATGATGAGTAAAATGCACTATGAAACTTCTATGATAGGGCAATCGGAGACCCGTTTAGATCATTTTATATTATTGTTAATATAAGTATTCAGCGTAATTTTATCACATTTGTTCAATTTACGTCGCTCCTATTTCAGATAGCGTCTTGGCCTAGGTGGTATCTTAAAGCGCATGAAATGTCGCGTAAAATGCACAATTAAACTTCTAGGGTAGGGCAAACAGAGACCCGATTAGATGATTTTATATTTTGGTTAATATAAGAATTCTGCGTAATTCTACCACATTCGTTCCTTTTACGACGCTCCTATTTCAGATAGTATATTGGGCAAGGCGGCACCTTCAAGCGCGTGGAGTGACGAGTAAAATGCAATACTAACCTTCTATGATAGGGCAATCAGACACCCATATAGATCATATTATATTATGGTTAATATAAGAATACTGCGTAATTCTATCACGTTTGTTCAATTTATGTCGATCATACTTCAGATAGCGTATTGGGCTAAGCGGCAACTAAAGCGCGTGGAATCAAGTGTAAAATGCACTACTAACCCTCTATGATAGGGCAATCAGAGACCCGATTAGATCATCTTATATTATGGTTAATATAAGAATTCAGCGAAATTCTATCACATTTGTTCAATTTACGTTGCTCCTATTTCAGATAGTGTATTGGGCTAAGCGGCACCTTAAAGCGCATGAAGTGACGAGTAAAATGCACTATGAAACTTCTATGATAGGGCAACCAGCGCCACGATTAGATCATTTAAATTATTGTTAATATAAGAATTCAGCGTAATTTTATCACATTTGTTCAATTTACGTCGCCCCAATTTCTGATAGCGTAATGGGCTAGGTGGCATCTTAGAGCGCATGAAACGTCGAGTAAAATGCACTATTAAACTTCTAGGGTAGGGTAATCAGAGACCCGATTAGGTCATCTTATATTATGGTTAATACAAGAATTCAGCGAAATTCTATCACATTTGTTCAATTTACGTCGCTCCTATTTCAGATAGTGTATGGGGCTAAGCGGCACCATAAAGCGCACGAAGTGACGAGTAAAATGCACTATGAAACTTCTATGATAGGGCAATCAGAGACCCGATTAGATCAGCTTATATTATGGTTAATATAAGAATTCTGCGTAATTCTATCACGTTTGTTCAATTTACGTCGCTCCAACTACAGATAGCGTATTGGGCTAGGCGGCATCTTAAAGCGCATGACATGTCGAGTAAAATGCACTACTAAACTTCTCGGATAGGGCAATCAGTGACACCATTAGGTCATCTTATATTATGGTTAATTTAAGAATTCAGCGAAATTCAATCACATTTGTTCAATTTACGTCGCACCCATTTCGGATAGCGTGTTGGGCCAAGCGGCACCTTAAAGCGCATGAAAGGACGAGTAAAATGCACTATTAAACTTCCATGATAGGGCAATCGGTGACCCGAATAGACCATTTTATATTATGGTTAATATAAGAATGCAGCGTAAATGAACCACATTTATTCAATTTACTTCGCTCCTATTTCCGATAGCGTATTGGGCTAAACAGAATCTTAAAGGGCATGAAATATCGAATAAAATGCAATATTAAACTTCTATGATAGGGCAATCGGAGACCCGATTAGATCATTTTATATTATGGTTAATATATGGATGCTGCGTAATTGAACAACATTTGTTCAATTTACGTCGCTCCTATTTCAGATAGCGTATTGGTCTAAGCGGCATATTAAAGCGCACGAAATGTCTATTAAAATACACTACTAAACTTCTAGGGTGGGGCAATCAGAGACCCGATTAGATCATCGTATATTATGGTTAATTTAAGAATTCGTCGTAACTCGATCACATTTGTTTAATTTACGTAGCTCCAATTTCAGATAGCGTATTGGGATAGGCGTCACCTTACAGTGCATGAAATGACGAGTATAATGCACTACTAAACTTCTCGCATAGGGCAATCAGAGACCCGATTAGATCATTTTATATTATGGTTAATATAAGAATTCAGCGTACCTCTATGACATTTGTTAAATTTATGTCGCTCCAATTTCCGATAGCGCATTGGGCTAGGCGGCACCTTAAAGCGCATGAAATGTCGAGTAAAATGAACTACCAAACATCTCGGATAGGGCTAACAGCGACCCGATCAGGTCATATTATATTATGGTTAATATAAGAATTCCGCGAAATTTTATCACATTTGTTCAATTTACGTCGCGCCTATTTCAGATAGCGTATTGGGCTAGGCGGCACCTAAAAGCGCATGAAATGACGAGTAAAATGCACTGTTAAACTTCTATGATAGGGCAATCAGAGACCCGAATAGATCGTATTATATTATAGTTAATATAAGAATTCTGCGTAATTCTATCACGTTTGTTCAAATTACGTAGCTCCAATTTCAGATAGCGCATTGGACTAGGCTGCATCTTAAAGCGCATGAAATGTCGAGTAAAATGAACTACTAAACTTCTCGGATAGGGCTAACAGAGACCCGATTAGGTTATTTTATATTATGGTTAATATAAGAATTCAGCGTAATTCTATCACATTTGTTCAATTTACGTCGCCCCTATTTCAGATAGCGTATTGAGCTAGGTGGCATCTTAAGGCCCGTCGTATGACGAGTAAAATGCACTACTAACCTTCTATGATAGGGTAATCAGAGACCCGATTAGATCATTTTATATTATGGTTAATATAAGAATTCTGCGAAATTCTATCACATTTGTTCAATTTGCGTCGCTCCTATTTCAGATAGTGTATGGGGCTAAGCGGCACCTTAAAGCGCATGAAATGACGAGTAAAATGCACTACTAAACTTCTAGGGTAGGGCAAACAGAGACCCGATTAGATCATTTTCCATTATGGTTTATTCAAGAATTTAGCGAAACTCTATCACACTTGTTCAATTTACGTAGCTCTAATTTCAGATGGCGTATTGGGATAGTATGCACCTTAAAAGCGCATGAAATGACGAGTAAAATGCACTATTAAACTTCTATGATAGGGCAATCAGAGACCCGAATAGATCGTATTATATTATGGTTAATATAAGAATTCTGCGTAATTCTATCACATTTGTTCAATTTATGTCGCTCCTATTTCAGATAGCTTATTGGGCTAAGCGGCATCTCAAAGCGCATGAAATGGCGAGTGAAATGCACTATTAAACTTCTAGGGTAGGGCGAACAGAGTACCGTTTAGATCATTTTACATTAAGGTTAATATCAGAATTCAGCGAAATTCTATCACATTTGTTCAATTTACGTCGCTGATATTTCAGATAGCGTACTGGGCTAAGCGGCATCTCAAAGCGCATGAAATGCCGAGTAAAATGCACTATTAAGCTTCTATGATAGGGCTATCATAGACCCGATTAGATCATTTTATATTATGGTTAATTTAAGAATTCAGCAAAATTCTATCACATTTGTTCAATTTACGTCGCTCCTATTTCAGAAAGCGTACTGGGCTAGGGGGCACCTCAAAGCGCGTGGAATGGCGAGTAAAATGCACTATTAAACTTCTATGATAGGGCAATCAGAGACCCGATTAGATCATTTTACATTAAGGTTAATATGAGAATTCAGCGAAATTCTATCACATTTGTTCAATTTACGTCGCTGATATTTCAGATAGCGTATTGGGCTAAGCGGCATCTCAAAGCGCAAGAAATGGCGCGTAAAATGCACTATTAAACTTCTAGGGTAGGGCAAACAGAGGCCCGATTAGATGGTTTATATTTTCGTTAATATAAGAATTCAGCGGAATTCTATCACATTTGTTCAATTTACGTCACTCCTATTTCAGATAGCTTATTGGGCTAAGCGGCATCTCAAAGCGCATGAAATGACGAGTGAAATGCACTATTATACTTCTAGGGTAGGGCGAACAGAAACCCGATTAGATCATTTTACATTAATGTTAATATAAGAATTCAGCGAAATTCTGTCTCATTTGTTCAATTTACGTCGCTCCTATTTCAGATAGCGTATTGGACTAAGCGGCATCTCACAGCGCATGAAATTGCGAGTAAAATGCACTATTAAACTTCTAGGGTAGGGCAAACAGAGACCCGATTATATCATTTTATATTATTGTTAATTTAAGAATTCAGCAAATTTCTATCACATTTGTTCAATTTACGCCTCTCCTATTTCAGATAGCGTACTGGGCTAGGCGGCAACTTAAAGCGCGTGGAATGGCGAGTAAAATGCCCAATTAAACTTCTATGATAGGGCAATCAGAGACCCGATTAGATCATTTTATATTTTGGTTAATATAAGAATTCAGCGAAATTCTATCACATTTGTTCAATTCACGTCGCTCCTATTTCAGATAGCGTATTGGGCTAAACGGCAACCCGTGGCGCATAAAATGACGACTGATTTGCACCATTAAACTTCTAGGGTAGGGCAAACAGAGACCCGATTAGATCATTTTACATTAAGGTTAATATAAGTATTCAGCGAAATTCTATCACATTTGTTCAATTTACGTCGCTGATATTTCAGATAGCGTATTGGGCTAAGCGGCATCTCAAAGCGCAAGAAATGGCGCGTAAAATGCACTATTAAACTTCTAGGGTAGGGCAAACAGAGACCAGATTAGATGGTTTATATTTTCGTTAATATAAGAATTCAGCGGAATTCTATCACATTTGTTCAATTTACGTCACTCCTATTTCAGATAGCTTATTGGGCTAAGCGGCATCTCAAAGCGCATGAAATGACGAGTGAAATGCACTATTATACTTCTAGGGTAGGGCGAACAGAAACCCGATTAGATCATTTTACATTAATGTTAATATAAGAATTCAGCGAAATTCTATCACATTTGTTCAATTTACGTCGCTCCTATTTCAGATAGCGTATTGGACTAAGCGGCATCTCACAGCGCATGAAATTGCGAGTAAAATGCACTATTAAACTTCTAGGGTAGGGCAAACAGAGACCCGATTATATCATTTTATATTATTGTTAATTTAAGAATTCAGCAAATTTCTATCACATTTGTTCAATTTACGCCTCTCCTATTTCAGATAGCGTACTGGGCTAGGCGGCAACTTAAAGCGCGTGGAATGGCGAGTAAAATGCCCAATTAAACTTCTATGATAGGGCAATCAGAGACCCGATTAGATCATTTTATATTTTGGTTAATATAAGAATTCAGCGAAATTCTATCACATTTGTTCAATTCACGTCGCTCCTATTTCAGATAGCGTATTGGGCTAAACGGCAACCCGTGGCGCATAAAATGACGACTGATTTGCACCATTAAACTTCTAGGGTAGGGCGAACAGAGACCCGATTAGATCATTTTACATTAAGGTTAATATAAGAATTCAGGGAAATTCTATCACATATGTTCAATTTACGTCGCTCCTATTTCAGATAGCGTATTGGGCTAAGCGGCATCTCAAAGCGCATGAAATGGCGATTAAAATGCACTATTAAACTTCTAGGCTAGGGCGAACAGAGACCCGATTAGATCATTTTACATTAAGGTTCATAAAAGAATTCAGCGAAATTCTATCACATTTGTTCATCCTACGTCGCTCCTATTTCAGATAGCTTATTGGGCTAAGCGGCAGCTCAAAGCGCATGAAATGGCGAGTAAAATGCAGTATTAAACTTCTAGGGTAGGGCAATCAGAGACCCGATTAGATCATTTTATATTTTGGTTCATATAAGGATTCAGGGAAATTCTATCACATTTGTTCAATTTACGTCTCCCCTATTTCAGATAGCGTACTGGGCTAGGCGGCATGTTAAAGCGCGCGGAAGACGAGTAAAATGCACTACTAAACTTCTATGGTAGGGCAATCAGAGACCCGATTAGATCATTTTACATTATGGTTAATAAAAGAATTCAGCCAAATTCTATCACATTTGTTCAATTCACTTCGCTCCTATTTCAGATAGCATATTGGGCTAAGCGACATCCCATGGCGCATGAAATGACGAGCGATTTGCACTATTAAACTTGTAGGGTAGGGCGAACAGAGACCCGATTAGATCATTTTACATTAAGGTTAATATAAGAATTCAGGGAAATTCTATCACATATGTTCAATTTACGTCGCTCCTATTTCAGATAGCGTATTGGGCTAAGCGGCGTCTCAAAGCGCATGAAATGGCGAGTAAAATGCACTATTAAACTTCTAGGACAAGGCAATCAGAGACCCGATTAGATCATTTTATATTATGGTTAATTTAAGACTTCAGCAAAATTCTATTACATTTGTTCAATTTACGTCGCACCTATTTCAGATAGCGTACTGGGCTAGGCGGCATCTTAAAGCGCGTGGAATGGCGAGTAAAATGCACTATTAAACTTCTACGGTAGGGCAATCAGAAACCCGAAGAGATCATTTTATATTTTGGTTCATATAAGAATTCAGCGGAATTCTATCACATTTGTTCTATTTACGTCGCTCCTGTTTCAGATAGCGTATTGGGCTAAGCGGCATCTCAAAGCGCAAGAAATGGCGAGTAAAATGCACTATTAAACTTCTATGATAGGGCAATCAGAGACCCGATTAGATCATTTTATATTTTGTTTAATATAAGATTTCACGGAAATTCTATCACATTTGTTCAATTTACGTCGCTCCGATTTCAGATAGCGTATTGGGCTAAGCGGCATCTCAAAGCGCATGAAATGGCGAGTAAAATGCACTATTAAACTTCTATGATAGGGCAATCAGAGACCCGATTAGATCATTTTATATTTTGTTTAATATAAGATTTCACGGAAATTCTATCACATTTGTTCAATTTACGTCGCTCCGATTTCAGATAGCGTATTGGGCTAAGCGGCATCTCAAAGCGCATGAAATGGCGAATAAAATGCACTATTGAACTTCTAGGCTAGGGCGAACAGAGACCCGATTAGATCATTTTACATTAAGGTTCATAAAAGAATTCAGCGAAATTCTATCACATTTGTTCATCCTACGTCGCTCCTATTTCTGATAGCTTATTGGGCTAAGCGGCAGCTCAAAGCGCATGAAATGGCGAGTAAAATGCACTATTAAACTTCTAGGACAAGGCAATCAGAGAACCGATTAGATCATTTTATATTATGGTTAATTTAAGAATTCAGCAAAATTCTATTACATTTGCTCAATTTACGTCGCACCTATTTCAGATAGCGTACTGGGCTAGGCGGCATCTTAAAGCGCGTGGAATGGCGAGTAAAATGCACTATTAAACTTCTACGGTAGGCCAATCAGAAACCCGATTAGATCATTTTATATTTTGGTTCATATAAGAATTCAGCGAAATTCTATCACATTTGTTCAATTTACGTCGCTCCTATTTCAGATAGCGTACTGGGCTAGGCGGCATCTTAATGCGCGTGAAATGGCGTGTAAAATGCACTACTACACTTCTATGATAGGGCAAACAGAGACCCGATTAGATCATTTTATACTATGGTTAATAAAAGAATTCATCGAAATTCTATAACATTTGTTCAATGTACATCGCTCCTATTTCAGATAGCATATGGGGCTAAGCGGCATCTCAAAGCGCATGAAATGACGAGTAAAATGCACTATTAAATTTCTAGGGTAGGGCAAACAGAGACCCGATTAGATCATTTTATATTATGGTTCATTTAAGAATTCAGCGAAATTCTATAACATTTGTTCAATTTACGTCGCAACTATTTCAGATAGCTTATTGGGCTAAGCGGCATCTCAAAGCGCATGAAATGACGAGTGATATGCACTATTAAACTTCTAGGGTAGGGCGAACAGAGACCCGATTAGATCATTTTACATTAAGGTTAATATAAGAATTCAGTGAAATTCTATCACATTTGTTCAATTTACGTCGCTGATATTTCAGATAGCGTATTGGGCTAAGCGGCATCTCAAAGCGCAAGAAATGGCGAGTAAACTGCACTATTAAACTTCTAGGGTAGGGCAAACAGAGACCCGAGTAGAACATTTTATATTGTGGTTAATTTAAGAATTCCGCGAAATTCTATCACATTTGTTCAACTTACGTCGCTCCTATTTCAGATAGCGTATTGGGCTAAGTGGCAACTCAAAGCGCATGAAATGGCGAATAAAATGCACTATTAAACTTCTAGGCTAGGGCGAACAGAGACCCGATTAGATCATTTTAAATTATGGTTAATAAAAGTATTCAGCGAAATTCCACCACATTTGTTCAACTTACGTCGCTCCTATTTCAGGTAGCGTACTGGGCTAGGCGGCATCTTAAAGCGCGTGGCAGGGCGAGTAAAATGCACTACTAAACTTCTATGATAGGGCAATCAGTGACCCGATTAGATCATTTTATATTTTGTTTAATATAAGATTCCAGGGAAATTCTATCACATTTGTTCAATTTACGTCGCTCCTATTTCAGATAGCGCATTGGGCTAAGCGTCACCTTAAAGCGCATGAAATGATGAGTAAAATGCACTATGAAACTTCTATGATAGGGCAATCGGAGACCCGTTTAGATCATTTTATATTATTGTTAATATAAGTATTCAGCGTAATTTTATCACATTTGTTCAATTTACGTCGCTCCTATTTCAGATAGCGTCTTGGCCTAGGTGGTATCTTAAAGCGCATGAAATGTCGCGTAAAATGCACAATTAAACTTCTAGGGTAGGGCAAACAGAGACCCGATTAGATGATTTTATATTATGGTTAATATAAGAATTCTGCGTAATTCTACCACATTCGTTCCTTTTACGACGCTCCTATTTCAGATAGTATATTGGGCAAGGCGGCACCTTCAAGCGCGTGGAGTGACGAGTAAAATGCAATACTAACCTTCTATGATAGGGCAATCAGACACCCATATAGATCATATTATATTATGGTTAATATAAGAATACTGCGTAATTCTGTCACGTTTGTTCAATTTATGTCGATCATACTTCAGATAGCGTATTGGGCTAAGCGGCAACTAAAGCGCGTGGAATCAAGTGTAAAATGCACTACTAACCCTCTATGATAGGGCAATCAGAGACCCGATTAGATCATCTTATATTATGGTTAATATAAGAATTCAGCGAAATTCTATCACATTTGTTCAATTTACGTTGCTCCTATTTCAGATAGTGTATTGGGCTAAGCGGCACCTTAAAGCGCATGAAGTGACGAGTAAAATGCACTATGAAACTTCTATGATAGGGCAACCAGCGACACGATTAGATCATTTAAATTATTGTTAATATAAGAATTCAGCGTAATTTTATCACATTTGTTCAATTTACGTCGCCCCAATTTCTGATAGCGTAATGGGCTAGGTGGCATCTTAGAGCGCATGAAACGTCGAGTAAAATGCACTATTAAACTTCTAGGGTAGGGTAATCAGAGACCCGATTAGGTCATCTTATATTATGGTTAATACAAGAATTCAGCGAAATTCTATCACATTTGTTCAATTTACGTCGCTCCTATTTCAGATAGTGTATGGGGCTAAGCGGCACCTTAAAGCGCACGAAGTGACGAGTAAAATGCACTATGAAACTTCTATGATAGGGCAATCAGAGACCCGATTAGATCAGCTTATATTATGGTTAATATAAGAATTCTGCGTAATTCTATCACGTTTGTTCAATTTACGTCGCTCCAACTACAGATAGCGTATTGGGCTAGGCGGCATCTTAAAGCGCATGACATGTCGAGTAAAATGCACTACTAAACTTCTCGGATAGGGCAATCAGTGACACCATTAGGTCATCTTATATTATGGTTAATTTAAGAATTCAGCGAAATTCAATCACATTTGTTCAATTTACGTCGCACCTATTTCGGATAGCGTGTTGGGCCAAGCGGCACCTTAAAGCGCATGAAAGGACGAGTAAAATGCACTATTAAACTTCCATGATAGGGCAATCGGTGACCCGAATAGACCATTTTATATTATGGTTAATATAAGAATGCAGCGTAAATGAACCACATTTATTCAATTTACTTCGCTCCTATTTCCGATAGCGTATTGGGCTAAACAGAATCTTAAAGGGCATGAAATATCGAATAAAATGCAATATTAAACTTCTATGATAGGGCAATCGGAGACCCGATTAGATCATTTTATATTATGGTTAATATATGGATGCTGCGTAATTGAACAACATTTGTTCAATTTACGTCGCTCCTATTTCAGATAGCGTATTGGTCTAAGCGGCATATTAAAGCGCACGAAATGTCTATTAAAATACACTACTAAACTTCTAGGGTGGGGCAATCAGAGACCCGATTAGAT
>CAKAJE020001049.1:0-37651 GCA_916610135.2 Macropis europaea | reverse complement strand
AATTCAGCGAAATTCTATCACATTTGTTCAATTTACATCGCTCCTATTTCAGATAGCGACTTGTGCTAAGCGGCATCTCAAAGCGCAGGAAATGGCGAGTAAAATGCTCTATTAAACTTCTAGGGTAGGGTAAACAGAGACCCCATTAGATCATTTTATATTATGGTTAATTTAAGAATTCAGCGAAATTCTCTCACATTTGTTCAATTTACATCGCTCCTATTTCAGATAGCGACTTGTGCTAAGCGGCATCTCAAAGCGCAGGAAATGGCGAGTAAAATGCTCTATTAAACTTCTAGGGTAGGGTAAACAGAGACCCCATTAGATCATTTTATATTATGGTTAATTTAAGAATTCAGCGAAATTCTCTCACATTTGTTCAATTTACGTCGCTGGTATTTCAGATAGCGTATTGGGCTAAGCGGCATCTCAAAGCGCAAGAAATGGCGAGTAAATGCACTATTAAACTTCTAGGGTAGGGCAAATAGAGACCCGATTAGGTCATTTCATATTATGGTTAATTTAAGAATTCAGAAAATTCTATCACATTTGTTCAATTTACGTCGTTCCTATTTCAGATAGCATACTGGGCTAGGCGGCAACTTAAAGCGCGCGGAATGGCGAGTAAAATGCACTATTGAACTTCTGTGATAGGGCAATCAGAGACCCGATTAGATCATTTTATATTACGGTTAATATAAGAAATCAGCGTAATTCTGTCACATTCGTTCAACTTACGTAGCTCCTATTTCAGATAGCGTACTGGGCTATGCGGCATCTTAAAGCGTGTGTAATGGCGAGTAAATTGCACTATTAAACTTCTATGATAGGGCAATCAGAGACCCGATTAGATCATTTTATATTTTGGTTAATATAAGAATTCAGCGAAATCCTATCACATTTGTTCAATTACGTCGCTCCAATTTCAGATAGCTTATTGGGCTAAGCGGCATCGCAAAGCGCATGAATTGACGAGTGAAATGCACTATTAAACTTCTTGGGTAGGGCGAACAAAGACCCGATTAGATCATTTTACATTAAGGTTAATATAAGAATTCAGCGAAATTCTATCACATTTGTTCAATTTACATCGCTCCTATTTCAGATAGCGACTTGTGCTAAGCGGCATCTCAAAGCGCAGGAAATGGCGAGTAAAATGCACTATTAAACTTCTAGTGTAGGGCAAACAGAGACCCCATTAGATCATTTATATTATGGTTAATATAAGAATTCAGCGAAATTCTATCACATTTGTTCAATTTACGTCGCTCCTATTTCAGATAGCGTATTGGGCTAAGCGGCATCTCAAAGCGCAAGAAATGGCGAGTAAAATGCACTATTAAACTTCTAGGGTGGGGCAAACAGAGACCCCATTAGATCATTTTATATTATGGTTAATTAAGAATTCAGCGAAATTCTATCACATTTGTTCAATTTACGTTGCTCCTATTTCAGATAGCGTACTGGGCGAGTCGGCATCTTAAAGCGCGTGCAATGACGAGTAAAATGCACTATTAAATTTCTATGATAGGGCAATCAGAGACCCGATTAGATCATCTTATATTTTGGTTAATATAAGCATTCAGCGAAATTCTATCACATTTGTTCAATTTACGTCGTTCCTATTTCAGATTGCGTACTGGGCTAGGCGGCATCTTAAAGCGTGTGTAATGGCGAGTAAAATGCACTATTAAACTTCTATGATAGGGCAATCAGAGACCCGATTAGATCATTTTATATTTTGGTTAATATAAGAATTCAGCGAAATTCTATCACATTTGTTCAATTTACGTCGCTCCAATTTCAGATAGCTTATTGGGCTAAGCGGTATCGCAAAGCGCATGAATTGACGAGTGAAATGCACTATTAAACTTCTTGGATAGGGCGAACAAAGACCCGATTAGATCATTTTACATTAAGGTTAATATAAGAATTCAGCGAAATTCTATCACATTTGTTCAATTTACATCGCTCCTATTTCAGATAGCGACTTGTGCTAAGCGGCATCTCAAAGCGCAGGAAATGGCGAGTAAAATGCTCTATTAAACTTCTAGGGTAGGGTAAACAGAGACCCCATTAGATCATTTTATATTATGGTTAATTTAAGAATTCAGCGAAATTCTCTCACATTTGTTCAATTTACATCGCTCCTATTTCAGATAGCGACTTGTGCTAAGCGGCATCTCAAAGCGCAGGAAATGGCGAGTAAAATGCTCTATTAAACTTCTAGGGTAGGGTAAACAGAGACCCCATTAGATCATTTTATATTATGGTTAATTTAAGAATTCAGCGAAATTCTCTCACATTTGTTCAATTTACGTCGCTGGTATTTCAGATAGCGTATTGGGCTAAGCGGCATCTCAAAGCGCAAGAAATGGCGAGTAAAATGCACTATTAAACTTCTAGGGTAGGGCAAATAGAGACCCGATTAGGTCATTTCATATTATGGTTAATTTAAGAATTCAGAAAAATTCTATCACATTTGTTCAATTTACGTCGTTCCTATTTCAGATAGCATACTGGGCTAGGCGGCAACTTAAAGCGCGCGGAATGGCGAGTAAAAATGCACTATTGAACTTCTGTGATAGGGCAATCAGAGACCCGATTAGATCATTTTATATTACGGTTAATATAAGAAATCAGCGTAATTCTGTCACATTCGTTCAACTTACGTAGCTCCTATTTCAGATAGCGTACTGGGCTATGCGGCATCTTAAAGCGTGTGTAATGGCGAGTAAAATGCACTATTAAACTTCTATGATAGGGCAATCAGAGACCCGATTAGATCATTTTATATTTTGGTTAATATAAGAATTCAGCGAAATCCTATCACATTTGTTCAATTTACGTCGCTCCAATTTCAGATAGCTTATTGGGCTAAGCGGCATCGCAAAGCGCATGAATTGACGAGTGAAATGCACTATTAAACTTCTTGGGTAGGGCGAACAAAGACCCGATTAGATCATTTTACATTAAGGTTAATATAAGAATTCAGCGAAATTCTATCACATTTGTTCAATTTACATCGCTCCTATTTCAGATAGCGACTTGTGCTAAGCGGCATCTCAAAGCGCAGGAAATGGCGAGTAAAATGCACTATTAAACTTCTAGTGTAGGGCAAACAGAGACCCCATTAGATCATTTTATATTATGGTTAATATAAGAATTCAGCGAAATTCTATCACATTTGTTCAATTTACGTCGCTCCTATTTCAGATAGCGTATTGGGCTAAGCGGCATCTCAAAGCGCAAGAAATGGCGAGTAAAATGCACTATTAAACTTCTAGGGTGGGGCAAACAGAGACCCCATTAGATCATTTTATATTATGGTTAATTTAAGAATTCAGCGAAATTCTATCACATTTGTTCAATTTACGTTGCTCCTATTTCAGATAGCGTACTGGGCGAGTCGGCATCTTAAAGCGCGTGCAATGACGAGTAAAATGCACTATTAAATTTCTATGATAGGGCAATCAGAGACCCGATTAGATCATCTTATATTTTGGTTAATATAAGCATTCAGCGAAATTCTATCACATTTGTTCAATTTACGTCGTTCCTATTTCAGATTGCGTACTGGGCTAGGCGGCATCTTAAAGCGTGTGTAATGGCGAGTAAAATGCACTATTAAACTTCTATGATAGGGCAATCAGAGACCCGATTAGATCATTTTATATTTTGGTTAATATAAGAATTCAGCGAAATTCTATCACATTTGTTCAATTTACGTCGCTCCAATTTCAGATAGCTTATTGGGCTAAGCGGTATCGCAAAGCGCATGAATTGACGAGTGAAATGCACTATTAAACTTCTTGGATAGGGCGAACAAAGACCCGATTAGATCATTTTACATTAAGGTTAATATAAGAATTCAGCGAAATTCTATCACATTTGTTCAATTTACATCGCTCCTATTTCAGATAGCGACTTGTGCTAAGCGGCATCTCAAAGCGCAGGAAATGGCGAGTAAAATGCTCTATTAAACTTCTAGGGTAGGGTAAACAGAGACCCCATTAGATCATTTTATATTATGGTTAATTTAAGAATTCAGCGAAATTCTCTCACATTTGTTCAATTTACGTCGCTGGTATTTCAGATAGCGTATTGGGCTAAGCGGCATCTCAAAGCGCAAGAAATGGCGAGTAAAATGCACTATTAAACTTCTAGGGTAGGGCAAACAGAGACCCGATTAGGTCATTTCATATTATGGTTAATTTAAGAATTCAGAAAAATTCTATCACATTTGTTCAATTTGCGTCGCTCCTATTTCAGATAGCGACTTGCGCTAAGCGGCATCTCAAAGCGCAAGAAATGGCGAGTAAACTGCACTATTAAACTTCTAGGGTAGGGCACACAGAGACCACATTAGATCATTTTATATTATGGTTAATTTAAGAATTCAGCGAAATTCTCTCACATTTGTTCAATTTACGTCGCTGATATTTCAGATAGCGTATTGGCCTAAGCGGCATCTCAAAGCGCAAGAAATGGCGAGTAAAATGCACTATTAAACTTCTAGGGTAGGGCAAACAGAGACCCGATTAGGTCATTTCATATTATGGTTAATTTAAGAATTCAGCAAAATTCTATCACATTTGTTCAATTTACGTCGCTCCTATTTCAGATAGCGTACTGGGCTGAGCGGCATCTCAAAGCGCAAGAAATGGCGAGTAAAATGCACTATTAAACTTCTAGGGTAGGCCAAACAGAGACCCGATTAGATCATTTTATATTACGGTTAATATAAGAATTCAGCGTAATTCTGTCACATTTGTTCAACTTACGTAGCTCCTATTTCAGATAGCGTACTGGGTTAGGCGGCAACTTAAAGCGCGTGGAATGGCGAGTAAAATGCACTATTAAACTTCTATGATACGGCAATCAGAGACCCAATTAGATCATTTTATATTTTGGTTAATATAAGAATTCAGCGAAATTCTATCACATTTGTTTAATTTACGTCGCTCCTATTTCAGACAGCTTATTGGGCTAAGCGGCACCGCAAAGCGCATGAAATGACGAGTAAAATGCACTATTAAACTTCGAGGGTAGGGCAATCAGAGACCCGATTAGATCATTTTATATTATGGTTAATTTAAGAATTCAGCAAAATTCTATCACATTTGTTCAATTTACGTCGTTCCTATTTCAGATAGCATACTGGGCTAGGCGGCATCTTAAAGCGCGTGGAATGGCGAGTAAAATGCACTATTAATCTTCTATGATAGGGCAATCAGAGACCCGATTAGATCATTTATATTTTGGTTAATATAAGAATTCAGCGTAATTCTATCACATTTGTTCAATTTACGTCGCTCCTATATCAGATAGCATATTGGGCTAAGCGGCATCTCAAAGCGCATGAAATGGCGAGTAAAATGCACTATTAAACTTCTAGGGTAAGGCAAACAGAGAACCGATTAGATCATTTCATATTACGGTTAATAATAAGAATTCAGCGAAATTCTATCACATTTGTTCAATTTTACGTCGCTCCTATTTCAGATAGCGTATTGGGCTATGCGGCATCTCAAAGCGCATGAAATGACGAGAGAAATGCACTAATAAACTTCTTGGGTTAGGGCGAACAGAGACCCGATTACATCATTTGTATATTATGGTTAATATTAAGAATTCAGCAAAATTCTATCACATTTGTTCAATTTACGTCGCCCCTATTTCAGATAGCGTACTGGGCTACGCGGTATCTTAAAGCGCGTGGAATGGCGAGTAAAATGCACTATTAAACTTCAAGGATAAGGCAAACGGAGACCCGATTAGACCATTTTATATTACGGTTAATATAAGAATTCAGCGTTATTCTATCACATTTTGTTCAACTTACGTCGCTCCTATTTCAGAAAGCGTACTCGGATAGGCGGCATCTTAAGCGCGTGGAATGGCGAGTAAAATGCACTATTAAACTTCTCGGGGTAATGCAAACAGAGACCCGATTAGATCATTTTATATTACGGTTAATATAAGATTTCAGGGAACTTCTATCACATTTGTTCAATTTACGTCGCTCCTATTTCAGACAGCTTATTGGGCTAAGCGGCATCTCAAAGCGCATGAAATGACGAGTAAAATGCACTATTAAACTTCTAGGGTAGGGCGAACAAAGACCCGATTAGATCATTTTACATTAAGGTTAATATAAGAATTCAGCGAAATTCTATCACATTTGTTCAATTTGCATCGCTCCTATTTCAGATAGCGACTTGTGCTAAGCGGCATCTCAAAGCGCAAGAAATGGCGAGTAAAATGCCATATTAAACTTCTAGGGTAGGGCAAACAGAGACCACATTAGATCATTTTATATTATGGTTAATTTAAGAATTCAGCGAAATTCTCTCACATTTGTTCAATTTACGTCGCTGATATTTCAGATAGCGTATTGGGCTAAGCGGCATCTCAAAGCGCAAGAAATGGCGAGTAAAGTGCACTATTAAACTTCTAGGGTAGGGCAAACAGAGACCCGATTAGGTCATTTCATATTATGGTTAATTTAAGAATTCAGAAAAATTCTATCACATTTGTTCAATTTACGTCGCTCCTATTTCAGATAGCGTATTGGGCTAAGCGGCATCTCAAAGCGCAAGAAATGGCGAGTAAAATGCACTATTAAACTTCTAGGGTAGGGCAAACAGAGACCCGATTAGGTCATTTCATATTATGGTTAATTTAAGAATTCAGAAAAATTCTATCACATTTGTTCAATTTACGTCGCTCCTATTTCAGATAGCGTACTCGGATAGGCGGCATCTTAAAGCGCGAGGAATGGCGAGTAAAATGCACTATTAAACTACTATGATAGGGCAATCAGAGACCCGATTAGATGTTTTTATATTTTGGTTAATATAAGAATTCAGCGAAATTCTATCACATTTGTTTAATTTACGTCGCTCCTATTTCAGATAGCGTATTGGGATAAGCGGCATCTCAAAACGCATGAAATGACGAATAAAATGCACTATTAAGCTTCTACGCTAGGGCGAACAGAGACCCGATTAGATCATTTAACATTATGGTAAATAAAAGAATTCAGCGAAATTCTATCACATTTGTTCAATTTACGTCGCTCCTATTTCAGATAGCGTATTGGGCTATGCGGCATCTCAAAGCGCATGAAATGACGAGAGAAATGCACTATTAAACTTCTTGGGTAGGGCGAACAGAGACCCGATTACATCATTGTATATTATGGTTAATTTAAGAATTCAGCAAAATTCTATCACATTTGTTCAATTTACGTCGCCCCTATTTCAGATAGCGTACTGGGCTACGCGGTATCTTAAAGCGCGTGGAATGGCGAGTAAAATGCACTATTAAACTTCAAGGATAAGGCAAACGGAGACCCGATTAGACCATTTTATATTACGGTTAATATAAGAATTCAGCGTTATTCTATCACATTTGTTCAACTTACGTCGCTCCTATTTCAGAAAGCGTACTCGGATAGGCGGCATCTTAAAGCGCGTGGAATGGCGAGTAAAATGCACTATTAAACTTCTCGGGTAATGCAAACAGAGACCCGATTAGATCATTTTATATTACGGTTAATATCAGATTTCAGGGAACTTCTATCACATTTGTTCAATTTACGTCGCTCCTATTTCAGACAGCTTATTGGGCTAAGCGGCATCTCAAAGCGCATGAAATGACGAGTAAAATGCACTATTAAACTTCTAGGGTAGGGCGAACAAAGACCCGATTAGATCATTTTACATTAAGGTTAATATAAGAATTCAGCGAAATTCTATCACATTTGTTCAATTTACATCGCTCCTATTTCAGATAGCGACTTGTGCTAAGCGGCATCTCAAAGCGCAAGAAATGGCGAGTAAAATGCCATATTAAACTTCTAGGGTAGGGCAAACAGAGACCACATTAGATCATTTTATATTATGGTTAATTTAAGAATTCAGCGAAATTCTCTCACATTTGTTCAATTTACGTCGCTGATATTTCAGATAGCGTATTGGGCTAAGCGGCATCTCAAAGCGCAAGAAATGGCGAGTAAAATGCACTATTAAACTTCTAGGGTAGGGCAAACAGAGACCCGATTAGGTCATTTCATATTATGGTTAATTTAAGAATTCAGAAAAATTCTATCACATTTGTTCAATTTACGTCGCTCCTATTTCAGATAGCGTATTGGGCTAAGCGGCATCTCAAAGCGCAAGAAATGGCGAGTAAAATGCACTATTAAACTTCTAGGGTAGGGCAAACAGAGACCCGATTAGGTCATTTCATATTATGGTTAATTTAAGAATTCAGAAAAATTCTATCACATTTGTTCAATTTACGTCGCTCCTATTTCAGATAGCGTACTCGGATAGGCGGCATCTTAAAGCGCGAGGAATGGCGAGTAAAATGCACTATTAAACTACTATGATAGGGCAATCAGAGACCCGATTAGATGTTTTTATATTTTGGTTAATATAAGAATTCAGCGAAATTCTACCACATTTGTTTAATTTACGTCGCTCCTATTTCAGATAGCGTATTGGGATAAGCGGCATCTCAAAACGCATGAAATGACGAATAAAATGCACTATTAAGCTTCTACGCTAGGGCGAACAGAGACCCGATTAGATCATTTAACATTATGGTAAATAAAAGAATTCAGCGAAATTCTATCACATTTGTTCAATTTACGTCGCTCCTATTTCAGATAGCGTACTGGGCTAGGCGGCATCTCAAAGCGCATGAAATGACGAGTAAAATGCTCTATTAAACTTCTAGGGTAGGGCAAACAGAGACCCGATTAGGTCATTTCATATTATGGTTAATTTAAGAATTCAGCGAAATTCTATCACATTTGTTCAAGTTACATCGCTCCTATTTCAGATAGCTTATTGGGCTAAGCGGCATCTCAAAGCGCATGAAATGGCGAGTAAAATGCACTATTAAACTTCTAGGATAAGGCAAACAGAGACCCGATTAGATCATTTTATATTACGGTTAATATAAGAATTCAGCGTAATTCTGTCACATTTGTTCAAGTTACGTAGCTCCTATTTCAGATAGCGTACTGGGCTAGGCGGCAACTTAAACCGCGTGGAATGACGAGTAAAATGCACTATTAAACTTCTATGATAGGGCAATCAGAGACCCGATTAGTTCATTTTATATTACGGTTAATATAAGAATTCAGCGAAGTTCTATCACATTTGTTCAATTTACGTCGCTCCTATTTCAGATAGCTTATTGGGCTAAGCGGCAACTCAAAGGGCATGAAATGACGAGTGAAATGCACTATTAAACTTCTAGGGTAGGGCGAACAAAGACCCGATTAGATCATTTTACATTAAGGTTAAAATAAGAATTCAGAGAAATTCTCTCCCATTTGTTCAATTTACGTCGCTGATATTTCAGATAGCGTATTGGGCTAGGCGGCATCTCAAAGCGCAAGAAATGGCGAGTAAAATGCACAATTAAACTTCTAGGGTAGGGCAAATAGAGACCCGATTAGGTCATTTCATATTATGGTTAATTTAAGAATTCAGAAAAATTCTATCACATTTGTTCAATTTACGTCGTTCCTATTTCAGATAGCATACTGGGCTAGGCGGCAACTTAAAGCGCGCGGAATGGCGAGTAAAATGCACTATTGAACTTCTGTGATAGGGCAATCAGAGACCCGATTAGATCATTTTATATTACGGTTAATATAAGAAATCAGCGTAATTCTGTCACATTCGTTCAACTTACGTAGCTCCTATTTCAGATAGCGTACTGGGCTATGCGGCATCTTAAAGCGTGTGTAATGGCGAGTAAAATGCACTATTAAACTTCTATGATAGGGCAATCAGAGACCCGATTAGATCATTTTATATTTTGGTTAATATAAGAATTCAGCGAAATCCTATCACATTTGTTCAATTTACGTCGCTCCAATTTCAGATAGCTTATTGGGCTAAGCGGCATCGCAAAGCGCATGAATTGACGAGTGAAATGCACTATTAAACTTCTTGGGTAGGGCGAACAAAGACCCGATTAGATCATTTTACATTAAGGTTAATATAAGAATTCAGCGAAATTCTATCACATTTGTTCAATTTACATCGCTCCTATTTCAGATAGCGACTTGTGCTAAGCGGCATCTC
Organism: Macropis europaea; assembly: GCA_916610135.2. NCBI lineage: Eukaryota > Metazoa > Arthropoda > Insecta > Hymenoptera > Melittidae > Macropis > Macropis europaea. Next base: position 27,539 of record CAKAJE020001049.1, on the reverse strand, counting down.
AATGCGCAGGAAATGGCGAGTAAAATGCACTATTAAACTTCTAGTGTAGGGCAAACAGAGACCCCATTAGATCATTTTATATTATGGTTAATTTAAGAATTCAGAGAAACTCTCTCACATTTGTTCAATTTACGTCGCTGATATTTCAGATAGCGTATTGGGCTAGGCGGCATCTCAAAGCGCAAGAAATGGCGAGTAAAATGCACTATTGAACTTCTGTGATAGGGCAATCAGAGACCCGATTAGATCATTTTATATTGTGGTTAATTTAAGAATTCAGCGAAATTCTATCACATTTGTTCAATTTACATCGCTCCTATTTCAGATAGCGTATTGGGCTAAGCGGCATCGCAATGCGCATGAAATGGCCAGTAAAATGCACTATTAAACTTCTAGGATAAGGCAAACGGAGACCCGATTAGACCATTTCATATTACGGTTACTATAAGAATTCAGCGTTATTCTATCACATTTGTTCAACTTACGTCGCTCCTATTTCAGATAGCGTACTCGGCTAAGCGGCATCTTAAAGCGCGTGGAATGGCGAGCAAAATGCACTACTAAACTTCTATGATAGGGCAATCAGAGTCCCGTTTAGATCATTTTATATTTTGTTTAATATAAGATTTCAGGGAAATTCTATCACATTTGTTCAATTTACGTCGCTCCTATTTCAGATAGCTATTGGGCTAAGCGGCATCTCAAAGCGCATGAAATGACGAGAGAAATGCACTATTAAACTTCTTGGGTAGGGCGAACAGAGACCCGATTACATCATTTTATATTATGGTTAATTTAAGAATTCAGCATAATTCTATCACATTTGTTCAACTAACGGCGCTCCTATTTCAGATAGCGTACTGCGCTAGGCGGCATCTTAAAGCGCGTGGAATGACGAGTAAAATGCACTATTAAACTTCTATGATAGGGCAATCAGAGACCCGATTAGATCATTTTATATTTTGTTTACTATAACATTTCAGGGAAATTCTATCACATTTGTTCAATTTACGTCGCTCCTATTTCAGATAGCGTATTGGGCTAAGCGGCATCTCAAAGCGCATGAAATGGCGAGTAAAATGCACTATTAATCTTCTATGATAGGGCAATCAGAGACCCGATTAGATCATTTTATATTTTGGTTAATATAAGAATTCAGCGTAATTCTATCACATTTGTTCAATTTACGTCGCTCCTATATCAGATAGCGTATTGGGCTAAGCGGCATCTCAAAGCGCATGAAATGGCGAGTAAAATGCACTATTAAACTTCTAGTGTAGGGCAAACAGAGACCCGATTAGGTCATTTCATATTATGGTTAATTTAAGAATTCAGAAAAATTCTATCACATTTGTTCAATTTACGTCGCTCCTATTTCAGATAGCGTACTCGGATAGGCGGCATCTTAAAGCGCGAGGAATGGCGAGTAAAATGCACTATTAAACTACTATGATAGGGCAATCAGAGACCCGATTAGATGATTTTATATTTTGGTTAATATAAGAATTCAGCGAAATTCTATCACATTTGTTTAATTTACGTCGCTCCTAATTCAGATAGCGTATTGGGATAAGCGGCATCTCAAAGCGCATGAAATGCCGAGTAAAATGCACTATTAAACTTCTAGGGTAGGCCAAACAGAGACCCGATTAGATCATTTTATATTACGGTTAATATAAGAATTCAGCGTAATTCTGTCACATTTGTTCAACTTACGTAGCTCCTATTTCAGATAGCGTACTGGGTTAGGCGGCAACTTAACGCGCGTGGAATGGCGAGTAAAATGCACTATTAAACTTCTATGATACGGCAATCAGAGACCCAATTAGATCATTTTATATTTTGGTTAATATAAGAATTCAGCGAAATTCTATCACATTTGTTTAATTTACGTCGCTCCTATTTCAGACAGCTTATTGGGCTAAGCGGCACCGCAAAGCGCATGAAATGACGAGTAAAATGCACTATTAAACTTCTAGGGTAGGGCAATCAGAGACCCGATTAGATCATTTTATATTATGGTTAATTTAAGAATTCAGCAAAATTCTATCACATTTGTTCAATTTACGTCGTTCCTATTTCAGATAGCATACTGGGCTAGGCGGCATCTTAAAGCGCGTGGAATGGCGAGTAAAATGCACTATTAATCTTCTATGATAGGGCAATCAGAGACCCGATTAGATCATTTTATATTTTGGTTAATATAAGAATTCAGCGTAATTCTATCACATTTGTTCAATTTACGTCGCTCCTATATCAGATAGCATATTGGGCTAAGCGGCATCTCAAAGCGCATGAAATGGCGAGTAAAATGCACTATTAAACTTCTAGGGTAAGGCAAACAGAGAACCGATTAGATCATTTTATATTACGGTTAATATAAGAATTCAGCGAAATTCTATCACATTTGTTCAATTTACGTCGCTCCTATTTCAGATAGCGTATTGGGCTATGCGGCATCTCAAAGCGCATGAAATGACGAGAGAAATGCACTATTAAACTTCTTGGGTAGGGCGAACAGAGACCCGATTACATCATTGTATATTATGGTTAATTTAAGAATTCAGCAAAATTCTATCACATTTGTTCAATTTACGTCGCCCCTATTTCAGATAGCGTACTGGGCTACGCGGTATCTTAAAGCGCGTGGAATGGCGAGTAAAATGCACTATTAAACTTCAAGGATAAGGCAAACGGAGACCCGATTAGACCATTTTATATTACGGTTAATATAAGAATTCAGCGTTATTCTATCACATTTGTTCAACTTACGTCGCTCCTATTTCAGAAAGCGTACTCGGATAGGCGGCATCTTAAAGCGCGTGGAATGGCGAGTAAAATGCACTATTAAACTTCTCGGGTAATGCAAACAGAGACCCGATTAGATCATTTTATATTACGGTTAATATAAGATTTCAGGGAACTTCTATCACATTTGTTCAATTTACGTCGCTCCTATTTCAGACAGCTTATTGGGCTAAGCGGCATCTCAAAGCGCATGAAATGACGAGTAAAATGCACTATTAAACTTCTAGGGTAGGGCGAACAAAGACCCGATTAGATCATTTTACATTAAGGTTAATATAAGAATTCAGCGAAATTCTATCACATTTGTTCAATTTACATCGCTCCTATTTCAGATAGCGACTTGTGCTAAGCGGCATCTCAAAGCGCAAGAAATGGCGAGTAAAATGCCATATTAAACTTCTAGGGTAGGGCAAACAGAGACCACATTAGATCATTTTATATTATGGTTAATTTAAGAATTCAGCGAAATTCTCTCACATTTGTTCAATTTACGTCGCTGATATTTCAGATAGCGTATTGGGCTAAGCGGCATCTCAAAGCGCAAGAAATGGCGAGTAAAATGCACTATTAAACTTCTAGGGTAGGGCAAACAGAGACCCGATTAGGTCATTTCATATTATGGTTAATTTAAGAATTCAGAAAAATTCTATCACATTTGTTCAATTTACGTCGCTCCTATTTCAGATAGCGTATTGGGCTAAGCGGCATCTCAAAGCGCAAGAAATGGCGAGTAAAATGCACTATTAAACTTCTAGGGTAGGGCAAACAGAGACCCGATTAGGTCATTTCATATTATGGTTAATTTAAGAATTCAGAAAAATTCTATCACATTTGTTCAATTTACGTCGCTCCTATTTCAGATAGCGTACTCGGATAGGCGGCATCTTAAAGCGCGAGGAATGGCGAGTAAAATGCACTATTAAACTACTATGATAGGGCAATCAGAGACCCGATTAGATGTTTTTATATTTTGGTTAATATAAGAATTCAGCGAAATTCTACCACATTTGTTTAATTTACGTCGCTCCTATTTCAGATAGCGTATTGGGATAAGCGGCATCTCAAAACGCATGAAATGACGAATAAAATGCACTATTAAGCTTCTACGCTAGTGCGAACAGAGACCCGATTAGATCATTTAACATTATGGTAAATAAAAGAATTCAGCGAAATTCTATCACATTTGTTCAATTTACGTCGCTCCTATTTCAGATAGCGTACTGGGCTAGGCGGCATCTCAAAGCGCATGAAATGACGAGTAAAATGCTCTATTAAACTTCTAGGGTAGGGCAAACAGAGACCCGATTAGGTCATTTCATATTATGGTTAATTTAAGAATTCAGCGAAATTCTATCACATTTGTTCAAGTTACATCGCTCCTATTTCAGATAGCTTATTGGGCTAAGCGGCATCTCAAAGCGCATGAAATGGCGAGTAAAATGCACTATTAAACTTCTAGGATAAGGCAAACAGAGACCCGATTAGATCATTTTATATTACGGTTAATATAAGAATTCAGCGTAATTCTGTCACATTTGTTCAAGTTACGTAGCTCCTATTTCAGATAGCGTACTGGGCTAGGCGGCAACTTAAACCGCGTGGAATGACGAGTAAAATGCACTATTAAACTTCTATGATAGGGCAATCAGAGACCCGATTAGTTCATTTTATATTACGGTTAATATAAGAATTCAGCGAAGTTCTATCACATTTGTTCAATTTACGTCGCTCCTATTTCAGATAGCTTATTGGGCTAAGCGGCAACTCAAAGGGCATGAAATGACGAGTGAAATGCACTATTAAACTTCTAGGGTAGGGCGAACAAAGACCCGATTAGATCATTTTACATTAAGGTTAAAATAAGAATTCAGAGAAATTCTCTCACATTTGTTCAATTTACGTCGCTGATATTTCAGATAGCGTATTGGGCTAGGCGGCATCTCAAAGCGCAAGAAATGGCGAGTAAAATGCACAATTAAACTTCTAGGGTAGGGCAAATAGAGACCCGATTAGGTCATTTCATATTATGGTTAATTTAAGAATTCAGAAAAATTCTATCACATTTGTTCAATTTACGTCGTTCCTATTTCAGATAGCATACTGGGCTAGGCGGCAACTTAAAGCGCGCGGAATGGCGAGTAAAATGCACTATTGAACTTCTGTGATAGGGCAATCAGAGACCCGATTAGATCATTTTATATTACGGTTAATATAAGAAATCAGCGTAATTCTGTCACATTCGTTCAACTTACGTAGCTCCTATTTCAGATAGCGTACTGGGCTATGCGGCATCTTAAAGCGTGTGTAATGGCGAGTAAAATGCACTATTAAACTTCTATGATAGGGCAATCAGAGACCCGATTAGATCATTTTATATTTTGGTTAATATAAGAATTCAGCGAAATCCTATCACATTTGTTCAATTTACGTCGCTCCAATTTCAGATAGCTTATTGGGCTAAGCGGCATCGCAAAGCGCATGAATTGACGAGTGAAATGCACTATTAAACTTCTTGGGTAGGGCGAACAAAGACCCGATTAGATCATTTTACATTAAGGTTAATATAAGAATTCAGCGAGATTCTATCACATTTGTTCAATTTACATCGCTCCTATTTCAGATAGCGACTTGTGCTAAGCGGCATCTCAAAGCGCAGGAAATGGCGAGTAAAATGCACTATTAAACTTCTAGTGTAGGGCAAACAGAGACCCCATTAGATCATTTTATATTATGGTTAATTTAAGAATTCAGAGAAATTCTCTCACATTTGTTCAATTTACGTCGCTGATATTTCAGATAGCGTATTGGGCTAGGCGGCATGTCAAAGCGCAAGAAAAGGCGAGTAAAATGCACTATTAAACTTCTAGGGTAGGGCAAATAGAGACCCGATTAGGTCATTTCATATTATGGTTAATTTAAGAATTCAGAAAAATTCTATCACATTTGTTCAATTTACGTCGTTCCTATTTCAGATAGCATACTGGGCTAGGCGGCAACTTAAAGCGCGCGGAATGGCGAGTAAAATGCACTATTGAACTTCTGTGATAGGGCAATCAGAGACCCGATTAGATCATTTTATATTGTGGTTAATTTAAGAATTCAGCGAAATTCTATCACATTTGTTCAATTTACATCGCTCCTATTTCAGATAGCGTATTGGGCTAAGCGGCATCGCAATGCGCATGAAATGGCCAGTAAAATGCACTATTAAACTTCTAGGATAAGGCAAACGGAGACCCGATTAGACCATTTCATATTACGGTTACTATAAGAATTCAGCGTTATTCTATCACATTTGTTCAACTTACGTCGCTCCTATTTCAGATAGCGTACTCGGCTAAGCGGCATCTTAAAGCGCGTGGAATGGCGAGCAAAATGCACTACTAAACTTCTATGATAGGGCAATCAGAGTCCCGTTTAGATCATTTTATATTTTGTTTAATATAAGATTTCAGGGAAATTCTATCACATTTGTTCAATTTACGTCGCTCCTATTTCAGATAGCTATTGGGCTAAGCGGCATCTCAAAGCGCATGAAATGACGAGAGAAATGCACTATTAAACTTCTTGGGTAGGGCGAACAGAGACCCGATTACATCATTTTATATTATGGTTAATTTAAGAATTCAGCAAAATTCTATCACATTTGTTCAATTTACGTCGCTCCTATTTCAGATAGCGTACTGGGCTAGGCGGCATCTTAAAGCGCGTGGAATGACGAGTAAAATGCACTATTAAACTTCTATGATAGGGCAATCAGAGACCCGATTAGATCATTTTATATTTTGGTTAATATAAGAATTCAGCGAAATTCTATCACGTTTGTTCAATTTACGTCGATCCTATTTCAGATAGCTTATTGGGCTAACCGGAATCTCAAAGCGCATGAAGTGGCGAGTAAAATGCACTATTAAACTTCTAGGGTACGGCGAACAAAGACCCGATTAGATCATTTTACATTAAGGTTAATATAAGAATTCAGCGAAATTCTATCACATTTGTTCAATTTACATCGCTCCTATTTCAGATAGCGACTTGTGCTAAGCGGCATCTCAAAGCGCAATAAATGGCGAGTAAAATGCCCTATTAAACTTCTAGGGTAGGGCAAACAGAGACCACATTAGATCATTTCATATTATGGTTAATTTAAGAATTCTGCGAAATTCTCTCACATTTGTTCAATTTACGTCGCTGATATTTCAGATAGCGTATTGGGCTAAGCGGCATCTCAAAGCGCAAGAAATGGCGAGTAAAATGCACTATTAAACTTCTAGGGTAGGGCAAACAGAGACCCGATTAGGTCATTTCATATTATGGTTAATTTAAGAATTCAGAAAAATTCTATCACATTTGTTCAATTTGCGTCGCTCCTATTTCAGATAGCGACTTGTGCTAAGCGGCATCTCAAAGCGCAAGAAATGGCGAGTAAAATGCACTATTAAACTTCTAGGGTAGGGCAAACAGAGACCACATTAGATCATTTTATATTATGGTTAATTTAAGAATTCAGCGAAATTCTCTCACATTTGTTCAATTTACGTCGCTGATATTTCAGATAGCGTATTGGCCTAAGCGGCATCTCAAAGCGCAAGAAATGGCGAGTAAAATGCACTATTAAACTTCTACGGTAGGGCAAACAGAGACCCGATTAGGTCATTTCATATTATGGTTAATTTAAGAATTCAGCAAAATTCTATCACATTTGTTCAATTTACGTCGCTCCTATTTCAGATAGCGTGTTGGGATAAGCGGCATCTCAAAGCGCATGAAATGCCGAGTAAAATGCGCTATTAAACTTCTAGGGTAGGGCAATCAGAGACCCGAATAGATCATTTTATATTACGGTTAATATAAGAATTCAGCGTAATTCTATCACATTTGTTCAATTTGCGTCGCTCCTATTTCAGATAGCGTATTGGGCTAAGCGGCATCTCAAAGCGCATGAAATGACGAATAAAATGCACTATTAAGCTTCTACGCTAGGGCGAACAGAGACCCGATTAGATCATTTAACATTATGGTAAATAAAAGAATTCAGCGAAATTCTATCGCATTTGTTCAATTTACGTCGCTCCTATTTCAGATAGCGTACTGGGCTAGGCGGCATCTCAAAGCGCATGAAATGACGAGTAAAATGCTCTATTAAACTTCTAGGGTAGGGCAAACAGAGACCCGATTAGGTCTTTTCATATTATGGTTAATTTAAGAATTCAGCGAAATTCTATCACATTTGTTCAAGTTACATCGCTCCTATTTCAGATAGCTTATTGGGCTAAGCGGCATCTCAAAGCGCATGAAATGACGAGTGAAATGCACTATTAAACTTCTAGGGTAGGGCGAACAAAGACCCGATTAGATCATTTTACATTAAGGTTAAAATAAGAATTCAGCGAAATTCTATCACATTTGTTCAATTTACGTCGCTCCTATTTCAGATAGCGTATTGGGCTAAGCTGCATCTCAAAGCGCAAGAAATGGCTCGTACAACGCACTATTCAACTTCTAGGTTAGGGCAAACAGAGACCAGATTAGATCATTTTATATTTTGGTTAATATAAGAATTCAGCGAAATTCTATCACATTTGTTCAATTTACGTCGCTCCTATTTCAGATAGCGTATTGGGCTAAGAGGCATCTCAAAGCGCATGAAATGGCGAGTAAAATGCACTATTAAACTTCTTGGATAGGGCGAACAAAGACCCGACTAGATCATTTTACATTAAGGTTAATATAAGAATTCAGCGAAATTCTATCACATTTGTTCAATTTACATCGCTCCTATTTCAGATAGCGACTTGTGCTAAGCGGCATCTCAAAGCGCAGGAAATGGCGAGTAAAATGCTCTATTAAACTTCTAGGGTAGGGTAAACAGAGACCCCATTAGATCATTTTATATTATGGTTAATTTAAGAATTCAGCGAAATTCTCTCACATTTGTTCAATTTACGTCGCTGGTATTTCAGATAGCGTATTGGGCTAAGCGGCATCTCAAAGCGCAAGAAATGGCGAGTAAAATGCACTATTAAACTTCTAGGGTAGGGCAAACAGAGACCCGATTAGGTCATTTCATATTATGGTTAATTTAAGAATTCAGAAAAATTCTATCACATTTGTTCAATTTGCGTCGCTCCTATTTCAGATAGCGACTTGTGCTAAGCGGCATCTCAAAGCGCAAGAAATGGCGAGTAAAATGCACTATTAAACTTCTCGGGTAATGCAAACAGAGACCCGATTAGATCATTTTATATTACGGTTAATATAAGATTTCAGGGAACTTCTATCACATTTGTTCAATTTACGTCGCTCCTATTTCAGACAGCTTATTGGGCTAAGCGGCATCTCAAAGCGCATGAAATGACGAGTAAAATGCACTATTAAACTTCTAGGGTAGGGCGAACAAAGACCCGATTAGATCATTTTACATTAAGGTTAATATAAGAATTCAGCGAAATTCTATCACATTTGTTCAATTTACATCGCTCCTATTTCAGATAGCGACTTGTGCTAAGCGGCATCTCAAAGCGCAAGAAATGGCGAGTAAAATGCCATATTAAACTTCTAGGGTAGGGCAAACAGAGACCAAATTAGATCATTTTATATTATGGTTAATTTAAGAATTCAGCGAAATTCTCTCACATTTGTTCAATTTACGTCGCTGATATTTCAGATAGCGTATTGGGCTAAGCGGCATCTCAAAGCGCAAGAAATGGCGAGTAAAATGCACTATTAAACTTCTAGGGTAGGGCAAACAGAGACCCGATTAGGTCATTTCATATTATGGTTAATTTAAGAATTCAGAAAAATTCTATCACATTTGTTCAATTTACGTCGCTCCTATTTCAGATAGCGTACTCGGATAGGCGGCATCTTAAAGCGCGAGGAATGGCGAGTAAAATGCACTATTAAACTACTATGATAGGGCAATCAGAGACCCGATTAGATGTTTTTATATTTTGGTTAATATAAGGATTCAGCGAAATTCTATCACATTTGTTTAATTTACGTCGCTCCTATTTCAGATAGCGTATTGGGATAAGCGGCATCTCAAAGCGCATGAAATGACGAATAAAATGCACTATTAAGCTTCTACGCTAGGGCGAACAGAGACCCGATTAGATCATTTAACATTATGGTAAATAAAAGAATTCAGCGAAATTCTATCACATTTGTTCAATTTACGTCGCTCCTATTTCAGATAGCGTACTGGGCTAGGCGGCAACTTAAACCGCGTGGAATGACGAGTAAAATGCACTATTAAACTTCTATGATAGGGCAATCAGAGACCCGATTAGTTCATTTTATATTACGGTTAATATAAGAATTCAGCGAAGTTCTATCACATTTGTTCAATTTACGTCGCTCCTATTTCAGATAGCTTATTGGGCTAAGCGGCAACTCAAAGCGCATGAAATGACGAGTGAAATGCACTATTAAACTTCTAGGGTAGGGCAAATAGAGACCCGATTAGGTCATTTCATATTATGGTTAATTTAAGAATTCAGAAAAATTCTATCACATTTGTTCAATTTACGTCGTTCCTATTTCAGATAGCATACTGGGCTAGGCGGCAACTTAAAGCGCGCGGAATGGCGAGTAAAATGCACTATTGAACTTCTGTGATAGGGCAATCAGAGACCCGATTAGATCATTTTATATTACGGTTAATATAAGAAATCAGCGTAATTCTGTCACATTCGTTCAACTTACGTAGCTCCTATTTCAGATAGCGTACTGGGCTATGCGGCATCTTAAAGCGTGTGTAATGGCGAGTAAAATGCACTATTAAACTTCTATGATAGGGCAATCAGAGACCCGATTAGATCATTTTATATTTTGGTTAATATAAGAATTCAGCGAAATCCTATCACATTTGTTCAATTTACGTCGCTCCAATTTCAGAAAGCTTATTGGGCTAAGCGGCATCGCAAAGCGCATGAATTGACGAGTGAAATGCACTATTAAACTTCTTGGGTAGGGCGAACAAAGACCCGATTAGATCATTTTACATTAAGGTTAATATAAGAATTCAGCGAAATTCTATCACATTTGTTCAATTTACATCGCTCCTATTTCAGATAGCGACTTGTGCTAAGCGGCATCTCAAAGCGCAGGAAATGGCGAGTAAAATGCACTATTAAACTTCTAGTGTAGGGCAAACAGAGACCCCATTAGATCATTTTATATTATGGTTAATTTAAGAATTCAGAGAAATTCTCTCACATTTGTTCAATTTACGTCGCTGATATTTCAGATAGCGTATTGGGCTAGGCGGCATCTCAAAGCGCAAGAAATGGCGAGTAAAATGCACTATTAAACTTCTAGGGTAGGGCAAATAGAGACCCGATTAGGTCATTTCATATTATGGTTAATTTAAGAATTCATAAAAATTCTATCACATTTGTTCAATTTACGTCGTTCCTATTTCAGATAGCATACTGGGCTAGGCGGCAACTTAAAGCGCGCGGAATGGCGAGTAAAATGCACTATTGAACTTCTGTGATAGGGCAATCAGAGACCCGATTAGATCATTTTATATTGTGGTTAATTTAAGAATTCAGCGAAATTCTATCACATTTGTTCAATTTACATCGCTCCTATTTCAGATAGCGTATTGGGCTAAGCGGCATCGCAATGCGCATGAAATGGCCAGTAAAATGCACTATTAAACTTCTAGGATAAGGCAAACGGAGACCCGATTAGACCATTTCATATTACGGTTAATATAAGAATTCAGCGTTATTCTATCACATTTGTTCAACTTACGTCGCTCCTATTTCAGATAGCGTACTCGGCTAAGCGGCATCTTAAAGCGCGTGGAATGGCGAGCAAAATGCACTACTAAACTTCTATGATAGGGCAATCAGAGTCCCGTTTAGATCATTTTATATTTTGTTTAATATAAGATTTCAGGGAAATTCTATCACATTTGTTCAATTTACGTCGCTCCTATTTCAGATAGCTATTGGGCTAAGGGGCATCTCAAAGCGCATGAAATGACGAGAGAAATGCACTATTAAACTTCTTGGGTAGGGCGAACAGAGACCCGATTACATCATTTTATATTATGGTTAATTTAAGAATTCAGCAAAATTCTATCACATTTGTTCAATTTACGTCGCTCCTATTTCAGATAGCGTACTGGGCTAGGCGGCATCTTAAAGCGCGTGGAATGACGAGTAAAATGCACTATTAAACTTCTATGATAGGGCAATCAGAGACCCGATTAGATCATTTTATATTTTGGTTAATATAAGAATTCAGCGAAATTTTATCACGTTTGTTCAATTTACGTCGATCCTATTTCAGATAGCTTATTGGGCTAACCGGAATCTCAAAGCGCATGAAGTGGCGAGTAAAATGCACTATTAAACTTCTAGGGTACGGCGAACAAAGACCCGATTAGATCATTTTACATTAAGGTTAATATAAGAATTCAGCGAAATTCTATCACATTTGTTCAATTTACATCGCTCCTATTTCAGATAGCGACTTGTGCGAAGCGGCATCTCAAAGCGCAAGAAATGGCGAGTAAAATGCCCTATTAAACTTCTAGGGTAGGGCAAACAGAGACCACATTAGATCATTTCATATTATGGTTAATTTAAGAATTCAGCGAAATTCTCTCACATTTGTTCAATTTACGTCGCTGATATTTCAGATAGCGTATTGGGCTAAGCGGCATCTCAAAGCGCAAGAAATGGCGAGTAAAATGCACTATTAAACTTCTAGGGTAGGGCAAACAGAGACCCGATTAGGTCATTTCATATTATGGTTAATTTAAGAATTCAGAAAAATTCTATCACATTTGTTCAATTTGCGTCGCTCCTATTTCAAATAGCGACTTGTGCTAAGCGGCATCTCAAAGCGCAAGAAATGGCGAGTAAAATGCACTATTAAACTTCTAGGGTAGGGCAAACAGAGACCACATTAGATCATTTTATAATATGGTTAATTTAAGAATTCAGCGAAATTCTCTCACATTTGTTCAATTTACGTCGCTGATATTTCAGATAGCGTATTGGCCTAAGCGGCATCTCAAAGCGCAAGAAATGGCGAGTGAAATGCACTATTAAACTTCTAGGGTAGGGCAAACAGAGACCCGATTAGGTCATTTCATATTATGGTTAATTTAAGAATTCAGCAAAATTCTATCACATTTGTTCAATTTACGTCGCTCCTATTTCAGATAGCGTACTGGGCTAAGCGGCATCTCAAAGCGCAAGAAATGGCGAGTAAAATGCACTATTAAACTTCTAGGGTAGGCCAAACAGAGACCCGATTAGATCATTTCATATTACGGTTAATATAAGAATTCAGCGTAATTCAGTCACATTTGTTCAACTTACGTAGCTCCTATTTCAGATAGCGTACTGGGTTAGGCGGCAACTTAAAGCGCGTGGAATGGCGAGTAAAATGCACTATTAAACTTCTATGATACGGCAATCAGAGACCCAATTAGATCATTTTATATTTTGGTTAATATAAGAATTCTGCGAAATTCTATCACATTTGTTTAATTTACGTCGCTCCTATTTCAGACAGCTTATTGGGCTAAGCGGCACCGCAAAGCGCATGAAATGACGAGTAAAATGCACTATTAAACTTCTAGGGTAGGGCAATCAGAGACCCGATTAGATCATTTTATATTATGGTTAATTTAAGAATTCAGCAAAATTCTATCACATTTGTTCAATTTACGTCGTTCCTATTTCAGATAGCATACTGGGCTAGGCGGCATCTTAAAGCGCGTGGAATGGCGAGTAAAATGCACTATTAATCTTCTATGATAGGGCAATCAGAGACCCGATTAGATCATTTTATATTTTGGTTAATATAAGAATTCAGCGTAATTCTATCACATTTGTTCAATTTACGTCGCTCCTATATCAGATAGCATATTGGGCTAAGCGGCATCTCAAAGCGCATGAAATGGCGAGTAAAATGCACTATTAAACTTCTAGGGTAAGGCAAACAGAGACCCGATTAGATCATTTTATATTACGGTTAATATAAGAATTCAGCGAAATTCTATCACATTTGTTCAATTTACGTCGCTCCTATTTCAGATAGCGTATTGGGCTATGCGGCATCTCAAAGCGCATTAAATGACGAGAGAAATGCACTATTAAACTTCTTGGGTAGGGCGAACAGAGACCCGATTACATCATTTTATATTATGGTTAATTTAAGAATTCAGCCAAATTCTATCACATTTGTTCAATTTACGTCGCTCCTATTTCAGATAGCGTACTGGGCTAAGCGGCATCTTAAAGCGCGTGGAATGACGAGTAAAATGCACTATTAAACTTCTATGATAGGGCAATCAGAGACCCGATTAGATCATTTTATATTACGGTTAATATAAGAATTCAGCGTAATTCTGTGACATTTGTTCAACTTACGTAGCTCCTATTTCAGATAGCGTACTGAGCTAGGCGGCAACTTAAAGCGCGTGGAATGGCGAGTAAAATGCACTATTAAACTTCTAGGGTAGGGCAATCAGAGACCCGATTAGATCATTTTATATTACGGTTAATATAAGATTTCAGGGAACTTCTATCACATTTGTTCAATTTACGTCGCTCCTATTTCAGACAGCTTATTGGGCTAAGCGGCATCTCAAAGCGCATGAAATGACGAGTAAAATGCACTATTAAACTTCTAGGGTAGGGCAATCAGAGACCCGATTAGATCATTTTATATTACGGTTAATATAAGAATTCAGCGTAATTCTGTGACATTTGTTCAACTTACGTAGCTCCTATTTCAGATAGCGTACTGAGCTAGGCGGCAACTTAAAGCGCGTGGAATGGTGAGTAAAATGCACTATTAATCTTCTATGATAGGGCAATCAGAGACCCGATTAGATCATTTTATATTTTGGTTAATATAAGAATTCAGCGTAATTCTATCACATTTGTTCAATTTACGTCGCTCCTATATCAGATAGCATATTGGGCTAAGCGGCATCTCAAAGCGCATGAAATGGCGAGTAAAATGCACTATTAAACTTCTAGGGTAAGGCAAACAGAGACCCGATTAGATCATTTTATATTACGGTTAATATAAGAATTCAGCGAAATTCTATCACATTTGTTCAATTTACGTCGCTCCTATTTCAGATAGCGTATTGGGCTATGCGGCATCTCAAAGCGCATTAAATGACGAGAGAAATGCACTATTAAACTTCTTGGGTAGGGCGAACAGAGACCCGATTACATCATTTTATATTATGGTTAATTTAAGAATTCAGCAAAATTCTATCACATTTGTTCAATTTACGTCGCTCCTATTTCAGATAGCGTACTGGGCTAGGCGGCATCTTAAAGCGCGTGAAATGACGAGTAAAATGCACTATTAAACTTCTATGATAGGGCAATCAGAGACCCGATTAGATCATTTTATATTTTGGTTAATATAAGAATTCAGCGAAATTCTATCACATTTGTTCAATTTACATCGCTCCTATTTCAGATACCGACTTGTGCTAAGCGGCATCTCAAAGCGCAAGAAATGGCGAGTAAAATGCACTATTAAACTTCTAGGGTAGGGCAAACAGAGACCCGATTAGATCATTTTATATTACGATTAATATAAGAATTCAGCGTAATTCTGTGACATTTGTTCAACTTACGTAGCTCCTATTTCAGATAGCGTACTGAGCTAGGCGGCAACTTAAAGCGCGTGGAATGGTGAGTAAAATGCACTATTAAACTTCTAGGGTAGGGCAATCAGAGACCCGATTAGATCATTTTATATTACGGTTAACATAAGAATTCAGCGAAATTCTATCACATTTGTTCAATTTACGTCGCTCCTATTTCAGATAGCGTATTGGGCTAAGCGGCATCTCAAAGCGCATGGAATGTCGAGTGAAATGCACTATTAAACTTCTAGGGTAGGGCGAACAGACACCCGAATAGATCATTTTATATTACGGTTAATATAAGAATTCAGCGTAATTCTATCACATTTGTTCAACTAACGTCGCTCCTATTTCAGATAGCGTACTGGGCTAGGCGGTATCTTAAAGCGCGTGGAATGGCGAGTAAAATGCACTATTAAACTTCTAGGATAAGGCAAAAGGAGACCCGATTAGACCATTTTATATTACGGTTAATATAAGGATTCAGCGTTATTCTATCACATTTGTTCAACTTACGTCGCTCCTATTTCAGAAAGCGTACTCGGATAGGCGGCATCTTAAAGCGCGTGGAATGGCGAGTAAAATGCACTATTAAACTTCTCGGGTAATGCAAACAGAGACCCGATTAGATCATTTTATATTACGGTTAATATAAGATTTCAGGGAAATTCTATCACATTTGTTCAATTTACGTCGCTCCTATTTCAGATAGCTATTGGGCTAAGCGGCATCTCAAAGCGCATGAAATGGCGAGTAAAATGCACTATTAAACTTCTAGGATAAGGCAAACAGAGACCCGATTAGATCATTTTATATTACGGTTAATATAAGAATTCAGCGTAATTCTGTCACATTTGTTCAAGTTACGTAGCTCCTATTTCAGATAGCTTCCTTGGCTAGGCGGCAACTTAAACCGCGCGGAATGGCGAGTAAAATGCACTATTAAACTTCTATGATAGGGCAATCAGAGACCCGATTAGATCATTTTATATTACGGTTAATATAAGAATTCAGCGAAATTCTATCACATTTGTTCAATTTACGTCGCTCCTATTTCAGATAGCGTATTGGGCTATGCGGCATCTCAAAGCGCATTAAATGACGAGAGAAATGCACTATTAAACTTCTTGGGTAGGGCGAACAGAGACCCGATTACATCATTTTATATTATGGTTAATTTAAGAATTCAGCAAAATTCTATCACATTTGTTCAATTTACG
Source organism: Macropis europaea (assembly GCA_916610135.2). Lineage (NCBI taxonomy): Eukaryota > Metazoa > Arthropoda > Insecta > Hymenoptera > Melittidae > Macropis > Macropis europaea. Next base: position 10,865 of record CAKAJE020001049.1, on the reverse strand, counting down.
TCGCTCCTATTTCAGATAGCGTACTGGGCTAGGCGGCATCTTAAAGCGCGTGAAATGACGAGTAAAATGCACTATTAAACTTCTATGATAGGGCAATCAGAGACCCGATTAGATCATTTTATATTTTGGTTAATATAAGAATTCAGCGAAATTCTATCACATTTGTTCAATTTACATCGCTCCTATTTCAGATACCGACTTGTGCTAAGCGGCATCTCAAAGCGCAAGAAATGGCGAGTAAAATGCACTATTAAACTTCTAGGGTAGGGCAAACAGAGACCCGATTAGATCATTTTATATTACGATTAATATAAGAATTCAGCGTAATTCTGTGACATTTGTTCAACTTACGTAGCTCCTATTTCAGATAGCGTACTGAGCTAGGCGGCAACTTAAAGCGCGTGGAATGGTGAGTAAAATGCACTATTAAACTTCTAGGGTAGGGCAATCAGAGACCCGATTAGATCATTTTATATTACGGTTAACATAAGAATTCAGCGAAATTCTATCACATTTGTTCAATTTACGTCGCTCCTATTTCAGATAGCGTATTGGGCTAAGCGGCATCTCAAAGCGCATGGAATGTCGAGTGAAATGCACTATTAAACTTCTAGGGTAGGGCGAACAGACACCCGAATAGATCATTTTATATTACGGTTAATATAAGAATTCAGCGTAATTCTATCACATTTGTTCAACTAACGTCGCTCCTATTTCAGATAGCGTACTGGGCTAGGCGGTATCTTAAAGCGCGTGGAATGGCGAGTAAAATGCACTATTAAACTTCTAGGATAAGGCAAAAGGAGACCCGATTAGACCATTTTATATTACGGTTAATATAAGGATTCAGCGTTATTCTATCACATTTGTTCAACTTACGTCGCTCCTATTTCAGAAAGCGTACTCGGATAGGCGGCATCTTAAAGCGCGTGGAATGGCGAGTAAAATGCACTATTAAACTTCTCGGGTAATGCAAACAGAGACCCGATTAGATCATTTTATATTACGGTTAATATAAGATTTCAGGGAAATTCTATCACATTTGTTCAATTTACGTCGCTCCTATTTCAGATAGCTATTGGGCTAAGCGGCATCTCAAAGCGCATGAAATGGCGAGTAAAATGCACTATTAAACTTCTAGGATAAGGCAAACAGAGACCCGATTAGATCATTTTATATTACGGTTAATATAAGAATTCAGCGTAATTCTGTCACATTTGTTCAAGTTACGTAGCTCCTATTTCAGATAGCTTCCTTGGCTAGGCGGCAACTTAAACCGCGCGGAATGGCGAGTAAAATGCACTATTAAACTTCTATGATAGGGCAATCAGAGACCCGATTAGATCATTTTATATTTTGGTTAATATAAGAATTCAGCGAAATTCTATCACATTTGTTCAATTTACGTCGCTCCTATTTCAGATAGCTTATTGGGCTAAGCGGCATCTCAAAGCGCATGAAGTGGCGAGTAAAATGCACTATTAAACTTCTAGGGTAGGGCGAACAACGACCCGATTAGATCATTTTACATTAAGGTTAATATAAGAATTCAGGGAACTTCTATCACATTTGTTCAATTTACGTCGCTCCTATTTCAGACAGCTTATTGGGCTAAGCGGCATCTCAAAGCGCATGAAATGACGAGTAAGGTGCACTATTAAACGTCTCGGGTAGGGCAATCAGAGACCCGATTAGATCATTTTATATTATGGTTAATTTAAGAATTCAGCAAAATTCTATCACATTTGTTCAATTTACGTCGTTTCTATTCCAGATAGCATACTGGGCTAGGCGGCATCTTAAAGCGCGTGGAATGGCGAGTAAAATGCACTATTAATCTTCTATGATAGGGCAATCAGAGACCCGATTAGATCATTTTATATTTTGGTTAATATAAGAATTCAGCGTAATTCTATCACATTTGTTCAATTTACGTCGCTCCTATATCAGATAGCATATTGGGCTAAGCGGCATCTCAAAGCGCATGAAAAGGCGAGTAAAATGCACTATTAAACTTCTAGGGTAAGGCAAACAGAGACCCGATTAGATCATTTTATATTACGGTTAATATAAGAATTCAGCGAAATTCTATCACATTTGTTCAATTTACGTCGCTCCTATTTCAGATAGCGTATTGGTCTATGCGGCATCTCAAAGCGCATGAAATGACGAGAGAAATGCACTATTAAACTTCTTGGGTAGGGCGAACAGAGACCCGATTACATCATTTTATATTATGGTTAATTTAAGAATTCAGCAAAATTCTATCACATTTGTTCAATTTACGTCGCTCCTATTTCAGATAGCGTACTGGGCTACGCGGTATCTTAAAGCGCGTGGAATGGCGAGTAAAATGCACTATTAAACTTCTAGGATAAGGCAAACGGAGACCCGATTAGACCGTTTTATATTACGGTTAATATAAGAATTCAGCGTTATTCTATCACATTTGTTCAACTTACGTCGCTCCTATTTCAGAAAGCGTACTCGGATAGGCGGCATCTTAAAGCGCGTGGAATGGCGAGTAAAATGCACTACTAAACTTGTCGGGTAATGCAAACGGAGACCCGAATAGATCATTTTATATTACGGTTAATATAAGGATTCAGCGTAATTCTATCACATTTGTTCAACTAACGTCGCTCCTATTTCAGATAGCGTACTGGGCTAGGCGGTATCTTAAAGTGCGTGGAATGGCGAGTAAAATGCACTATTAAACTTCTAGGGTGGGGCAAGCAGAGACCCGATCAGATCATTTTATATTACGGTTAATATAAGAATTCAGCGAAGTTCTATCACATTTGTTCAATTTACGTCGCTCCTATTTCAGATAGCTTATTGGGCTAAGCGGCAACTCAGAGCGCATGAAATGACGAGTGAAACGCACTGTTAAACTTCTAGGGTAGGGCGAACAAAGACCCGATTAGATCATTTTACATTAAGGTTAAAATAAGAATTCAGCGAAATTCTATCACTTTTGTTCAATTTACGTCGCTCCTATTTCAGATAGCGTATTGGGCTAAGCGGCAACTCAAAGCGCAAGAAATGGCGAGTAAAATGCACTATTAAGCTTCTACGGTTCGGCACATAGAGACCCGATTAGATCATTTTATATTATGGTTAATTTAAGAATTCAGCGAAATCCTATCACATTTGTTTAAGTTACATCGCTCCTATTTCAGATAGCTTATTGGGCTAAGCGGCATCTCAAAGCGCATGAAATGGCGAGTGAAATGCACTATTAAACTTCTAGGATAAGGCAAACAGAGACCCGATTAGATCATTTTATATTACGGTTAATATAAGAATTCAGCGTAATTCTGTCACATTTGTTCAAGTTACGTATCTCCTATTTCAGATAGCGTACTGGGCTAGGCGGCAACTTAAACCGCGTGGAATGACGAGTAAAATGCACTATTAAACTTCTATGATAGGGCAATCAGAGACCCGATTAGTTCATTTTATATTTTGGCTAATATAAGAATACAGCGAAATTCTATCACATTTGTTCAATTTACGTCGCTCCTATTTCAGATAGCGTATTGGGCTAAGCGGCATCTCAAAGCGCACGAAAGGGCGAGTAAAATGCACTATTAAACTTCAAGGGTGGGGCAATCAGAGACCCGATAAGATCATTTTATATTACGGTTAATATAAGAATTCAGCGAAGTTCTATCACATTTGTTCAATTTACGTCGCTCCTATTTCAGATAGCTTATTGGGCTAAGCGGCAACTCAAAGCGCATGAAATGACGAGTGAAATGCACTATTAAACTTCTAGGGTAGGGCGAACAAAGACCCGATTAGATCATTTTACATTAAGGTTAAAATAAGAATTCAGCGAAGTTCTATCACATTTGTTCAATTTACGTCGCTCCTATTTCAGATAGCGTATTGGGCGAAGCTGCATCTCAAAGCGCAAGAAATGGCTCGTACAATGCACTATTCAACTTCTAGGGTAGGGCAAACAGAGACCAGATTAGATCATTTTATATTTTGGTTAATATAAGAATTCAGCGAAATTCTATCACATTTGTTCAATTTACGTCGCTCCTATTTCAGATAGCGTATTGGGATAAGCGGAATCTCAAAGCGCATGAAATGCTGAGTAAAATGCGCTATTAAACTTCTAGGGTTGGGCAATCAGAGACCCGATTAGATCATTTTATATTATGGTTAATATAAGAATTCAGCGAAATTCTATCACATTTGTTCAATTTACGTCGCTCCTATTTCAGATAGCGACTTGTGCTAAGCGGCATCTCAAAGCGCAGGAAATGGCGAGTAAAATGCACTATTAAACTTCTAGGGTAGGGCAAACAGAGACCCCATTAGATCATTTTATATTATGGTTAATTTAAGAATTCAGCGAAATTCTATCACATTTGTTCAATTTACGTCGCTCCTATTTCAGATAGCGTACCCGGATAGGCGGCATCTTAAAGCGCTAGGAATGGCGAGTAAAATGAACTATTAAACTTCTGTGATAGGGCAATCAGAGACCCGATTAGATCATTTTATATTTTGGTTAATATAAGAATTCAGCGAAATTCTATCACATTTGTTTAATTTACGTCGCTCCTATTTCAGATACCGTATTGGGATAAGCGGCATCTCAAAGCGCATGAAATGCTGAGTAAAATGCGCTATTAAACTGCTAGGGTAGGGCAATCAGAGACCCGATTAGATCATTATATATTATGGTTAATTTAAGGATTCAGCAAAATTCTATCACATTTGTTCAATTTACGTCGTTCCTATTTCACATAGCATACTGGGCTAGGCGGCAACTTAAAGCGCGCGGAATGACGAGTAAAATGCACTATTAAACTTCTATAATAGGGCAATCAGAGACCCGATTAGATCATTTTATATTATGGTTAATTTAAGAATTCAGCGAAATTCTATCACATTTGTTCAATTTACGTCGCTCCTATGTCAGATAGCGTATTGGGCTATGCGGCATCTCGAAGCGCATGAAATGACGAGTAAAATGCACTGTTAAACTTCTAGGGTAGGGCAAACAGAGACCAGATTAGATCATTTTATATTACGGTTAATATAAGAATTCAGCGTAATTCTATCACATTTGTTCAATTTACGTCGCTCCTATTTCAGATAGCGTATTGGGCTAAGCGGCATCTCAAAGCGCATGAAATGACGAATAAAATGCACAATTAAGCTTCTACGCTAGGGCGAACAGAGACCCGATTAGATCATTTTACGTTATGGTTAATAAAAGAATTCCGCGAAATTCTATCACATTTGATCAATTTACATCGCTCCTATTTCAGATAGCGTATTGCGCTAAGCGGCATCTCAAAGCGCATGAAATGGCGTGTAAAATGCACGATTAAACTTCTAGGGTAGGGCAAACAGAGACCCGATTAGATCATTTTATATTTTGGTTAATATAAGAATTCAGGGAAATTCTATCACATTTGTTCAATTCGTGTCGCTGATATTTCTGATAGCGTATTGGGCTAAGCGGCATCTCAAAGCGTATGAGATGGCGAGTAAAATGCACTATTAAACTCCTAGGGTAGGTCAAACAGAGACCAGATTAGATCATTTTATATTATGGTTAATTTAAGAATTCAACAAGATTCTATCACATTTGTTGAATTTACGTCGCTCCTATTTCAGATAGCGTACTGGGATAGGCGGCATCTTAAAGCGCGTGAAATGGCGAGTGAAATGCACTATTAGACTTCTATAGTAGGGCGAACAGAGACCCGATTGGATCATTTTACATTAAGGTTTATATAAGAATTCACGGAAATTCTATCACATTTGTTCAATTTACGTCGCTCCTATTTCAGATAGCGTATTGGGCTAAGCGGCCTCTCAAAGCGCATGAAATGGCGCGTAAAATGCGCTATTATACTTCTAGGATAAGGCAAACGGAGACCCGATTAGTTCATTTTATATTACGGTTAATATAAGAATTCAGCGTAATTCTATCACATTTGTTCATCTTACGTCGCTCCTATTTCAGATAGCCTACTGACCTATGCGGCATCTTAAAGCGCGTGGAAGGGCGAGTGAAATGCACTACTAAACTTCTATGATAGAGCAATCAGAGACCCGATTAGATCATTTTATATTTTGTTTAATATAAGATTTCAGGGAAATTCTATCACATTTGTTCAATTTACGTCGCTCCTATTTCAGATAGCGTATTGGGCTAAGCGGCATCTCAAAGCGCATGAAATGGCGAGTGAAATGCACTATTAGACTTCTATGGTAGGGCGAACAGAGACACGATTGGATCATTTTATATTATGGTTAATTTAAGAATTCAGCGAAATTCTATCACATTTGTTCAATTTACGTCGCTCCAATTTCAGATAGCGTATTGGGCTAAGCGGCATCTCAAAGCGCATGAAATGGCGAATAAAATGCACTATTAAACTTCTAGGCTAGGGCGAACAGAGACCCGAGCAGATCATTTTACATTATGGTTAATAAAAGAATTCAGCGTAATTCTATCACATTTGTTCAACTTACGTCGCTCCTATTTCAGATAGCATATTGGGCTAAGCGGCATCTCAAAGCGCATGAAATGGCGTGTGAAATGCACTATTAGACTTCTATGGTAGGGCGAACAGAGACCCGATTGGATCATTTTACATTAAGGTTAATATAAGAATTCACGGAAATTCTATCACATTTGTTCAATTTACGTCGCTGATATTTCAGATAGCGTACTGGGCTAGGCGGCATCTTAAAGCGTGTGTAATGGCGAGTAAAATGCACTATTAAACTTCTATGATAGGGCAATCAGAGACCCGATTAGATCATTTAATATTTTGGTTAATATAAGAATTCAGCGAAATTCTATCACATTTGTTCAATTTACGTCGTTCCTATTTCAGATAGCGTACTGGGCTAGGCGGCATCTTAAAGCGTGTGTAATGGCGAGTAAAATGCACTATTAAACTTCAATGATAGGGCAATCAGAGACCCGTTTAGATCATTTTATATTTTGGTTAATATAAGAATTCAGCGAAATTCTATCACATTTGTTCAATTTACGTCGCTCCTAATGCAGATAGCGTATTGGGCTAAGCGGCATCTCAAAGCGCAAGATATGGCGAGTAAAATGCACTATTAAACTTCTAGGGTAGGGCAAACAGAGACCCCATTAGATCATTTTATATTATGGTTAATTTAAGAATTCAGCGAAATTCTATCACATTTGTTCAATTTACGTTGCTCCTATTTCAGATAGCGTATTGGGCTAAGCGGCATCTCAAAGCGCAAGAAATGGCGAGTAAAATGCACTATTAAACTTCTAGGGTGGGGCAAAGAGAGACCAGTTTAGATCACTTTATATTATGGTTAATTTAAGAATTCAGCGAAATTCTATCTCATTTGTACAATTTACGTCGATCCTATTGCGGATAGCGTATTGGGCTAAGCGGCATCTCAAAGCGCATGAAATGGCGTGTAAAATACACTATTAAACTTCTATGGTAATGCAAACAGAGACCCGATTATATCATTTTATATTACGGTTAATATAAGATTTCAGGGAAATTCTATCACATTTGTTCAATTTACGTCGCTCCTATTTCAGATATCTATTGGGCTAAGCGGCATCTCAAAGCGCATGAAATGGCCAGTAACATGCACTATTAAACTTCTAGGATAAGGCAAACGGAGACCCGATTAGACCATTTCATATTACGGTTAATATAAGAATTCAGCGTTATTCTATCACATTTGTTCAACTTACGTCGCTCCTATTTCAGATAGCGTACTGGGCTAGGCGGCATCTTAAAGCGCGTGGAATGGCGAGCAAAATGCACTCTTAAACTTCTATGATAGGGCAATCAGAGACCCGTTTAGATCATTTTATATTTTGGTTAATATAAGAATTCAGGGAAATTCTATCACATTTGTTCAATTGGTGTCGCTGATATTTCAGATAGCGTATTGGGCTAAGCGGCATCTCAAAGCGCCTGAAATGGCGAGTAAAATGCACTATTAAACTCCTAGGGTAGGGCAAACAGAGACCCGATTAGATCATTTTATATTATGGTTAATTTAAGAATTCAGCAAGATTCTATGACATTTGTTGAATTTACGTCGCTCCTATTTCAGATAGCGTACGGGGATAGGCGGCATCTTAAAGCGCGTGGAATGGCGAGTAGAATGCACTATTAAAATTCTATGGTAGGGCAAACAGAGACTCGATTAGATCATTTTACATTAATGTTAATAAAAGAATTCAGCGAAATTCTATCACATTTGTTCAACTTACGTCGCTCCTATTTCAGATAGCGTACTGGGCTAAGCGGCACCTCAAAGCGCATGAAATGGCGAGTGAAATGCACTATTAGACTTCTATGGTAGGGCGAACACAGACCCGATTGGATCATTTTACATTAAGGTTTATATAAGAATTCACGGAAATTCTATCACATTTGTTCAATTTACGTCGCTCCTATTTCAGATAGCGTATTGGGCTAAGCGGCCTCTCAAAGCGCATGAAATGGCGCGTAAAATGCGCTATTATACTTCTAGGATAAGGCAAACGGAGACCCGATTAGTTCATTTTATATTACGGTTAATATAAGAATTCAGCGTAATTCTATCACATTTGTTCATCTTACGTCGCTCCTATTTCAGATAGCCTACTGACCTATGCGGCATCTTAAAGCGCGTGGAAGGGCGAGTAAAATGCACTACTAAACTTCTATGATAGAGCAATCAGAGACCCGATTAGATCATTTTATATTTTGTTTAATATAAGATTTCAGGGAAATTCTATCACATTTGTTCAATTTACGTCGCTCCTATTTCAGATAGCGTATTGGGCTAAGCGGCATCTCAAAGCGCATGAAATGGCGAGTGAAATGCACTATTAGACTTCTATGGTAGGGCGAACAGAGACCCGATTGGATCATTTTATATTATGGTTAATTTAAGAATTCAGCGAAATTCTATCACATTTGTTCAATTTACGTCGCTCCAATTTCAGATAGCGTATTGGGCTAAGCGGCATCTCAAAGCGCATGAAATGGCGAATAAAATGCACTATTAAACTTCTAGGCTAGGGCGAACAGAGACCCGATTAGATCATTTTATATTACGGTTAATATAAGAATTCAGCGTAATTCTATCACATTTGTTCAAGTTACGTCGCTCCTATTTCAGATAGCGTACTGGGCTAGGCGGCATCTTAAAGCGCGTGGAATGGCGAGTAAAATGCACTACTAATCTTCTATGATAGGGCAATCAGAGACCCGATTAGATCATTTTATATTTTGATTAATATAAGGTTTCAGGGAAATTCTATCACATTTGTTCAATTTACGTCGCTCCTATTTCAGATAGCGTATTGGGCTAAGCCGGATCTCAAAGCGCATGAAATGGCGACTAAAATGCACTGTTAAACTTCTGGGGTAGGGCAAACGGAGACCCGATTAGATCATTTTATATTATGGTTAATTTAAGAATTCAGCAAAATTCTATCACATTTGTTCATCTTACGTCGCTCCTATATCAGATAGCGTATTCGGCTAAGCGGCATCTCAAAGCGCATGAAATGGCGAGTGAAATGCACCATTAGACTTCTATGGTAGGGCGAACAGAGACCAGTATGGTAGGGCGAACAGAGACCAGATTAGATCATTTTACATTAAGGTTAATATAAGGATTCACGGAAATTCTATCACATTTGTTCAATTTACGTCGCTCCTAGTTTCAGATAGCGTATTGGGCTATGCGGCATCTCAAAAGCGCATGAAATGGCGCGTAAAAATGCGCTATTAAACTTCTAGGATAAGGCAAACGGAGACCCGATTAGTTCATTTTATATTACGGTTAATATAAGAATTCAGCGTAATTCTATCACATTTCTTCAAATTACGTCGCTCCTATTTTAGATAGCGTACTGGGCTGGCCGGCATCTTAAACCGCGTGGAATGGCGAGTATAATGCACTATTAAGCTTCTATGATAGGGCATTCACAGACCCGATTAGATCATTTTATATTTTGTTTAATATAAGATTTCAGGGAAATTCTATCACATTTGTGCAATTTACGTCGCTCATATTTCAGATAGCGTATTGGGCTAAGCGGCATCTCAAAGCGCATGAAATGGCGAGTAGAAAGCACTATTAAACTTCTAGGTTAGTGCAAACAGAGACCCGATTTGTTCATTTTTATATTACGGTTAATATAATAATTCAGCGTAATTCTATCGCATTTGTTCAATTTACGTCGCTCCTATTTCAGATAGCGTACTGGGCTAGGCGGCATCTCAGAGCGCGTGAAATGGCGAGTAAAAATGCACTATTAAACTTCTATGATAGGGCAATCAGAGACCCGATTAGATTATTTTATATTTTGGTTAATATAAGAATTCAGGGAAATTCTATCACATTCGTTCAATTTACGTCGCTCCTATTTCAGATGGCGTATTGGGCTAAGCGGCATCTCAAAGCGCATGAAATGGCGAGTGAAATGCACTATTAGACTTCTATGGTAGGGCGAACAGAGACCCGATTAGACCATTTCATATTACGGTTAATATAAGAATTCAGCGTTATTCTATCACATTTGTTCAACATACGTCGCTCCTACTTCAGATAGCGTATTGGGCTAAGCGGCATCTCAATGCGCATGAAATGGCCAGTAAAATGCACTCTTAATCTTCTATGATAGGGCAATCAGAGGCCCATTTAGATCATTTTATATTCTGGTTAATATAAGAATTCAGCGAAATTCTATCACATTTGTTCAATTTACGTCGCTCCTATTTCAGATAGCGTATTGGGCTAAGCGGCATCTCAAAGCGCAAGAAATGGCGAGTAAAATGCACTATTAAACTTCTAGGGTAGGGCAAACAGAG
>CAKAJE020001048.1:0-40655 GCA_916610135.2 Macropis europaea | reverse complement strand
TAAACTTCTATGATAGGGCAATCAGAGTCCCGTTTAGATTATTTTATATTTTGTTTAATATAAGATTTCAGGGAAATTCTATCACATTTGTTCAATTTACGTCGCTCCTATTTCAGATAGCGTATTGGGCTAAGCGGCATCTCAAAGCGCATGGAATGACGAGTGAAAGGCACTATTAAACTTCTAGGGTAGGGCGAACAGAGACCCGAATAGATCATTTTACATTAAGGTTAATATAAGAATTCAGGGAAATTCTATCACATTTGTTCAATTTACGTCGCTCCTATTTCAGATGGCGTATTGGGCTAGGCGGCATCTTAAAGCGCGTGGAATGGCGAGTAAAATGCACTATTAAACTTCTATGATAGGGCTATCAGAGACCCGATTAGATCATTTTACATTAAGGTTAATATAAGAATTCAGCGAAATTCTCTCATATTTGTTCAATTTACGTCGCTCCTATTTCAGATAGCGTATTAGGCTAAACGGCATCTCAAAGCGCATGAAATGACGAGTGAAATGCACTAATAAACATCTAGGGTTGGGCGAACATAGACCCGATTAGATCATTTTACATTAAGGTTAATATAAGAATTCAGGGAAATTCTATCACATTCGTTCAATTTACGTCGCTCCTATTTCAGATAGCGTACTGGGCTGGGCGGAATCTTAAAGCGCGTGGATTGGCGAGTAAAATGCACTATTAAACTTCTATGATAGGGCAATCAGAGACCCGATTAGATCATTTTATATTTTGGTTAATATAAGAATTCAGCGTAATTCTATCACATTTGTTCAACATACGTCGCTCCTATTTCAGATAGCGTACTGGGCTAGGCGGCAACTTAAAGCGCGTGGAATGGCGAGTAAAATGCACTATTAAACTTCTGTGATAGGGCAATCAGAGACCCGATTAGATCATTTTATATTTTGGTTAATATAAGAATGCAGCGAAATTCTATCACATTTGTTCAATTTACGTCGCTCCTATTTCAAATAGCGTATTGGGCTATGCGGCATCTCAAAGCGCATGAAATGGCGAGTAAAATGCACTATTATACTTCTGGGGTAGGGCAATCAGAGACCCGATTAGATCATTTTATATTATGGTTAATTTAAGAATTTAGCAAAATTCTATGACATGTGTTCAATTTACGTCGCTCCTATTTCAGATAGCTTATTGGGCTAAGCGGCATCTCAAAGCGCATGAAATGACGAGTGAAATGCACTATTAAACTTCTAGGGTACGGCAAACATAGACACGATTAGATCATTTCATATTATGGTTAATTTAAGAATTCATCAAAATTCTATCACATTTGTTCAATTTACGTCGTTCCTATTTCAGATAGCATACTGGGCTAGGCGGCATCTTAAAGCGTGTGGAATGGCGAGTAAAATGCACCATTAAACTTCTATGATAGGGCAATCAGAGACCCGATTAGATCATTTTATATTACGGTTAATATAAGAATTCAGCGTAATCCTATCACATTCGTTCAATTTACGTCGCTCCTATTTCAGATAGCTTAATGGGCTAAGCGGCATCGCAAAGCGCATGAAATGACGAGTGAAATGCACTATTAAACTTCTAGGGTAGGGCAAACAGAGACCCGATTAGATCATTTTATATTATGGTTAATTTAAGAATTCAGCAAAATTCTATCACATTTGTTCAATTTACGTCGCTCCTATTTCAGATACCGTATTGGGCTAAGCGGCATCTCAAAGCGCATGAAATGGCGAGTAAAATGCTCTATTAAACTTCTAGGGTAGGGCGAACAGAGATCCGATTAGATCATTTTACATTAAGGTTAATATAAGTATTCAGGGAAATTCTATCACATTTGTTCAATTTACGTCGCTCCTATTTCAGATAGCGTATTGGGCTAAGCGGCATCTCAAAGCGCATGAAATGGCGAGTAAAATGCACTATTAAACTTCTAGGGTAGGGAATCAGAGACCCGATTAGATCATTTTATATTATGGTTAATTTAAGAATTCAGCAAAATTCTATCACATTTGTTCAACATACGTTGCTCCTATTTCAGATAGCGTACTGGGCTAAGCGGCATCTCAAAGCGCATGAAATGGCGAGTAAAATGCACTATTACCCTTCTAGGGTAGGGCGAACAGAGACCCGATTAGATCATTTTACTTTAAGGTTAATATAAGTATTCAGGGAAATTCTATCACATTTGTTCAATTTACGTCGCTCCTATTTCAGATAGCGTATTGGGCTAAGCGGCACCTCAAAGCGCACGAAATGGCGAGTAAAATGCACTATTAAACTTCTAGGGTAGGGCAAACAGAGACCCGATTAGATCATTTTATATTATGGTTAATTTAAGAATTCGGCAAAATTCTATCACATTTGTTCAATTTACGTCGCTCCTATTTCAGGTAGCGTATTGGGCCAAGCTGCATCTCAAAGCGCATGAAATGATGAGTAAAATGCACTATTAAAATTCTAGGGTAGGGCAAACAGAGACCCGATTAGATCATTTTATATTACGGCTAATAAAAGAATGCAGCGTATTTCTATCACATTTGTTCAACTTACGTCGCTCCAGTTCAGATAGCGTACTGCGCTAGGCGGAATCTTAAAGCGCGTGGAAGGGCGAGTAAAATGCACTACTAAACTTCTATGATAGGGGAATCAGAGACCCGATTAGATCATCTTATATTTTGGTTAATATAAGAATTCAGCGTAATTCTATCACATTTGTTCAATTTACGTCGCTCCTATTTCAGATAGCGTACTGGGCCAGGCGGCGTCTTAAAGCGCGTGGAATGGCGAGTAAAATGCACTATTAAACTTCTATGATATGGCAATCAGAGACCCGATTAGATCATTTTATATTTTGGTTAATATAAGAATTCAGCGAAATTCTATCACATTTGTTCAATTTACGTCGCTCATATTTCAGATAGCGTATTGGGCTAAGCGGCATCTCAAAGCGCAAGAAATGGTGAGTAAAATGCACTATTAAACTTCTAGGGTAGGGCTAACAGAGACCCGATTAGATCATTTTATATTATGGATAATTTAAGAATTCAGCAAAATTCTATCACATTTGTCCAATTTACGTCGCTCCTATTTCAGATAGCGCACTGGGCTAGGCGGCATCTTCAAGCGCGTGGAATGGCGAGTAAAGTGCACTATTAAACTTCTAGGGTAGGGCAAACAGAGTCCCGATAAGATCATTTTATATTATGGTTAATTTAAGAATTCAGCGAAACTCTATCACATTTGTTCAATTTATGTCGCTCCAGTTCAGATAGCGTACTGCGCTAGGCGGAATCTTAAAGCGCGCGGAAGGGCGAGTAAAATGAACTACTAAACTTCTATTATAGGGGAATCAGAGACCCGATTAGATCATTTTATATTTTGGTTAATATAAGAATTCAGCGAAATTCTATCACATTTGTTCAATTTACGTAGCTCATATTTCAGATAGCGTATTGGGCTCAGCGGCATCTTAAAGCGCATGAAATGACGAGTAAAATGCACTATTAAACTTCTAGGGTAGGGCAAACATAGACCCGATTAGATCATTTTATATTATGGTTAATTTAAGAATTCAGCAAAATTCTATCACATTTGTTCAATTTACGTCGCTCCTATTTCAGATAGCGTATTGGGCTCAGCGGCATCTCGAAGCGCATGAAATGACGAGTGAAATGCAATATTAAACTTCTAGGGTAGGGTGAACAGAGACCCGATTAGATTATTTTACATTAAGGTTAATATACGAATTCAGGGAAATTCTATCACATTTGTTCAATTTACGTCGCTCCTACTTCAGATAGCGTATTGGGCCAAGCGGCATCTCAAAGCGCATGAAATGGCGAGTAAAATGCCCTATTAAGCGTCTAGGATAAGGCAAGCAGAGACCCGATTAGATCATTTTATATTACGGTTAATATAAGGATTTAGCGAAATTCTATCACATTTGTTCAACTTACGTCGCTCCTATTTCAGATGGCGTACTGGGCTAGGCGGCATCGTAAAGCGCGTGGAAGGGTGACTAAAATGCACTACTAAACTTCTATGATAGGGAATCAGAGACCCGATTAGATCATTTTATATTTTGGTTAATATGAGAATTCAGCGAAATTCTATCACATATGTTCAATTTACGTCGCTCCTATTTCAGATAGCGTATTGGGCTCAGCGGCATCTCAAACCGCATGAAATGACGAGTGAAATGCAATATTAAACTTCTAGGGTAGGGTGAACAGAGACCCGATTAGATTATTTTACATTAAGGTTAATATACGAATTCAGGGAAATTCTATCACATTTGTTCCATTTACGTCGCTCCTATTTCAGATAGCGTACTGGGCTAGGCGGCATCTCAAAGCGCATGAAATCGCGAGTAAAATGCACTATTATACTTCTAGGGTAGGGCAAACAGAGATCCGATTAGATCATTTTATATTATGGTTAATTTAAGAATTCAGCAAAATTCTATCACAATTGTTCAATTTACGTCGCTCCTACTTCAGATAGCGTATTGGGCTCAGCGGCATGTTAAAGCGCGTGGAATGGCGAGTAAAATGCACTATTAAACTTCTATGATACTGCAATCAGAGACCCGATTAGATGATTTTATATTTTGGTTAATATAAGAATTCATCGAAATTCTATCACATTTGTTCAATTTACGTCGCTCCTATTTCAGATAAAGTATTGGGCTCAGCGGCATGTTAAAGCGCGTGGAAGGGCGAGTAAAATGCACTACTAAACATCTATGATAGGGCAATCAGAGACCTGATTAGATCATTTTATATTTTGGTTAATATAAGAATTCAACGAAATTCTATCACATTTCTTCAATTTACTTCGCTCCTATTTCAGATAGCGTATTGGGCTAAGCGGCATCTGAAAGCGCATCAAATGACGAGTGAAATGCACTATTAAACTTCTAGGGTAGGGCAAACAGAGACCCGATTAGATCATTTTACATTAATGCTAATATAAGAATTCAGGGAAATTCAATCACATTTGTTCAATTTACGTCGCTCCTATTTCCGATAGCGTATTGGGCTAAGCGGCATCTCGAAGCGCATGAAATGTCGAGTAAAATATACTATTAAACTTCTATAGGAGGGCAAACAGAGACCCGATTAGATCATTTTATATTATGGTTAATTTAAGAATTCAGCAAAATTCTATCACATTTGTTCAATTTCCGTCGCTCCTATTTCAGATAGCGTATTGGGCTAAGCGGCATCTGAAAGTGCATGAAATGGCGAGTAAAATGCACTATTAAACTTCTAGGGTAGGGCAAACAGAGACCCGATTAGATCATTTTATATTATGGTTAATTTAAGAATTCAGCGAAATTGTATCACATTTGTTCAATTTACGTCGCTCCTATTTCAGATAGCGTATTGGGCGAGGCGGCATCTTAAAGCGCATGAAATGGCGAGTAAAATACACAATTAAACTTCTAGGGTAGGGCAAACAGAGACCCGATTAGATCATTTTATATTATGGTTAATTTAAGAATTCAGCAAAATTCTGTCACTTTTGTTCAATTTACGTCGCTCCTATTTCAGATAGCGTACTGGTCTAGGCGCCATCTTAAAGCGCGTGGAATGGCCAGTAAAATTCACTATTAAACTTCTATGATAGGGCATTCAGAGACCCGATTAGATCATTTTATATTTTGGTTAATATAAGAATTCAGCGAAATTTTATCACACTTGTTCAATTTATGTCGTACCTATTTCAGATAGCGTATTGGGCTAGGCGGCATCTTAAAGCGCGTGGAATGGCGAGGAAAATGCACTATTAAACTTCCATGATACGGCAATCAGAGACCCGATTAGATCATTTTATATTTTGGTTAATATAAGAATTCAGCAAAATTCTATCACATTTGATCAATTTACGTCGCTCATATTTCAGATAGCGTATTGGGCTAAGCGGCATCTGAAATCGCATGAAATGGCGAGTAAAATGCACTATTAAACTTCTAGGGTAGAGCAAACACAGACCCGGTTAGATCATTTTATATTATGGTTAATTTAAGAATTCAGCAAAATTCTATCACATTTGGTCAAGTTTCGTCGCTCCTATTTCAAGTAGCATACTGGGCTATGCGGCATCTTAAAGCGCGTGGAATGTCGAGTAAAATGCACTATTAAACTTGTATGATACGGCAATCAGAGACCCGATTATATCATTTTATATTTTGGTTAATATAATAATGCAGCGAAATTCTATCACATTTGTTCAATTTACGTCGCTCCTATTTCAGATAGCGTTTTGGGCGAAGCGGCATCTAAAAGCGCATGAAATGACGAGTGAAATACACTATTAAACTTCGAGGGTAGGGCGAACAGAGACCCGATTAGATCTTTTTACATTAAGGTTAATATAAGAATTCAGGGAAGTTCTATCACATTTGTTCAATTTACGTCGCTCCTATTTCAGATATCGTATTGGGCTAAGCGGCATCTCAAAGCGCATGAAATGACGAGTGAAATGCACTATTAAACTTCTAGGGTAGAGCAAACACAGACCCGGTTAGATCATTTTATATTATGGTTAATTTAAGAATTCAGCAAAATGCAATCACATTTGTTCAATTTTCGTCGATCCTATTTCAGATAGCGTACAGTGCTAGGCGGCATCTTAAAGCGCGTGGAATGGCGAGTACAATGCACTATTAACCTTCCATGATAGGGCAAACAGAGACCCGATTAGATCATTTTATATTATGGTTAATTTAAGAATTCAGCAAAATTCTATCACATTTGTTCAATTTACGTCGCTCCAATTTCAGATAGCGTACTGGGCAAGGCGGCATCTTAAAGGGCGTAGAATGGCGGGTAAAATGCACAATTAAACTTCTATGATAGGGCAATCAGAGACCCGATTAGATAATTTTATATTTGGTTAATATAAGAATTCAACGAAATTCTATCACATTTGTTCAATTTACGTCGCTCATATTTCAGATATCGTATTGGGCTAAGTGGCATCTCGAAGCGCATGAAATGGCGAGTAAAATACACTACCAAACTTCTTTGGGAGGGCAATCAGAGACCCGATTAGATCATTTTATGTTTTGGTTAATATTAGAATTCAACGAAATTCTATCACATTTGTTCAATTTACATCGCTCCTATTTCAGATAGCGTACTGGGCTAGGCAGCATCTTAAAGCGCATGAAATGGCGAGTAAAATGCACAATTAAACTTCTATGATAGGGCAATCAGAGGCCTGATTAGATCATTTTACATTTTGTTTAATATAAGATTTCAGGGAAATTCTATCACATTTGTTGAATTTACGTCGCTCATATTTCAGATACCGTATTGGGCTACGCGGCATCTCGGAGCGCATGAAATGGCGAGTAAAATGCACTACTAAACTTCTTTGGGAGGGCAAACAGAGACCCGATTAGATAATTTTATATTATGGTTAATTTAAGAATTCAGCAAAATTCTATCACATTTGTTCAATTTACGTCGCTTCTATTTCAGATAGCATATTGGGCTAAGCGGCATCTCAAAGCGCATGAAATAGCGAGTAAAATGCACTATTAAACTTCTAGGATAGGGCAAACAGAGACCCGATTAAATCATTTTATATTATGGTTAATTTAACAATTCAGCAAAATTCTATCACATTTGTTCACTTTACGTGGTACCTATATCAGATAGCGTACTGGGATAGGCGGCATCTTAAAGCGCGTGGAATGGCGAGGAAAATGCACTATTAAACTTCTATGATAGGGCAATCAGAGACCCGATTAGATCATTTTATATTTTGGTTAATATAAGAATTCAGCGAAATTCTATCACATTTGTTCAATTTACCTCGCTGCTATTTCAGATGGCGTATTGGGCTAGGCGGCATCACAAAGCGCATGAAATGACGAGTGAAATGCACTATAAAACTCCTAGGGTAAGGCAAACAGAGACCCGGTTAGATCATTTTATATTATGGTTAATATAAGAATTCAGCGAAATCCTATCACATTTGTTCAATTTACGTCGCTCATATTTCAGATAGCGTATTGGGCTAAGCGGCATCTCAAAGCGCAAGAAATGGCGATTAAAATGCAGTAATGAACTTCTAGGGTAGGGTGGACAGGGACCCGATTAGATCATTTTACATTAAGGTTTATATACGAATTCAGGGAAATTCTATCACATTTGTTCAATTTACGTCGCTCCTATTTCAGACAGCGTATTGGGCTAAGATGCATCCCAAAGGGCATGAAATGCCGAGTAAAATGGACTATTAAACTTCTAGGGTAGGGCAAACAGAGACCCGATTAGATCATTTTATATTATGGTTAATTTAAGAATTCAGCAAAATTCTATCACATTTGTTCAATTTACGTCGCTCCTATTTCAGATAGCGTACTGGGCTAGGCGGCATCTTAAAGGGCGTAGAATGGCGGGTAAAATGCACAATTAAACTTCTATGATAGGGCAATCAGAGACCCGATTAGATCATTTTATATTTTGGTTAATATAAGAATTCAGCGAAATTCTATCACATTTGTTCAATTTACGTCGCTCATATTTCAGATATCGTATTGGGCTAAGCGGCATCTCGAAGCGCATGAAATGGCGAGTAAAATGCACTACCAAACTTCTTTGGGAGGGCAATCAGAGACCCGATTAGATCATTTTATATTTTGGTTAATATAAGAATTCAACGAAATTCTATCACATTTGTTCAATTTACATCGCTCCTATTTCAGATAGCGTACTGGGCTAGGCAGCATCTTAAAGCGCATGAAATGGCGAGTAAAATGCACAATTAAACTTCTATGATAGGGCAATCGGAGGCCTGGTTAGATCATTTTATATTTTGTTTAATATAAGATTTCAGGGAAATTCTATCACATTTGTTGAATTTACGTCGCTCATATTTCAGATACCGTATTGGGCTACGCGGCACCTCGGAGCGCATGAAATGGCGAGTAAAATGCACTACTAAACTTCTTTGGGAGGGCAAACAGAGACCCGATTAGATAATTTTATATTATGGTTAATTTAAGAATTCCTCCAAATTCTATCACATTTGTTCAATTTACGTCGCTCCTATTTCAGATAGCGTATTGGTCTAAGCGGCACCTCAAAGCGCATGAAATGGCGAGTAAAATGTACTATTAAACTTCTAGGGTAGGTCTATCAGAGACCCGATTAGATCATTTTATATTACGGTTAATATAAGAATTCAGCGTAATTCTATCACATTTGTTCAATTTACGTCGCTCCTATTTCAGATAGCGTATTGGGCTAAGCGGCATCTCAAAGCGCATGAAATGGCGAGTAAAATGCACTATTAAATTTCCAGGGTAGGGCAAACAGAGACCCGATTAGATCATTTTATATTACGGTTAATATAAGAATTCAGCGTAATTCTATCACATTTGTTCAACATACGTCGCTCCTATATCAGATAGTGTACTGGGCTAGGCGGCATCTTAAAGCGCGTGGAAGGGCGAGTAAAATGCACTACTAAACATCTATGATAGGGCAATCAGAGACCCGATTAGATCATTTTATATTTTGGTTAATATAAGAATTCAGCGAAATTCTATCACATTTATTCAATTTACGTCGCTCCTATTTCAGATAGCGTATTCGGCTAAGCGGCATCTCAAAGCGCATGAAATGACGAATAAAATGCACTATTAAGCTTCTACGCTAGGGCGAACAGAGACCCGATTAGATCATTTAACATTATGGTTAATAAAAGAATTCAGCGAAATTTAATCACATTTGTTCAACTTACGTCGCTCCTATTGCAGATAGCGTATTGGGCTAAGCGGCAACTCAAAGCGCATGCAATGGCGAGTAAAACGCACTGTTAAACTTCTACGGTAGGGCAAACAGAGACCCGATTAGATCATTTCATATTATGGTTTATTTAAGAATTCAGAAAAATTCTATCACATTTGTTCAATTTACGTCGCTCCTATTCCAGGTAGCTTTTTGGGCTAAGCGGCATCTCAATGCGCGTGGAATGGCGAGTGAAATCCACTATTAAACTTCGATGATAGGGCAATCAGAGACACGATTAGATCATTTTATATTTTAGTTAATACTGAAGTAATGAGCGTGTAGGGTTTAGATGATAAATAATCCCACAAAGTGTTCAATATTTAGAGAGTGTTATTACCCACGAGATAATGTAATATGTGGCTCTGACGAAATGTCGATAGAGAATGTCATCACGGAGCTTTTCAAAGTTCCAGAAAAGCTCCGCGAGGAACGCTTTTCTCTAATTGGCTAACCCTGCGCGTTGGTGTTAGCCAATCAAGCTTTTCTAATTACCCAAATCGCGCCATCTATTCCTTGCGCCCGTGGCGCGCTTTTTCGGAAGACGGCTGCGATTTGGTGGGGGAGAACGTCTTGGCAGAAATTTGGCAACGCAGCGGAATTTCCTCCAGGCCCGGAACTCGTGACGCGGTCGGTTACAAGGCCACCTAGCCCCGCGTCGTGGGCCCTTCGGAAAGGTCGATTTTATGACACCCGCATATGCTATTGAGGCCGTCTACGAAAGTTCGAATCAGAACGTCATTGTTACCGTCTTAAGTAATAAACATAGTTAAAAACGGCTTTCTCAAAAATAGCTTCGCAGGCGCGCGTATCATAAAACGGTTCAACCTTCAACTTCTAGGGTAGAGCGAACAGAGACCCGATTAGATCATTTAACATTATGGTTAATAAAAGAATTCAGCGAAATTTAATCACATTTGTTCAACTTACGTCGCTCCTATTGCAGATAGCGTATTGGGCTAAGCGGCAACTCAAAGCGCATGCAATGGCGAGTAAAATGCACTGTTAAACTTCTACGGTAGGGCAAACAGAGACCCGATTAGATCATTTCATATTATGGTTTATTTAAGAATTCAGAAAAATTCTATCACATTTGTTCAATTTACGTCGCTCCTATTCCAGGTAGCTTTTTGGGCTAAGCGGCATCTCAATGCGCATGAAATGACGAGTGAAATGCACTAGTAATCTTCTAGGGTAGGGCGAACAGAGACCCGATTAGATCATTTTATATTACGGTTTATATGAGAATTCTGCGTAATTCTATCACATTTGTTCAACATACGTCGCTGCTACTTCAGATAGTGTACTGGGCTAGGCGGCATCTTAAAGCGCGTGGAAGCGCGTGTAAAATGCACTACTAATCTTCTATGATAGGGCAATCAGAGTGCCGTTTAGATCATTTTATATTTTCGTGAATATAAGAATTCAGCGAAATTCTATCATCTTTGTTCAATTTACGTCGCTCCTGTTTCAGATAGCTTATTGGGCAAAGCGGCATCTCAAAGCGCATGAAATGGCGAGTAAAATGCACTATTAAACTTCTAGGGTAGGGAATCAGAGACCCGATTAGATCATTTTATTTTATGGTTAATTTAAGAATTCAGCAAAATTCTCTCACATTTGT
This sequence comes from Macropis europaea, assembly GCA_916610135.2. Lineage (NCBI taxonomy): Eukaryota > Metazoa > Arthropoda > Insecta > Hymenoptera > Melittidae > Macropis > Macropis europaea. The sequence continues at coordinate 29,209 of CAKAJE020001048.1, read as the reverse complement.
TCAATTAACGTCGCTGATCTTTCAGATAGCGTACTGGGCTAGGCGGAATCTTAAAGCGCGTGGATTGGGGAGTAAAATGCACTATTAAACTTCTATGATAGGGCAATCAGAGACCCGATTACATCATTTTATATTTTGGTTAATATAAGAATACAGCGTAATTCTATCACATTTGTTCAACTTACGTCGCTCCTATTTCAGATAGCGTACTGAGCTAGGCGGCATCTCAAAGTGCGTGGAAGGGCGAGTAAAATGCACTACTAAACTTCTATGATAGGGCAATCAGAGTCCCGTTTAGATTATTTTATATTTTGTTTAATAGAAGATTTCAGGGAAATTCTATCACATTTGTTCAATATACGTCGCTCCTATTTCAGATAGCTATTGGGCTAAGCGGCATCTCAAAGCGCATGAAATGGCGAGTGAAAGGCACTATTAAACTTCTAGGGTAGGGCGAACAGAGACCCGAATAGATCATTTTACATTAAGGTTAATATAAGAATTCAGGGAAATTCTATCACATTTGTTCAATTTACGTCGCTCGTATTTCAGATAGCCTATTGGGCTAAGCGGCATCTCAAAGCGCATGAAATGGCGAGTAAAATGCACTATTAAACTTCTAGGGTAGGGCAAACAGTGACCCGATTAGATCATTTTATATTATGGTTAATATAAGAATTCAGCAAAATTCTATCACATTTGTTCAATATACGTCGCTCCTATTTCAGATAGCGTACTGGGCTAGGCGGCATCTTAAAGAGCGTGGAATGGCGATTAAAATGCACTATTAAACTTGTATGATAGGGCTATCAGAGACCCGATTAGATCATTTTATATTTTGGTTAATATAAGAATTCAGCGAAATTCTATCACATTCGTTCAATTTACGTCGCTCCTATTTCAGATAGCGTATTGGGCTAAGCGGCATCCCAAAGCACATGAAATGGCGAGTAAAATGCACTATTAAACTTCTAGGGTAGGGCAAACAGAGACCCGATTAGATTAATTTATATTATGGTTAATTTAAGAATTCAGCAAAATTCTATCACATTTTTTCAATTTACGTCGTTCCTATTTCAGCTAGCGTACTGGGCTAGGCGGCATCTTAAAACGCGAGGAATGGCGAGTAAAATGCACTGTTAATCTTCTATCATAGGGCAATCAGAGACCCGATTAGATCATTTTATATTTTGGTTAATATAAGAATTCGGCGCAATTCTATCACATTTGTTGAATTTACGTTGCTCCTATTTCAGATAGCGTACTAGGCTATACGGCATCTTAAAGCGCATGAAATGACGAGTGAAATGCGCTATTAAACTTCTGGGGTAGGGCGAACAGAGACCCGATTAGATCATTTTACATTAAGGTTAATATAAGTATTCAGGGAAATTCTATCACAGTTGTTCAATTTACGTCGCTCCTATTTCAGATAGCGTATTGGGCTAAGCGGCATCTCAAAGCGCATGAAATGGCGAGTAAAATGCACTATTAAACTTCTAGGGTAGGGAATCAGAGACCCGATTAGATCATTTTATTTTATGGTTAATTTAAGAATTCAGCAAAATTCTCTCACATTTGTTCAATTTACGTCGCTGATCTTTCAGATAGCGTACTGGGCTAGGCGGAATCTTAAAGCGCGTGGATTGGGGAGTAAAATGCACTATTAAACTTCTATGATAGGGCAATCAGAGACCCGATTACATCATTTTATATTTTGGTTAATATAAGAATACAGCGTAATTCTATCACATTTGTTCAACTTACGTCGCTCCTATTTCAGATAGCGTACTGAGCTAGGCGGCATCTCAAAGTGCGTGGAAGGGCGAGTAAAATGCACTACTAAACTTCTATGATAGGGCAATCAGAGTCCCGTTTAGATTATTTTATATTTTGTTTAATAGAAGATTTCAGGGAAATTCTATCACATTTGTTCAATTTACGTCGCTCCTATTTCAGATAGCGTATTGGGCTAAGCGGCATCTCAAAGCGCATGGAATGACGAGTGAAAGGCACTATTAAACTTCTAGGGTAGGGCGAACAGAGACCCGAATAGATCATTATACATTAACGTTAATATAAGAATTCAGGGAAATTCTATCACATTTGTTCAATTTACGTCGCTCCTATTTCAGATGGCGTATTGGGCTAGGCGGCATCTTAAAGCGCGTGGAATGGCGAGTAAAATGCACTATTAAACTTCTATGATAGGGCTATCAGAGACCCGATTAGATCATTTTACATTAAGGTTAATATAAGAATTCAGCGAAATTCTCTCATATTTGTTCAATTTACGTCGCTCCTATTTCAGATAGCGTATTAGGCTAAACGGCATCTCAAAGCGCATGAAATGACGAGTGAAATGCACTAATAAACATCTAGGGTTGGGCGAACATAGACCCGATTAGATCATTTTACATTAAGGTTAATATAAGAATTCAGGGAAATTCTATCACATTCGTTCAATTTACGTCGCTCCTATTTCAGATAGCGTACTGGGCTGGGCGGAATCTTAAAGCGCGTGGATTGGCGAGTAAAATGCACTATTAAACTTCTATGATAGGGCAATCAGAGACCCGATTAGATCATTTTATATTTTGGTTAATATAAGAATTCAGCGTAATTCTATCACATTTGTTCAACATACGTCGCTCCTATTTCAGATAGCGTACTGGGCTAGGCGGCAACTTAAAGCGCGTGGAATGGCGAGTAAAATGCACTATTAAACTTCTGTGATAGGGCAATCAGAGACCCGATTAGATCATTTTATATTTTGGTTAATATAAGAATGCAGCGAAATTCTATCACATTTGTTCAATTTACGTCGCTCCTATTTCAAATAGCGTATTGGGCTATGCGGCATCTCAAAGCGAATGAAATGGCGAGTAAAATGCACTATTATACTTCTGGGGTAGGGCAATCAGAGACCCGATTAGATCATTTTATATTATGGTTAATTTAAGAATTTAGCAAAATTCTATGACATGTGTTCAATTTACGTCGCTCCTATTTCAGATAGCTTATTGGGCTAAGCGGCATCTCAAAGCGCATGAAATGACGAGTGAAATGCACTATTAAACTTCTAGGGTACGGCAAACATAGACACGATTAGATCATTTCATATTATGGTTAATTTAAGAATTCATCAAAATTCTATCACATTTGTTCAATTTACGTCGTTCCTATTTCAGATAGCATACTGGGCTAGGCGGCATCTTAAAGCGTGTGGAATGGCGAGTAAAATGCACCATTAAACTTCTATGATAGGGCAATCAGAGACCCGATTAGATCATTTTATATTACGGTTAATATAAGAATTCAGCGTAATCCTATCACATTCGTTCAATTTACGTCGCTCCTATTTCAGATAGCTTAATGGGCTAAGCGGCATCGCAAAGCGCATGAAATGACGAGTGAAATGCACTATTAAACTTCTAGGGTAGGGCAAACAGAGACCCGATTAGATCATTTTATATTATGGTTAATTTAAGAATTCAGCAAAATTCTATCACATTTGTTCAATTTACGTCGCTCCTATTTCAGATACCGTATTGGGCTAAGCGGCATCTCAAAGCGCATGAAATGGCGAGTAAAATGCTCTATTAAACTTCTAGGGTAGGGCGAACAGAGATCCGATTAGATCATTTTACATTAAGGTTAATATAAGTATTCAGGGAAATTCTATCACATTTGTTCAATTTACGTCGCTCCTATTTCAGATAGCGTATTGGGCTAAGCGGCATCTCAAAGCGCATGAAATGGCGAGTAAAATGCACTATTAAACTTCTAGGGTAGGGAATCAGAGACCCGATTAGATCATTTTATATTATGGTTAATTTAAGAATTCAGCAAAATTCTATCACATTTGTTCAACATACGTTGCTCCTATTTCAGATAGCGTACTGGGCTAAGCGGCATCTCAAAGCGCATGAAATGGCGAGTAAAATGCACTATTACCCTTCTAGGGTAGGGCGAACAGAGACCCGATTAGATCATTTTACTTTAAGGTTAATATAAGTATTCAGGGAAATTCTATCACATTTGTTCAATTTACGTCGCTCCTATTTCAGATAGCGTATTGGGCTAAGCGGCACCTCAAAGCGCACGAAATGGCGAGTAAAATGCACTATTAAACTTGTAGGGTAGGGCAAACAGAGACCCGATTAGATCATTTTATATTATGGTTAATTTAAGAATTCAGCGAAATTCTATCACATTTGTTCAATTTACGTCGCTCCTATTTCAGGTAGCGTATTGGGCCAAGCTGCATCTCAAAGCGCATGAAATGATGAGTAAAATGCACTATTAAAATTCTAGGGTAGGGCAAACAGAGACCCGATTAGATCATTTTATATTACGGCTAATAAAAGAATGCAGCGTATTTCTATCACATTTGTTCAACTTACGTCGCTCCAGTTCAGATAGCGTACTGCGCTAGGCGGAATCTTAAAGCGCGTGGAAGGGCGAGTAAAATGCACTACTAAACTTCTATGATAGGGGAATCAGAGACCCGATTAGATCATCTTATATTTTGGTTAATATAAGAATTCAGCGTAATTCTATCACATTTGTTCAATTTACGTCGCTCCTATTTCAGATAGCGTACTGGGCCAGGCGGCGTCTTAAAGCGCGTGGAATGGCGAGTAAAATGCACTATTAAACTTCTATGATATGGCAATCAGAGACCCGATTAGATCATTTTATATTTTGGTTAATATAAGAATTCAGCGAAATTCTATCACATTTGTACAATTTACGTCGCTCATATTTCAGATAGCGTATTGGGCTAAGCGGCATCTCAAAGCGCAAGAAATGGTGAGTAAAATGCACTATTAAACTTCTAGGGTAGGGCTAACAGAGACCCGATTAGATCATTTTATATTATGGATAATTTAAGAATTCAGCAAAATTCTATCACATTTGTCCAATTTACGTCGCTCCTATTTCAGATAGCGCACTGGGCTAGGCGGCATCTTCAAGCGCGTGGAATGGCGAGTAAAGTGCACTATTAAACTTCTAGGGTAGGGCAAACAGAGTCCCGATAAGATCATTTTATATTATGGTTAATTTAAGAATTCAGCGAAACTCTATCACATTTGTTCAATTTATGTCGCTCCAGTTCAGATAGCGTACTGCGCTAGGCGGAATCTTAAAGCGCGCGGAAGGGCGAGTAAAATGAACTACTAAACTTCTATTATAGGGGAATCAGAGACCCGATTAGATCATTTTATATTTTGGTTAATATAAGAATTCAGCGAAATTCTATCACATTTGTTCAATTTACGTAGCTCATATTTCAGATAGCGTATTGGGCTCAGCGGCATCTTAAAGCGCATGAAATGACGAGTAAAATGCACTATTAAACTTCTAGGGTAGGGCAAACATAGACCCGATTAGATCATTTTATATTATGGTTAATTTAAGAATTCAGCAAAATTCTATCACATTTGTTCAATTTACGTCGCTCCTATTTCAGATAGCGTATTGGGCTCAGCGGCATCTCGAAGCGCATGAAATGACGAGTGAAATGCAATATTAAACTTCTAGGGTAGGGTGAACAGAGACCCGATTAGATTATTTTACATTAAGGTTAATATACGAATTCAGGGAAATTCTATCACATTTGTTCAATTTACGTCGCTCCTACTTCAGATAGCGTATTGGGCCAAGCGGCATCTCAAAGCGCATGAAATGGCGAGTAAAATGCCCTATTAAGCGTCTAGGATAAGGCAAGCAGAGACCCGATTAGATCATTTTATATTACGGTTAATATAAGGATTTAGCGAAATTCTATCACATTTGTTCAACTTACGTCGCTCCTATTTCAGATGGCGTACTGGGCTAGGCGGCATCGTAAAGCGCGTGGAAGGGTGACTAAAATGCACTACTAAACTTCTATGATAGGGCAATCAGAGACCCGATTAGATCATTTTATATTTTGGTTAATATGAGAATTCAGCGAAATTCTATCACATATGTTCAATTTACGTCGCTCCTATTTCAGATAGCGTATTGGGCTCAGCGGCATCTCAAACCGCATGAAATGACGAGTGAAATGCAATATTAAACTTCTAGGGTAGGGTGAACAGAGACCCGATTAGATTATTTTACATTAAGGTTAATATACGAATTCAGGGAAATTCTATCACATTTGTTCCATTTACGTCGCTCCTATTTCAGATAGCGTACTGGGCTAGGCGGCATCTCAAAGCGCATGAAATCGCGAGTAAAATGCACTATTATACTTCTAGGGTAGGGCAAACAGAGATCCGATTAGATCATTTTATATTATGGTTAATTTAAGAATTCAGCAAAATTCTATCACAATTGTTCAATTTACGTCGCTCCTACTTCAGATAGCGTATTGGGCTCAGCGGCATGTTAAATCGCGTGGAATGGCGAGTAAAATGCACTATTAAACTTCTATGATACTGCAATCAGAGACCCGATTAGATGATTTTATATTTTGGTTAATATAAGAATTCATCGAAATTCTATCACATTTGTTCAATTTACGTTGCTCCTATTTCAGATAAAGTATTGGGCTCAGCGGCATGTTAAAGCGCGTGGAAGGGCGAGTAAAATGCACTACTAAACATCTATGATAGGGCAATCAGAGACCTGATTAGATCATTTTATATTTTGGTTAATATAAGAATTCAACGAAATTCTATCACATTTCTTCAATTTACTTCGCTCCTATTTCAGATAGCGTATTGGGCTAAGCGGCATCTGAAAGCGCATCAAATGACGAGTGAAATGCACTATTAAACTTCTAGGGTAGGGCAAACAGAGACCCGATTAGATCATTTTACATTAATGCTAATATAAGAATTCAGGGAAATTCAATCACATTTGTTCAATTTACGTCGCTCCTATTTCCGATAGCGTATTGGGCTAAGCGGCATCTCGAAGCGCATGAAATGTCGAGTAAAATATACTATTAAACTTCTATAGGAGGGCAAACAGAGACCCGATTAGATCATTTTATATTATGGTTAATTTAAGAATTCAGCAAAATTCTATCACATTTGTTCAATTTCCGTCGCTCCTATTTCAGATAGCGTATTGGGCTAAGCGGCATCTGAAAGTGCATGAAATGGCGAGTAAAATGCACTATTAAACTTCTAGGGTAGGGCAAACAGAGACCCGATTAGATCATTTTATATTATGGTTAATTTAAGAATTCAGCGAAATTGTATCACATTTGTTCAATTTACGTCGCTCCTATTTCAGATAGCGTATTGGGCGAGGCGGCATCTTAAAGCGCATGAAATGGCGAGTAAAATACACAATTAAACTTCTAGGGTAGGGCAAACAGAGACCCGATTAGATCATTTTATATTATGGTTATTTTAAGAATTCAGCAAAATTCTGTCACTTTTGTTCAATTTACGTCGCTCCTATTTCAGATAGCGTACTGGTCTAGGCGCCATCTTAAAGCGCGTGGAATGGCCAGTAAAATTCACTATTAAACTTCTATGATAGGGCATTCAGAGACCCGATTAGATCATTTTATATTTTGGTTAATATAAGAATTCAGCGAAATTTTATCACACTTGTTCAATTTATGTCGTACCTATTTCAGATAGCGTACTGGGCTAGGCGGCATCTTAAAGCGCGTGGAATGGCGAGGAAAATGCACTATTAAACTTCCATGATACGGCAATCAGAGACCCGATTAGATCATTTTATATTTTGGTTAATATAAGAATTCAGCAAAATTCTATCACATTTGATCAATTTACGTCGCTCATATTTCAGATAGCGTATTGGGCTAAGCGGCATCTGAAATCGCATGAAATGGCGAGTAAAATGCACTATTAAACTTCTAGGGTAGAGCAAACACAGACCCGGTTAGATCATTTTATATTATGGTTAATTTAAGAATTCAGCAAAATTCTATCACATTTGGTCAAGTTTCGTCGCTCCTATTTCAAGTAGCATACTGGGCTATGCGGCATCTTAAAGCGCGTGGAATGTCGAGTAAAATGCACTATTAAACTTCTATGATACGGCAATCAGAGACCCGATTATATCATTTTATATTTTGGTTAATATAATAATGCAGCGAAATTCTATCACATTTGTTCAATTTACGTCGCTCCTATTTCAGATAGCGTTTTGGGCGAAGCGGCATCTAAAAGCGCATGAAATGACGAGTGAAATACACTATTAAACTTCGAGGGTAGGGCGAACAGAGACCCCGATTAGATCTTTTTACATTAAGGTTAATATAAGAATTCAGGGAAGTTCTATCACATTTGTTCAATTTACGTCGCTCCTATTTCAGATATCGTATTGGGCTAAGCGGCATCTCAAAGCGCATGAAATGACGAGTGAAATGCACTATTAAACTTCTAGGGTAGAGCAAACACAGACCCGGTTAGATCATTTTATATTATGGTTAATTTAAGAATTCAGCAAAATGCAATCACATTTGTTCAATTTTCGTCGATCCTATTTCAGATAGCGTACAGTGCTAGGCGGCATCTTAAAGCGCGTGGAATGGCGAGTACAATGCACTATTAACCTTCCATGATAGGGCAAACAGAGACCCGATTAGATCATTTTATATTATGGTTAATTTAAGAATTCAGCAAAATTCTATCACATTTGTTCAATTTACGTCGCTCCAATTTCAGATAGCGTACTGGGCAAGGCGGCATCTTAAAGGGCGTAGAATGGCGGGTAAAATGCACAATTAAACTTCTATGATAGGGCAATCAGAGACCCGATTAGATAATTTTATATTTTGGTTAATATAAGAATTCAACGAAATTCTATCACATTTGTTCAATTTACGTCGCTCATATTTCAGATATCGTATTGGGCTAAGTGGCATCTCGAAGCGCATGAAATGGCGAGTAAAATACACTACCAAACTTCTTTGGGAGGGCAATCAGAGACCCGATTAGATCATTTTATGTTTTGGTTAATATTAGAATTCAACGAAATTCTATCACATTTGTTCAATTTACATCGCTCCTATTTCAGATAGCGTACTGGGCTAGGCAGCATCTTAAAGCGCATGAAATGGCGAGTAAAATGCACAATTAAACTTCTATGATAGGGCAATCAGAGGCCTGATTAGATCATTTTACATTTTGTTTAATATAAGATTTCAGGGAAATTCTATCACATTGTTGAATTTACGTCGCTCATATTTCAGATACCGTATTGGGCTACGCGGCATCTCGGAGCGCATGAAATGGCGAGTAAAATGCACTACTAAACTTCTTTGGGAGGGCAAACAGAGACCCGATTAGATAATTTTATATTATGGTTAATTTAAGAATTCAGCAAAATTCTATCACATTTGTTCAATTTACGTCGCTTCTATTTCAGATAGCATATTGGGCTAAGCGGCATCTCAAAGCGCATGAAATAGCGAGTAAAATGCACTATTAAACTTCTAGGGTAGGGCAAACAGAGACCCGATTAAATCATTTTATATTATGGTTAATTTAACAATTCAGCAAAATTCTATCACATTTGTTCACTTTACGTGGTACCTATATCAGATAGCGTACTGGGATAGGCGGCATCTTAAAGCGCGTGGAATGGCGAGGAAAATGCACTATTAAACTTCTATGATAGGGCAATCAGAGACCCGATTAGATCATTTTATATTTTGGTTAATATAAGAATTCAGCGAAATTCTATCACATTTGTTCAATTTACCTCGCTGCTATTTCAGATGGCGTATTGGGCTAGGCGGCATCACAAAGCGCATGAAATGACGAGTGAAATGCACTATAAAACTCCTAGGGTAAGGCAAACAGAGACCCGGTTAGATCATTTTATATTATGGTTAATATAAGAATTCAGCGAAATCCTATCACATTTGTTCAATTTACGTCGCTCATATTTCAGATAGCGTATTGGGCTAAGCGGCATCTCAAAGCGCAAGAAATGGCGATTAAAATGCAGTAATGAACTTCTAGGGTAGGGTGGACAGGGACCCGATTAGATCATTTTACATTAAGGTTTATATACGAATTCAGGGAAATTCTATCACATTTGTTCAATTTACGTCGCTCCTATTTCAGACAGCGTATTGGGCTAAGATGCATCCCAAAGGGCATGAAATGCCGAGTAAAATGGACTATTAAACTTCTAGGGTAGGGCAAACAGAGACCCGATTAGATCATTTTATATTATGGTTAATTTAAGAATTCAGCAAAATTCTATCACATTTGTTCAATTTACGTCGCTCCTATTTCAGATAGCGTACTGGGCTAGGCGGCATCTTAAAGGGCGTAGAATGGCGGGTAAAATGCACAATTAAACTTCTATGATAGGGCAATCAGAGACCCGATTAGATCATTTTATATTTTGGTTAATATAAGAATTCAACGAAATTCTATCACATTTGTTCAATTTACGTCGCTCATATTTCAGATATCGTATTGGGCTAAGCGGCATCTCGAAGCGCATGAAATGGCGAGTAAAATGCACTACCAAACTTCTTTGGGAGGGCAATCAGAGACCCGATTAGATCATTTTGTATTTTGGTTAATATAAGAATTCAACGAAATTCTATCACATTTGTTCAATTTACATCGCTCCTATTTCAGATAGCGTACTGGGCTAGGCAGCATCTTAAAGCGCATGAAATGGCGAGTAAAATGCACAATTAAACTTCTATGATAGGGCAATCAGAGGCCTGATTAGATCATTTTACATTTTGTTTAATATAAGATTTCAGGGAAATTCTATCACATTTGTTGAATTTACGTCGCTCATATTTCAGATACCGTATTGGGCTACGCGGCACCTCGGAGCGCATGAAATGGCGAGTAAAATGCACTACTAAACTTCTTTGGGAGGGCAAACAGAGACCCGATTAGATAATTTTATATTATGGTTAATTTAAGAATTCCTCCAAATTCTATCACATTTGTTCAATTTACGTCGCTCCTATTTCAGATAGCGTATTGGTCTAAGCGGCACCTCAAAGCGCATGAAATGGCGAGTAAAATGTACTATTAAACTTCTAGGGTAGGTCTATCAGAGACCCGATTAGATCATTTTATATTACGGTTAATATAAGAATTCAGCGTAATTCTATCACATTTGTTCAATTTACGTCGCTCCTATTTCAGATAGCGTATTGGGCTAAGATGCATCCCAAAGCGCATGAAATGCCGAGTAAAATGCACTATTAAACTTCTAGGGTAGGGCAAACAGAGACCCGATTAGATCATTTTATATTATGGTTAATTTAAGAATTCAGCAAAATTCTATCACGTTTGTTCAACTTACGTCGCTCCTATTTCAGATAGCGTACTGGGCTCGGCGGCATCTTAAAGCGCGTAGAATGGAGAGTAATATGCACAATTAAACTTCTATGATAGGGCAATCAGAGACCCGATTAGATCATTTTATATTTTAGTTAATGTAAGAATTCAGCGAAATTCTATCACATTTGTTCAATTTACGTCGCTCATATTTCAGATAGCGTATTGGTCTAAGCGGCACCTCAAAGCGCATGAAATGGCGAGCAAAATGCACTATTAAACTTCTAGGGTAGGCCAAACAGAGACCCGATTAGATCATTTTTTATTATGGTTAATTTAAGAATTCAGCAAAATTCTATCACATTTGCTCAATTTACGTCGCTCCTATTTCAGATAGATTACAGGGCTAGGCGGCATCTTAAAGCGCGTGGAATGGCGATTAAAATGCACTATTAAACTTCTATGATAGGGCAATCAGAGACCCGATTAGATCATTTCATATTTTCGTTAATATAAGAATTCAGCGAAATTCTATCACATTTGTTCAATTTACGTCGCTCATATTTCAGATAGCGTATTGGGCTAAGCGGCATGTCAAAGCGCAAGTAATGGCGTGTAAAATGCACTATTAAACTTCTAGGGTAGGGTGAACAGGGACCCGATTAGATCATTTCACATTAAGGTTAATATACGAATTCAGGGAAATTCTATCACATTTGTTCAATTTACGTCGCTCCTTTTTCAGATAGCGTATTGGGCTAAGATGCATCCCAAAGCACATGAAATGCCGAGCAAATGCACTGTTAAACTTCTAGGGTAGGGCAAACAGTGACCCGATTAGATCATTTTGTATTATGGTTAATATAAGAATTCAGCAAAATTCTATCACATTTGTTCAATTTACGTCGCTCCTATTTCAGATAGCGTATTGGGCTAAGCGGCACCTCAAAGCGCATGAAATGGCGAGTAAAGTGCACTATTAAACTTCTAGGGTAGGGCAAACAGAGACCCGATTAGATCATTTTATATTATGGTTAATTTAAGAAACCAGCAAAATTCTATCACATTTGTTCAATTTACGTCGCTCCTATTTCAGATAGCGTACTGGGCGAGGCGGCATCTTAAAGCGCGTGGAATGTCGAGTAAAACGCACTATTAAACTTCTATGTTAGGGTAATCAGAGACCCGATTAGATCATTTTATATTTTGGTTAATATAAGAATTCAGCGAAATTCTATCACATTTGTGCGATTTACGTCGCTCCAATTTCAGATAGCGTATTGGGCTAAGCGGCACCTCAAAGCGCATGACATGGCGAGCAAAATGCACTATTAAGCTTCTAGGGTAGGGCAAACAGAGACCCGATTAGATCATTTTATATTATGGTTAATTTAAGAATTCAGCAAAATTCTATCACATTTGTTCTATTTACGTCGCTCCTATTTCAGATAGCGTACAGGGCTAGGCGGCATCTTAAAGCGCGTGGAATGTCGAGTAAAACGCACTATTAAACTTCTATGATAGGGCAATCAGAGACCCGATTAGATCATATTATATTTTGGTTAATATAAGGATTCACCGAAATTCTATCACATTTGTTCAATTTACGTCGCTCATATTTCAGATAGCGTATTGGGCTAAGCGGCATCTCAAAGCGCAAGAAATGGCGATTAAAATGCACTAATAAACTTCTAGGGTAGGGTGGACAGGGACCCGATTAGATCATTTTACATTAAGGTTTATATACGAATTCAGGGAAATTCTATCACATTTGTTCAATTTACGTCGCTCCTATTTCAGATAGCGTATTGGGCTAAGCGGCATCTCAAAGCGCATGAAATGGCGAATAAAATGCACTATTAAACTTCTTGGGTAGGGCAATCAGAGACCCGATTAGATCATTTTATATTTTGGTTATTATAAGAATTCCGCCGAATTCTATCGCATTTGTTCAATTTACGTCGCTCCTATTTCAGATAGCGTATTGGGCTAAGCGGCATCTCATAGCGCATGAAATGGCGAGTAAAATGCACTATTAAACATCTAGGGTAGGGCAAACAGAGACCCGATTAGATCATTTTATATTATGGTTAATTTAAGAATTCAGCGAAATTCTATCACATTTGTTTAATTTACGTCGCTCCTATTTCAGATAGCGTATTGGGCTAAGCGGCATCTCAAAGCGCATGAAATGGCGAGTAAAATGCACTATTAAACTTCTAGGGTAGGTCTATCAGAGACCCGATTAGATCATTTTATATTACGGTTAATATAAGAATTCAGCGTAATTCTATCACATTTGTTCAACTTACGTCGCTCCTATTTCAGATAGCGTAATGGGCTAAACGGCATCTCATTGCTCATGAAATGACGAGTGAAATGCACTATTAAACTTCGAGGGTAGGGCGAACAGAGACCCGATTAGATCATTTTACATTAAGGTTAATATAAGAATTCAGGGAAATTCTATCACATTTGTTCAATTTACGTCGCTCCTATTTCAGATAGCGTATTGGGCTAAGTGGCATCTCATAGCGCATGAAGTGGCGAGTAAAATGCACTATTAAACATCTAGGGTAGGGCAAACAGAGACCCGATTAGATCATTTTATATTCTGGTTAATTTAAGAATTCAGAAAAATTCTAACACGTTTGATCAATTTACGTCGCTCCTATTTCAGATAGCGTACTGGGCTAGGCGGCATCTTAAAGCGCGTAGAATGCCGAGTAAAATGCACAATTGAACTTCTATGATAGGGCAATCAGAGACCCGATTAGATCATTTTACATTAAGGTTAATATACGAATTCAGGGAAATTCTATCACATTTGTTCAATTTACGTCGCTCCCATTTCAGATAGCGTATTGGGCTAAGATGCATCCCAAAGCGCATGAAATGCCGAGTAAAATGCACTGTTAAACTTCTAGGGTAGGGCAAACAGAGACCCGATTAGATCATTTTATATTATGGTGAATATAAGAATTCAGCAAAATTCTATCACATTTGTTCAATTTACGTCGCTCCTATTTCAGATAGCGTATTGGGCTAAGCGGCACCTCAAAGCGCATGAAATGGCGAGTAAAGTGCACTATTAAACTTCTAGGGTAGGGCAAACAGAGACCCGATTAGATCATTTTATATTATGGTTAATTTAAGAATTCAGCAAAATTCTATCACATTTGCTCAATTTACGTTGCTCCTATTTCAGATAGCGTACAGGGCTAGGCGGCATCTTAAAGCGCGTGGAATGGCGAGCAGAATGCACTATTAAACTTCTATGATAGGGCAATCAGAGACCCGATTAGATCATTTTATATTTTGGTTAATATAAGAATTCAGCGAAATTCTATCACATTTGTTCAATTTACGTCGCTCATATTTCAGATAGCGTATTGGGCTAAGCGGCATCTCAAAGCGCAAGAAATGGCGATTAAAATGCACTAATAAACTTCTAGGGTAGCGTGGACAGGGACCCGATTAGATCATTTTACATTAAGGTTTATATACGAATTGCAGGGAAATTCTATCACATTTGTTCAATTTACGTCGCTCCTATTTCAGATAGCGTATTGGGCTAAGCGGCATCTCAAAGCGCATGAAATGGCGAATAAAATGCACTATTAAACTTCTTGGGTAGGGCAATCAGAGACCCGATTAGATCATTTTATATTTTGGTTATTATAAGAATTCCGCCGAATCCTATCACATTTGTTCAATTTACGTCGCTCCTATTTCAGATAGCGTATTGGGCTAAGCGGCACCTCAAAGCGCATGAAATGGCGCGTAAAATGCACTATTAAACTTCTAGGGTAGGGCGAACAGAGACCCGATTAGATCATTTTACATTAAGGTGAATATAAGAATTCAGCGAAATTCTATCACATTTGTTCAATTTACGTCGCTGATATTTCATATAGCGTGTTGGGTTAAGGGGGATCTCAAAGCGCAAGAAATGGCGAGTAAAATGCGCTATTAAACCTCTAGGGTAGGGCTAACAGAGACCCGATTAGATCATTTTATATTATGGTTAATTTAAGAATTCAGCGAAATTCTATCACATTTGTTCAAGTTACGTCGCTCCTATTTCAGATAGCGTATTGGGCTAAGATGCATCCCAAAGCGCTTGAAATGCCGAGTAAAATGCACTATTAAACTTCTAGGGTAGGGCAAACAGAGACCCGATTAGATCATTTTATATTATGGTTAATTTAAGAATTCAGCAAAATTCTATCACGTTTGTTCAACTTACGTCGCTCCTATTTCAGATAGCGTACTGGGCTCGGCGGCATCTTAAAGCGCGTAGAATGGAGAGTAATATGCACAATTAAACTTCTATGATAGGGCAATCAGAGACCCGATTAGATCATTTTATATTTTAGTTAATGTAAGAATTCAGCGAAATTCTATCACATTTGTTCAATTTACGTCGCTCATATTTCAGATAGCGTATTGGTCTAAGCGGCACCTCAAAGCGCATGAAATGGCGAGCAAAATGCACTATTAAACTTCTAGGGTAGGCCAAACAGAGACCCGATTAGATCATTTTTTATTATGGTTAATTTAAGAATTCAGCAAAATTCTATCACATTTGCTCAATTTACGTCGCTCCTATTTCAGATAGATTACAGGGCTAGGCGGCATCTTAAAGCGCGTGGAATGGCGATTAAAATGCACTATTAAACTTCTATGATAGGGCAATCAGAGACCCGATTAGATCATTTCATATTTTCGTTAATATAAGAATTCAGCGAAATTCTATCACATTTGTTCAATTTACGTCGCTCATATTTCAGATAGCGTATTGGGCTAAGCGGCATGTCAAAGCGCAAGTAATGGCGTGTAAAATGCACTATTAAACTTCTAGGGTAGGGTGAACAGGGACCCGATTAGATCATTTCACATTAAGGTTAATATACGAATTCAGGGAAATTCTATCACATTTGTTCAATTTACGTCGCTCCTTTTTCAGATAGCGTATTGGGCTAAGATGCATCCCAAAGCACATGAAATGCCGAGCAAATGCACTGTTAAACTTCTAGGGTAGGGCAAACAGTGACCCGATTAGATCATTTTATATTATGGTTAATATAAGAATTCAGCAAAATTCTATCACATTTGTTCAATTTACGTCGCTCCTATTTCAGATAGCGTATTGGGCTAAGCGGCACCTCAAAGCGCATGAAATGGCGAGTAAAGTGCACTATTAAACTTCTAGGGTAGGGCAAACAGAGACCCGATTAGATCATTTTATATTATGGTTAATTTAAGAAACCAGCAAAATTCTATCACATCTGCTCAATTTACGTTGCTCCTATTTCAGATAGCGTACAGGGCTGGGCGACATCTTAAAGCGCGTGGAATGGCGAGTAGAATGCACTATTAAACTTCTATGATAGGGCAATCAGAGACCCGATTAGATCATTTTATATTTTGGTTAATATAAGAATTCAGCGAAATCCTATCACATTTGTTCAATTTACGTCGCTGATATTTCATATAGCGTGTTGGGTTAAGGGGGATCTCAAAGCGCAAGAAATGGCGAGTAAAATGCGCTATTAAACCTCTAGGGTAGGGCTAACAGAGACCCGATTAGATCATTTTATATTATGGTTAATTTAAGAATTCAGCGAAATTCTATCACATTTGTTCAAGTTACGTCGCTCCTATTTCAGATAGCGTATTGGGCTAAGCGGCATCTCAAAGCGCATGAAATGGGGAATAAAATGCACTATTAAACTTCTTGGGTAGGGCAATCAGAGACCCGATTAGATCATTTTATATTTTGGTTAATATAAGAATTCCGCCAAATTCTATCACATTTGTTCAGTTTACGTCGCTCCTATTTCAGATAGCGTATTGGGCTAAGCGGCACCACAAAGCGCATGAAATGGCGAGTAAAATGCACTATTAAACTTCTAGCGCAGGGCAAACAGAGACCCGATTAGATAATTTTATATTATGGTTAATTTAAGAATTCAGCAAAATTCTATCACATTTGTTCAATTTACGTCGCTCCTATTTCAGATAGCGTACTGGGCGAGGCGGCATCTTAAAGCGCGTGGAATGTCGAGTAAAACGCACTATTAAACTTCTATGTTAGGGTAATCAGAGACCCGATTAGATCATTTTATATTTTGGTTAATATAAGAATTCAGCGAAATTCTATCACATTTGTGCGATTTACGTCGCTCCAATTTCAGATAGCGTATTGGGCTAAGCGGCACCTCAAAGCGCATGACATGGCGAGCAAAATGCACTATTAAGCTTCTAGGGTAGGGCAAACAGAGACCCGATTAGATCATTTTATATTATGGTTAATTTAAGAATTCAGCAAAATTCTATCACATTTGTTCTATTTACGTCGCTCCTATTTCAGATAGCGTACAGGGCTAGGCGGCATCTTAAAGCGCGTGGAATGTCGAGTAAAACGCACTATTAAACTTCTATGATAGGGCAATCAGAGACCCGATTAGATCATATTATATTTTGGTTAATATAAGGATTCACCGAAATTCTATCACATTTGTTCAATTTACGTCGCTCATATTTCAGATAGCGTATTGGGCTAAGCGGCATCTCAAAGCGCAAGAAATGGCGATTAAAATGCACTAATAAACTTCTAGGGTAGGGTGGACAGGGACCCGATTAGATCATTTTACATTAAGGTTTATATACGAATTCAGGGAAATTCTATCACATTTGTTCAATTTACGTCGCTCCTATTTCAGATAGCGTATTGGGCTAAGCGGCATCTCAAAGCGCATGAAATGGCGAATAAAATGCACTATTAAACTTCTTGGGTAGGGCAATCAGAGACCCGATTAGATCATTTTATATTTTGGTTATTATAAGAATTCCGCCGCATTCTATCGCATTTGTTCAATTTACGTCGCTCCTATTTCAGATAGCGTATTGGGCTAAGCGGCATCTCATAGCGCATGAAATGGCGAGTAAAATGCACTATTAAACATCTAGGGTAGGGCAAACAGAGACCCGATT
Source organism: Macropis europaea (assembly GCA_916610135.2). Taxonomy (NCBI): domain Eukaryota; kingdom Metazoa; phylum Arthropoda; class Insecta; order Hymenoptera; family Melittidae; genus Macropis; species Macropis europaea. The sequence continues at coordinate 10,967 of CAKAJE020001048.1, read as the reverse complement.
AGATCATTTTATATTATGGTTAATTTAAGAATTCAGCGAAATTCTATCACATTTGTTTAATTTACGTCGCTCCTATTTCAGATAGCGTATTGGGCTAAGCGGCATCTCAAAGCGCATGAAATGGCGAGTAAAATGCACTATTAAACTTCTAGGGTAGGTCTATCAGAGACCCGATTAGATCATTTTATATTACGGTTAATATAAGAATTCAGCGTAATTCTATCACATTTGTTCAACTTACGTCGCTCCTATTTCAGATAGCGTAATGGGCTAAACGGCATCTCATTGCTCATGAAATGACGAGTGAAATGCACTATTAAACTTCGAGGGTAGGGCGAACAGAGACCCGATTAGATCATTTTACATTAAGGTTAATATAAGAATTCAGGGAAATTCTATCACATTTGTTCAATTTACGTCGCTCCTATTTCAGATAGCGTATTGGGCTAAGCGGCATCTCATAGCGCATGAACTGGCGAGTAAAATGCACTATTAAACATCTAGGGTAGGGCAAACAGAGACCCGATTAGATCATTTTATATTCTGGTTAATTTAAGAATTCAGCAAAATTCTAACACGTTTGATCAATTTACGTCGCTCCTATTTCAGATAGCGTACTGGGCTAGGCGGCATCTTAAAGCGCGTAGAATGCCGAGTAAAATGCACAATTGAACTTCTATGATAGGGCAATCAGAGACCCGATTAGATCATTTTACATTAAGGTTAATATACGAATTCAGGGAAATTCTATCACATTTGTTCAATTTACGTCGCTCCCATTTCAGATAGCGTATTGGGCTAAGATGCATCCCAAAGCGCATGAAATGCCGAGTAAAATGCACTGTTAAACTTCTAGGGTAGGGCAAACAGAGACCCGATTAGATCATTTTATATTATGGTGAATATAAGAATTCAGCAAAATTCTATCACATTTGTTCAATTTACGTCGCTCCTATTTCAGATAGCGTATTGGGCTAAGCGGCACCTCAAAGCGCATGAAATGGCGAGTAAAGTGCACTATTAAACTTCTAGGGTAGGGCAAACAGAGACCCGATTAGATCATTTTATATTATGGTTAATTTAAGAATTCAGCAAAATTCTATCACATTTGCTCAATTTACGTTGCTCCTATTTCAGATAGCGTACAGGGCTAGGCGGCATCTTAAAGCGCGTGGAATGGCGAGCAGAATGCACTATTAAACTTCTATGATAGGGCAATCAGAGACCCGATTAGATCATTTTATATTTTGGTTAATATAAGAATTCAGCGAAATTCTATCACATTTGTTCAATTTACGTCGCTCATATTTCAGATAGCGTATTGGGCTAAGCGGCATCTCAAAGCGCAAGAAATGGCGATTAAAATGCACTAATAAACTTCTAGGGTAGCGTGGACAGGGACCCGATTAGATCATTTTACATTAAGGTTTATATACGAATTGCAGGGAAATTCTATCACATTTGTTCAATTTACGTCGCTCCTATTTCAGATAGCGTATTGGGCTAAGCGGCATCTCAAAGCGCATGAAATGGCGAATAAAATGCACTATTAAACTTCTTGGGTAGGGCAATCAGAGACCCGATTAGATCATTTTATATTTTGGTTATTATAAGAATTCCGCCGAATCCTATCACATTTGTTCAATTTACGTCGCTCCTATTTCAGATAGCGTATTGGGCTAAGCGGCACCTCAAAGCGCATGAAATGGCGCGTAAAATGCACTATTAAACTTCTAGGGTAGGGCGAACAGAGACCCGATTAGATCATTTTACATTAAGGTGAATATAAGAATTCAGCGAAATTCTATCACATTTGTTCAATTTACGTCGCTGATATTTCATATAGCGTGTTGGGTTAAGGGGGATCTCAAAGCGCAAGAAATGGCGAGTAAAATGCGCTATTAAACCTCTAGGGTAGGGCTAACAGAGACCCGATTAGATCATTTTATATTATGGTTAATTTAAGAATTCAGCGAAATTCTATCACATTTGTTCAAGTTACGTCGCTCCTATTTCAGATAGCGTATTGGGCTAAGCGGCATCTCAAAGCGCATGAAATGGCGAGTAAAATGCACTAGTAAACTTCTAGGATAGGGCGAACAGAGACCCGACTAGATCATTTTATATTATGGTTAATTTAAGAATTCAGCAAGATTCTATCACATCGGCTCAATTTACGTCGCTCCTATTTCAGATAGCGTACTGAGCTAGGCGGCATCTTAAAGCGCGTGGAAGGGCGAGTAAAATGCACAATTAAACTTCTATGATAGGGCAATCAGAAATCCGATTAGATCATTTTATATTTTGGTTAATATAAGAATTCAGCGAAATTCTATCACATTTGTTCAACTTACGTCGCTCCTATTTCAGGTAGCGTATTGGGCTAAGCGGCACCTCAAAGCGCATGAAATGGCGAGTAAAATGCACTATTAAACTTCTAGGATAGGGCAAACAGAGACCCGATTAGATCATTTTATATTATGGTTAAGTTAAGGATTCAGCGAAATTCTATCACATTTGTTCAATTTACGTCGCTCCCATTTCAGATAGCGTATTGGGCTAAGCGGCATCTCAAAGCGCATGAAATGGCGAGTAAAATGCACTATTAAACTTCTGGGGTAGGGCAAACAGAGACCCGATTAGATCATTTTATATTATGGTTAATTCAAGAATTCAGCGAAATTCTATCACATTTGTTCAATTTACGTCGCTCCTATTTCAGATAGCATATTGGGCTAAACGGCATCTCATAGCGCATGAAATGACGAGTGAAATGCACTATTAAACTTCTAGGGTCGGGTGAACAGAGACCCGATTAGATCATTTTACATTAAGGTTAATATACGAATTCAGGGAAATTCTATCACATTTGTTCAATTTACGTCGCTCGTATTTCAGATAGCGTACTGGGCTAGGCGGCATCTTAAAGCGCGTGGAATGGCGAGTAAAATGCACTATGAACTTCTATGATAGGGCAATCAGAGACCCGATTAGATCATTTTATATTTTGTTTAATATAAGAGTTCAGCGAAATTCTATCACATTTGTTCAATTTACGTCGCTCCTACTTCAGATAGCGTATTGGGCTAAACGGCATCTCATAGCGCATGAAATGACGAGTGAAATGCACGATTAAACTTCTAGGGTAGGGCGAACAGAAGCCCGATTTGATCATTTTACATTAACGTTAATATAAGAATTCAGGGAAATTCTATCACATTTGTTCAATTTACGTCGCTCCTATTTCAGATAGCGTATTGGGCTAAACGGCATCTCATAGTGCATGAAATGACGAGTGAAATGCACGATTAAACTTCTAGGGTAGGGCGAACAGAGACCCGATTAGATCATTTTATATTATGGTTAATTTAAGAATTCAGCGAAATTCTATCACATTTGTTCAATTTACGTCGTTCCTATTTCAGATAGCGTATTGGTCTAAGCGGCACCTCAAAGCGCATGACATGGCGAGCAAAATGCACTATTAAGCTTCTAGGGTAGGGCAAACAGAGACCCGATTAGATCATTTTATATTATGGTTAATTTAAGAATTCAGCAAAATTCTATCACATTTGTTCAATTTACGTCGCTCATATTTCAGATAGCGTATTGGGCTAAGCGGCATCGCAAAGCGCAAGAAATGGCGAGTAAAATGCACTATTAAACTTCTAGGGTTGGGCCAACAGGGACCCGATTAGATCATTTTATATTATGGTTAATTTAAGAATTCAGCGAAATTCTATCACATTTGTTCAATTTACGTCGCTCCTATTTCAGATAGCGTATTGGTCTAAGCGGCACCTCAAAGCGCATGACATGGCGAGCAAAATGCACTATTAAGCTTCTAGGGTAGGGCAAACAGAGACCCGATTAGATCATTTTATATTATGGTTAATTTAAGAATTCAGCAAAATTCTATCACATTTGTTCAATTTACGTCGCTCATATTTCAGATAGCGTATTGGGCTAAGCGGCATCGCAAAGCGCAAGAAATGGCGAGTAAAATGCACTATTAAACTTCTAGGGTTGGGCCAACAGGGACCCGATTAGATCATTTTATATTATGGTTAATTTAAGAATTCAGCGAAATTCTATCACATTTGTTTAATTTACGTCGCTCCTATTTCAGATAGCGTATTGGGCTAAGCGGCATCTCAAAGCGCATGAAATGGCGAGTAAAATGCACTATTAAACTTCTAGGGTAGGTCTATCAGAGACCCGATTAGATCATTTTATATTACGGTTAATATAAGAATTCAGCGTAATTCTATCACATTTGTTCAACTTACGTCGCTCCTATTTCAGATAGCGTAATGGGCTCAACGGCATCTCATAGCGCATGAAATGACGAGTGAAATGCACTATTAAACTTCTAGGACAGGGCGAACAGAGACCCGATTAGATCATTTTACATTAAGGTTAATATAAAGAATTCAGGGAAATTCTATCACATTTGTTCAATTTACGTCGCTACTATTTCAGATAGCGTATTTTGCTAAGCGGCATCTCATAGCGCATGAAATGGCGAGTAAAATGCACTATTAAACATCTAGGGTAGGGCAAACAGAGACCCGATTAGATCATTTTATATTCTGGTTAATTTAAGAATTCAGCAAAATTCTATCACGTTTGATCAATTTACGTCGCTCCTATTTCAGATAGCGTACTGGGCTAGGCGGCATCTTAAAGCGCGTAGAATGCCGAGTAAAATGCACAATTAAACTTCTATGATAGGGCAATCAGAGACCCGATTAGATCATTTTACATTCAGGTTCATATACGAATTCAAGGAAGTTCTATCACATTTGTTCAATTTACGTCGCTCCTATTTCAGATGGCGTATTGGGCTAAGATGCATCCCAAAGCGCATGAAATGCCGAGTAAAATGCACTGTTAAACTTCTAGGGTAGGGCAAACAGAGACCCGATTAGATCATTTTATATTATGGTTAATATAAGAATTCAGCAAAATTCTATCACATTTGTTCAATTTACGTCGCTCATATTTCAGATAGCGTATTGGGCTAAGCGGCATCTCAAAGCGCAAGAAATGGCGATTAAAATGCAGTAATATACTTCTAGGGTAGGGTGGACAGGGACCCGATTAGATCATTTTACATTAAGGTTTATATACGAATTCAGGGAAATTCTATCACATTTGTTCAATTTACGTCGCTCCTATTTCAGAGAGCGTACTGGGCTAGGCGGCATCTTAAAGCGCGTAGAATGCCGAGTAAAATGCACAATTAAACTTCTATGATAGGGCAATCAGAGACCCGATTAGATCATTTTACATTCAGGTTCATATACGAATTCAAGGAAATTCTATCACATTTGTTCAATTTACGTCGCTCATATTTCAGATAGCGTATTGGGCTAAGCGGCATCTCAAAGCGCAAGAAATGGCGATTAAAATGCACTAATAAACTTCTAGGGTAGGGTGGACAGGGACCCGATTAGATCATTTTACATTAAGGTTTATATACGAATTCAGGGAAATTCTATCACATTTGTTCAATTTACATCGCTCCTATTTCAGATAGCGTATTGGGCTAAGCGGCATCTCAAAGCGCATGAAATGGCGAATAAAATGCACTATTAAACTTCTTGGGTAGGGCAATCAGAGACCCGATTAGATCATTTTATATTTTGGTTATTATAAGAATTCCGCCGAATTCTATCACATTTGTTCAATTTACGTCGCTCCTATTTCAGATAGCGTATTGGGCTAAGCGGCATCTCATAGCGCATGAAATGGCCAGTAAAATGCACTATTAAACATCTAGGGTAGGGCAAACATAGACCCGATTAGATCATTTTATATTATGGTTGATTTAAGAATTCAGCGAAATTCTATCACATTTGTTTAATTTACGTCGCTCCTATTTCAGATAGCGTATTGGGCTAAGCGGCATCTCAAAGCGCTTGAAATGGCGAGTAAAATGCACTATTAAACTTCTAGGGTAGGTCTATCAGAGACCCGATTAGATCATTTTATATTACGGTTTATATAAGAATTCAGCGTAATTCTATCACATTTGTTCAACTTACGTCGCTCCTATTTCAGATAGCGTAATGGGCTAAACGGCATCTCATTGCTCATGAAATGACGAGTGAAATGCACTATTAAACTTCAAGGGTAGGGCGAACAGAGACCCGATTAGATCATTTTACATTAAGGTTAATATAAGAATTCAGGGAAATTCTATCACATTTGTTCAATTTACGTCGCTCCTATTTCAGATAGCGTATTGGGCTAAGCGGCATCTCATAGCGCATGAAATGGCGAGTAAAATGCACTATTAAACATCTAGGGTAGGGCAAACAGAGACCCGATTAGATCATTTTATATTCTGGTTAATTTAAGAATTCAGCAAAATTCTAACACGTTTGATCAATTTACGTCGTTCCTATTTCAGATAGCGTACTGGGCTAGGCGGCATCTTAAAGCGCGTAGAATGCCGAGTAAAATGCACAATTAAACTTCTATGATAGGGCAATCAGAGACCCGATTAGATCATTTTACATTAAGGTTAATATACGAATTCAGGCAAATTCTATCACATTTGTTCAACTTACGTCGCTCCTATTTCAGATAGCGTATTGGGCTAAGCGGCATCTCAAAGCGCATGAAATGGGGAATAAAATGCACTATTAAACTTCTTGGGTAGGGCAATCAGAGACCCGATTAGATCATTTTATATTTTGGTTAATATAAGAATTCCGCCAAATTCTATCACATTTGTTCAATTTACGTCGCTCCTATTTCAGATAGCGTATTGGGCTAAGCGGCACCACAAAGCGCATGAAATGGCGAGTAAAATGCACTATTAAACTTCTAGCGCAGGGCAAACAGAGACCCGATTAGATAATTTTATATTATGGTTAATTTAAGAATTCAGCAAAATTCTATCACATTTGTTCAATTTACGTCGCTCCTATTTCAGATAGCGTACTGGGCGAGGCGGCATCTTAAAGCGCGTGGAATGTCGAGTAAAACGCACTATTAAACTTCTATGTTAGGGTAATCAGAGACCCGATTAGATCATTTTATATTTTGGTTAATATATGAATTCAGCGAAATTCTATCACATTTGTTCAATTTACGTCGCTCCAATTTCAGATAGCGTATTGGGCTAAGCGGCACCTCAAAGCGCATGACATGGCGAGCAAAATGCACTATTAAGCTTCTAGGGTAGGGCAAACAGAGACCCGATTAGATCATTTTATATTATGGTTAATTTAAGAATTCAGCAAAATTCTATCACATTTGTTCTATTTACGTCGCTCCTATTTCAGATAGCGTACAGGGCTAGGCGGCATCTTAAAGCGCGTGGAATGTCGAGTAAAACGCACTATTAAACTTCTATGATAGGGCAATCAGAGACCCGATTAGATCATATTATATTTTGGTTAATATAAGGATTCACCGAAATTCTATCACATTTGTTCAATTTACGTCGCTCATATTTCAGATAGCGTATTGGGCTAAGCGGCATCTCAAAGCGCAAGAAATGGCGATTAAAATGCACTAATAAACTTCTAGGGTAGGGTGGACAGGGACCCGATTAGATCATTTTACATTAAGGTTTATATACGAATTCAGGGAAATTCTATCACATTTGTTCAATTTACGTCGCTCCTATTTCAGATAGCGTATTGGGCTAAGCGGCATATCAAAGCGCATGAAATGGCGAATAAAATGCACTATTAAACTTCTTGGGTAGGGCAATCAGAGACCCGATTAGATCATTTTATATTTTGGTTATTATAAGAATTCCGCCGAATTCTATCACATTTGTTCAATTTACGTCGCTCCTATTTCAGATAGCGTATTGGGCTAAGCGGCTTCTCATAGCGCATGAAATGGCGAGTAAAATGCACTATTAAACATCTAGGGTAGGGCAAACAGAGACCCGATTAGATCATTTTATATTATGGTTAATTTAAGAATTCAGCGAAATTCTATCACATTTGTTTAATTTACGTCGTTCCTATTTCAGATAGCGTATTGGGCTAAGCGGCATCTCAAAGCGCATGAAATGGCGAGTAAAATGCACTATTAAACTTCTAGGGTAGGTCTATCAGAGACCCGATTAGATCATTTTATATTACGGTTAATATAAGAATTCAGCGTAATTCTATCACATTTGTTCAACTTACGTCGCTCCTATTTCAGATAGCGTAATGGGCTAAACGGCATCTCATTGCTCATGAAATGACGAGTGAAATGCACTATTAAACTTCAAGGGTAGGGCGAACAGAGACCCGATTAGATCATTTTACATTAAGGTTAATATAAGAATTCAGGGAAATTCTATCACATTTGTTCAATTTACGTCGCTCCTATTTCAGATAGCGTATTGGGCTAAGCGGCATCTCATAGCGCATGAAATGGCGAGTAAAATGCACTATTAAACATCTAGGGTAGGGCAAACAGAGACCCGATTAGATCATTTTATATTCTGGTTAATTTAAGAATTCAGCAAAATTCTAACACGTTTGATCAATTTACGTCGCTCCTATTTCAGATAGCGTACTGGGCTAGGCGGCATCTTAAAGCGCGTAGAATGCCGAGTAAAATGCACAATTAAACTTCTATGATAGGGCAATCAGAGACCCGATTAGATCATTTTACATTAAGGTTAATATACGAATTCAGGGAAATTCTATCACATTTGTTCAATTTACGTCGCTCCCATTTCAGATAGCGTATTGGGATAAGATGCATCCCAAAGCGCATGAAATGCCGAGTAAAATGCACTGTTAAACTTCTAGGGTAGGGCAAACAGAGACCCGATTAGATCATTTTATATTATGGTGAATATAAGAATTCAGCAAAATTCTATCACATTTGTTCAATTTACGTCGCTCCTATTTCAGATAGCGTATTGGGCTAAGCGGCACCTCAAAGCGCATGAAATGGCGAGTAAAGTGCACTATTAAACTTCTAGGGTAGGTCAAACAGATACCCGATTAGATCATTTTATATTATGGTTAATTTAAGAATTCAGCAAAATTCTATCACATTTGCTCAATTTACGTTGCTCCTATTTCAGATAGCGTACAGGGCTAGGCGGCATCTTAAAGCGCGTGGAATGGCGAGTAGAATGCACTATTGAACTTCTATAATAGGGCAATCAGAGACCCGATTAGATCATTTTATATTTTGGTTAATATAAGAATTCAGCGAAATTCTATCACATTTGTTCAATTTACGTCGCTCATATTTCAGATAGCGTATTGGGCTAAGCGGCATCTCAAAGCGCAAGAAATGGCGATTAAAATGCACTAATAAACTTCTAGGGTAGGGTGGACAGGGACCCGATTAGATCATTTTACATTAAGGTTTATATACGAATTCAGGGAAATTCTATCACATTTGTTCAATTTACGTCGCTCCTATTTCAGATAGCGTATTGGGCTAAGCGGCATCTCAAAGCGCATGAAATGGCGAATAAAATGCGCTATTAAACTTCTTGGGTAGGGCAATCAGAGACCCGATTAGATCATTTTATATTTTGGTTATTATAAGAATTCCGCCGAATTCTATCACATTTGTTCAATTTACGTCGCTCCTATTTCAGATAGCGTATTGGGCTAAGCGGCACCTCAAAGCGCATGAAATGGCGCGTAAAATGCACTATTAAACTTCTAGGGTAGGGCGAACAGAGACCCGATTAGATCATTTTACATTAAGGTGAATATAAGAATTCAGCGAAATTCTATCACATTTGTTCAATTTACGTCGCTGATATTTCATATAGCGTGTTGGGTTAAGGGGGATCTCAAAGCGCAAGAAATGGCGAGTAAAATGCGCTATTAAACCTCTAGGGTAGGGCTAACAGAGACCCGATTAGATCATTTTATATTATGGTTAATTTAAGAATTCAGCGAAATTCTATCACATTTGTTCAAGTTACGTCGCTCCTATTTCAGATAGCGTATTGGGCTAAGCGGCATCTCAAAGCGCATGAAATGGCGAGTAAAATGCACTATTAAACTTCTAGGATAGGGCGAACAGAGACCCGACTAGATCATTTTATATTATGGTTAATTTAAGAATTCAGCAAGATTCTATCACATTGGTTCAATTTACGTCGCTCCTATTTCAGATAGCGTACTGGGCTAGGCGGCATCTTAAAGCGCGTGGAAGGGCGAGTAAAATGCACAATTAAACTTCTATGATAGGGCAATCAGAAATCCGATTAGATCATTTTATATTTTGGTTAACATAAGAATTCAGCGAAATTCTATCACATTTGTTCAACTTACGTCGCTCCTATTTCAGGTAGCGTATTGGGCTAAGCGGCACCTCAAAGCGCATGAAATGGCGAGTAAAATGCACTATTAAACTTCTAGGGTAGGGCAAACAGAGTCCCGATTAGATCATTTTATATTATGGTTAAGTTAAGGATTCAGCAAAATTCTATCACATTTGTTCAATTTACGTCGCTCCTATTTCAGATAGCGTATTGGGCTAAGCGACATCTCAAAGCGCCTGAAATGGCGAGTAAAATGCACTATTAAAATTCTAGGGTAGGGCAAAGAGAGACCCGATTAGATCATTTTATATTATGGTTAATTTAAGAATTCAGGGTAATTATATCACATTTGTTCAACTTACGTCGCTCCAGTTCAGATAGCGTACTGCGCTAGGCGGCATCTTAAAGCGCGTGGAAGGGCGAGTAAAATGCACTACTAAACTTCCAGGGTAGGGCAAACAGAGACCCGATTAGATCATTTTATATTACGGCTAATATAAGAATTCAGGGTAATTATATCACATTTGTTCAACTTACGTCGCTCCAGTTCAGATAGCGTACTGCGCTAGGCGGCATCTTAAAGCGCGTGGAAGGGCGAGTAAAATGCACTACTAAACTTCTATGATAGGGCAATCAGAGACCCGATTAGATCATTTTATATTATGGTTAATTTAAGAATTCAGCGAAATTCTATCACATTTGT
>CAKAJE020001047.1:0-25179 GCA_916610135.2 Macropis europaea | reverse complement strand
TTTAAGGTGCCGCCAAGCCCAATACGCTATCTGAAATAGGAGCGACATAAATTGAACAAACGTGATAGAATTACGCAGAATACTTATATTAACAATAATATAATACGATATATACGGTTCTCTGATTGACCTATCATAGAAGTTTAATAGTGCATTTTACTCGACATTTCATGCGCTTTAAGATGCCGCCTCGCCCAATACGCTATCTGAAATAGGAGCGACGTAAATTGAACAAATGTGATAGAATTACGCAAGAATTCTTATATTAACCATAATTTAAGATGATCTGATCGGGTCTCTGATTGCCCTATCACAGAAGTTCAGTAGTGCATTTTACTCGACATTTCATGCGCTTTATGGTGCCGTCTAGCCCAAACCGCTATCTGAAATTGGAGCTGCGTAAATTGAATAAATGTGATAGAGTTACGCAGAATTCTTATATTAACCATAATACAAAATGATCTCATCGGGTCTCTGATTGCCCTATCATTGAAGTTTAATAGTGCATTTTACTCGACATTTCATGCGCTTAAGATGCCGCCTAGCCCAATACGCTATCTGAAATAGGAGCGACGTAAATTGAACAGACGTGATAGAATTACGCAGAATTCTTACATTAAACATAATTTAAGATGATCTAATCGGGTCTCTGATTGCCCTATCACAGAAGTTTAGTAGTGCATTTTACTCGACATTTCATGCGCTTTAAGGTGCCGTATAGCCCAATCCGCTATCTGAAATTGGAGCTGCGTAAATTGAATAAATGTGATAGAGTTACGCAGAATTCTTATATTAACCATAATACAAAATGATCTCATCGGGTCTCTGATTGCCCTATCATAGAAGTTTAATAGTGCATTTTACTCGACAATTTCATGCGCTTTAAGATGCCACATAGTCCAACACGCTATCTGAAATTGGAGCTACGTAAATTGAACAGACGTGATAGAATTACGCAGAATTCTTATATTAACCATAATATAATACGATGTATTCGGGTCTCTGATTGCCCTATCATAGAAGTTTAATAGTGCATTTTACTCGTCATTTCATGCGCTTTAAGGTGCCGCCTAGCCCAATACGCTATCTGATATGGGAGCGGCATAAATTGATCAAATGTGATAAAATTACGTTGAATTCTTATATTAACAATAATACAAAATGATCTAATCGGGTCCCTGATTGCCCTGTCACAGAAGTTCAGCAGTGCATTTTACTCGACGTTTCATGCGCTTTAAGGTGCCGTCTAGCCCAATGCGCTATCTGAAATGGGAGCGACGTAAATTGAACAAATGTGATAGAATTACGCAGAATTCTTATATTAACCATAATTTAAAATGACCTAATCGTATCTCTGATTGCTCAATCCGGGAAGTTTAGCAGTGCATTTTACTCGTCATTTCATGCGCTTTAAGATGCCGAATCGCCCAATACGCTAACTGAAATAGGAGCTGCGTAAATTGAATAAATGTGATAGAGTTACGCAGAATTCTTATATTAACCATAATATAAAATGATCTAATCGGGTCTCTGTTTGCCCTATCATAGAAGTTTAATAGTGGATTTTACTCGTCACATCATGCGCTTTATGGTGCCGCCTAGCCCAATACGCTATCTGAAATAGGAGCGACGTAAATTGAACAAATGTGATAGAATTTTGCTGAATTCTTATATTAACCATAATATAATATGATCTATTCGGGTCTCTGATTGTCCTATCATAGAAGTTTAATAGTGCATTTCACTCGTCATTTCATGCGCTTTAAGGTGCCGTCTAGCCCAATGCGCTATCTGAAATGGGAGCGACGTAAATTGAACAAATGTGATAGAATTACGCAGAATTCTTATATTAACCATAATTTAAAATGACCTAATCGTATCTCTGATTGCCCTATCCGGGAAGTTTAGTAGTGCATTTTACTCGTCATTTCATGCGCTTTAAGATGCCGAATCGCCCAATACGCTATCTGAAATTGGAGTAGCGTAAATTGAATAAATGTGATAGAGTTACGCAGAATTCTTATATAAACCATAATATAAAATGATCTCATCGGGTCTCTGATTGCCCTAGCAAAGGAGTTTAGTACTGCATTTTACTCGTCACACCATGCGCTTTAAGGTGCCGCCTAGCCCAATACGCTATCTGAAATAGGGGCGACGTAAATTGAACAAATGTGATAGAATTACGCAGAATTCTTATATCAACCATAATTTAAGATGATCTAATCGGGTCTCTGATTGCCCTGTCACAGAAGTTCAGCAGTGCATTTTACTCGTCATTTCATGCGCTTTAAGGTGCCGTCTAGCCCAATCCGCTATCTAAAATTGGAGCAGCGTAAATTGAATAAATGTGATAGAGTTACGCAGAATTCTTATATAAACCATAATATAAAATGATCTCATCGGGTCTCTGCTTGCCCTACCAAAGAAGTTTAGTACTGCATTTTACTCGTCATTCCATGCGCTTTAAGGTGCCGCTTAGCCCAATGCGCTATATGAAATGGGAGCGATGTAAATTGAATAAATGTGATAGAATTACGCAGGATTCTTATATTACCCATAATTTAAAATGACCTTGTCGGGTCTGTGATTGCCCTATCCGTGAAGTTTAGTAGTGCATTTTACTCGTAATTTCATGCGCTTTAAGATGCCGCTTAACCCAATACGCTATCTGAAATAGGAGCGACGTAAATTGAACAAATGTGATAGAATTACGCAAGAATTCTTATATTAACCATAATTTAAGATGATCTGATCGGGTCTCTGATTGCCCTATCACAGAAGTTCAGTAGTGCATTTTACTCGACATTTCATGCGCTTTAAGGTGCCGTCTAGCACAAACCGCTATCTGAAATTGGAGCTGCGTAAATTGAATAAATGTGATAGAGTTACGCAGAATTCTTATATTAACCATAATACAAAATGATCTCATCGGGTCTCTGATTGCCCTATCATAGAAGTTTAATAGTGCATTTTCTCGACATTTCATGCGCTTTAAGATGCCTCCTAGCCCAATACGCTATCTGAAATAGGAGCGACGTAAATTGAACAGACGTGATAGAATTACGCAGAATTCTTACGTTAACCATAATTTAAGATGATCTAATCGGGTCTCTGATTGCCCTATCACAGAAGTTTAGTAGTGCATTTTACTCGACATTTCATGCGCTTTAAGGTGCCGTATAGCCCAATCCGCTATCTGAAATTGGAGCTGCGTAAATTGAATAAATGTGATAGAGTTACGCAGAATTCTTATATTAACCATAATACAAAATGATCTCATCGGGTCTCTGATTGCCCTATCATAGAAGTTTAATAGTGCATTTTACTCGACATTTCATGCGCTTTAAGATGCCACATAGTCCAAAACGCTATCTGAAATTGGAGCTACGTAAATTGAACAGACGTGATAGAATTACGCAGAATTCTTATATTAACCATAATATAAAATGACCTCATCGGGTGTCTGATTGCCCTAGCAAAGGAGTTTAGTACTGCATTTTACTCGTCACACCATGCGCTTTAAGGTGCCGCCTAGCCCAATACGCTATCTGAAATAGGGGCGACGTAAATTGAACAAATGTGATAGAATTACGCACAATTCTTATATTAACCATAATATAGAATGATCTAATCGGGTCTTTGATTGCCCTAGCATAGAAGGTTAGCAGTGCATTTTACTCGTCATTCTACGCTGTTTAAGGTGCCGCCAAGCCCAATACGCTATCTGAAATAGGAGCGACATAAATTGAACAAACGTGATAGAATTACGCAGAATACTTATATTAACCATAATATAATACGATATATACGGTTCTCTGATTGACCTATCATAGAAGTTTAATAGTGCATTTTACTCGACATTTCATGCGCTTTAAGATGCCGCCTCGCCCAATACGCTATCTGAAATAGGAGCGACGTAAATTGAACAAATGTGATAGAATTACGCAAGAATTCTTATATTATCATAATTTAAGATGATCTGATCGGGTCTCTGATTGCCCTATCACAGAAGTTCAGTAGTGCATTTTACTCGACATTTCATGCGCTTTAAGGTGCCGTCTAGCCCAAACCGCTATCTGAAATTGGAGCTGCGTAAATTGAATAAATGTGATAGAGTTACGCAGAATTCTTATATTAACCATAATACAAAATGATCTCATCGGGTCTCTGATTGCCCTATCATTGAAGTTTAATAGTGCATTTTACTCGACATTTCATGCGCTTTAAGATGCCGCCTAGCCCAATACGCTATCTGAAATAGGAGCGACGTAAATTGAACAGACGTGATAGAATTACGCAGAATTCTTACATTAAACATAATTTAAGATGATCTAATCGGGTCTCTGATTGCCCTATCACAGAAGTTTAGTAGTGCATTTTACTCGACATTTCATGCGCTTTAAGGTGCCGTATAGCCCAATCCGCTATCTGAAATTGGAGCTGCGTAAATTGAATAAATGTGATAGAGTTACGCAGAATTCTTATATTAACCATAATACAAAATGATCTCATCGGGTCACTGATTGCCCTATCATAGAAGTTTAATAGTGCATTTTACTCGACATTTCATGCGCTTTAAGATGCCACATAGTCCAACACGCTATCTGAAATTGGAGCTACGTAAATTGAACAGACGTGATAGAATTACGCAGAATTCTTATATTAATCATAATATAATACGATGTATTCGGGTCTCTGATTGCCCTATCATAGAAGTTTAATAGTGCATTTTACTCGTCATTTCATGCGCTTTAAGGTGCCGCCTAGCCCAATACGCTATCTGATATGGGAGCGGCATAAATTGATCAAATGTGATAAAATTACGTTGAATTCTTATATTAACAATAATACAAAATGATCTAATCGGGTCCCTGATTGCCCTGTCACAGAAGTTCAGCAGTGCATTTTACTCGACGTTTCATGCGCTTTAAGGTGCCGTCTAGCCCAATGCGCTATCTGAAATGGGAGCGACGTAAATTGAACAAATGTGATAGAATTACGCAGAATTCTTATATTAACCATAATTTAAAATGACCTAATCGTATCTCTGATTGCTCAATCCGGGAAGTTTAGCAGTGCATTTTACTCGTCATTTCATGCGCTTTAAGATGCCGAATCGCCCAATACGCTAACTGAAATAGGAGCTGCGTAAATTGAATAAATGTGATAGAGTTACGCAGAATTCTTATATTAACCATAATATAATACGATGTATTCGGGTCTCTGATTGCCCTATCATAGAAGTTTAATAGTGCATTGTACTCGTCATTTCATGCGCTTTAAGGTGCCGCCTAGCCCAGTACGCTATCTGAAATAGGGGCGACGCAAATTGAATAAATGTGATAGAATTACGCAGAATTCTTATATTACCCATAATTTAAAATGACTTTGTCGGGTCTGTGATTGCCCTATCCGAGAAGTTTAGTAGTGCATTTTACTCGTAATTGCATGCGCTTT
The DNA here is from genome assembly GCA_916610135.2 of Macropis europaea. NCBI lineage: Eukaryota > Metazoa > Arthropoda > Insecta > Hymenoptera > Melittidae > Macropis > Macropis europaea. The sequence goes on along the minus strand of CAKAJE020001047.1, from coordinate 19,719 downwards.
AAGATGCCGCTTAGCCCAATACGCTATCTGACATAGGAGCGACGTAAATTGAATAAATGTGATAGAATTACGCATAATTCTTATATTAACCATAATTTAAAGTGACCTTGTCGAGTCTGTGATTGCCCTGTCCGACAAGTTTAGTAGTGCATTTTACTCGTAATTGCATACGCTTTAGGATGCCGCTTAGCCCAATACGCGATCTGAAATAGGAGCTGCGTAAATTGAGTAAATGTTTTAGAGTTACGCAGAATTCTTATATTAACCATAATATAAATGATCTAATCGGGTCTCTGTTTGCCCTACCCAAGGAGTTTAATAGTGCATTTTACTCGAAATTTCATGCGCTTTAAGATGCCACCTAGTCCAAAACGCTATCTGAAATTGTAGCTACGTAAATTGAACAGACGTGATAGAATTACGCAGAATTCATATATTAACCATAATATAATACGATGTATTCGGGTCTCTGATTGCCCTATCATAGAAGTTTAATAGTGCATTGTACTCGTCATTTCATGCGCTTTAAGGTGCCGCCTAGCCCAGTACGCTATCTGAATAGGGGCGACGCAAATTGAATAAATGTGATAGAATTACGCAGAATTCTTATATTACCCATAATTTAAAATGACTTTGTCGGGTCTGTGATTGCCCTATCCGAGAAGTTTAGTAGTGCATTTTACTCGTAATTGCATGCGCTTTAAGATGCCGCTTAGCCCAATACGCTATCTGAAATAGGAGCGACATAATTTGAACAAATGTGATAGAGTTACGCAGAATTCTTATATTAACCATAATATAAAATCATCTAATCGGGTCTCAGTTTGCCCTACCCTAGAAGTTTAATAGTGCATTTTACTCGACATTTCATGCGCTTTAAGATGCCGCCTAGTCCAAAACGCTATCTGAAATATGGGCGACATAAATTGAACAAATGTGATAAAATTACGTTGAATTCTTATATTAACAATAACACAAAATGATCTAATCGGGTCTCTGATTGCACTGTCATAGAAGTTTACTAGTGCATTTTACTCGACATTTCATGCGCTTTAAGATGCCGCCAAGTCCAATACGCTATCTGAAATAGGAGCGACATAAATTGAACAAATGTGATAGAGTTACGCAGAATTCTTATATTAACCATAATATAAAATGATCTAATCGGGTCGCTGTTTGCCCTACCCTAGAAGTTTAATAGTGCATTTCACTCGACATTTCATGCGCTTTAAGATGCCACCCAGTCCAAAACGCTATCTGAAATTGGAGCTACGTAAATTGAACAGACGTGATAGAATTACGCAGAATTCTTATATTAACCATAATTTAAGATGATCTAATCGGGTCTCTGATTGCCCTGTCACAGAAGTTCAGCAGTGCATTTTACTCGTCATTTCATGCGCTTTAAGGTGCCGTCTAGCCCAATCCGCCATCTAAAATTGGAGCAGCGTAAATTGAATAAATGTGATAGAGTTACGCAGAATTCTTATATAAACCATAATATAAAATGATCTCATCGGGTCTCTGCTTGCCCTATCAAAGAAGTTTAGTACTGCATTTTACTCGTCATTCCATGCGCTTTAAGGTGCCGCTTAGCCCAATGCGCTATATGAAATGGGAGCGATGTAAATTGAATAAATGTGATAGAATTACGCAGGATTCTTATATTACCCATAATTTAAAATGACCTTGTCGGGCCTGTGATTGCCGTATCCGTGAAGTTTAGTAGTGCATTTTACTCGTAATTTCATGCGCTTTAAGATGCCGCTTAACCCAATACGCTATCTGAAATAGGAGCGACGTAATTGAATAAATGTGATAGAATTACGCATAATTCTTATATTAACCATAATTTAAAGTGACCTTGTCGAGTCTGTGATTGCCCTGTCCGACAAGTTTAGTAGTGCATTTTACTCGTAATTGCATACGCTTTAGGATACCGCTTAGCCCAATACGCGATCTGAAATAGGAGCTGCGTAAATTGAGTAAATGTGATAGAGTTACGCAGAATTCTTATATTAACCATAATATAAAATGATCTAATCGGGTCTCTGTTTGCCCTACCCAAGGAGTTTAATAGTGCATTTTACTCGAAATTTCATGCGCTTTAAGATGCCACCTAGTCCAAAACGCTATCTGAAATTGTAGCTACGTAAATTGAACAGACGTGATAGAATTACGCAGAATTCATATATTAACCATAATATAATACGATGTATTCGGGTCTCTGATTGCCCTATCATAGAAGTTTAATAGTGCATTGTACTCGTCATTTCATGCGCTTTAAGGTGCCGCCTAGCCCAGTACGCTATCCGAAATAGGGGCGACGTAAATTGAATAAATGTGATAGAATTACGCAGAATTCTTATATTACCCATAATTTAAAATGACTTTGTCGGGTCTGTGATTGCCCTATCCGAGAAGTTTAGTAGTGCATTTTACTCGTAATTGCATGCGCTTTAAGATGCCGCTTAGCCCAATACGCTATCTGAAATAGGAGCGACATAATTTGAACAAATGTGATAGAGTTACGCAGAATTCTTATATTAACCATAATATAAAATCATCTAATCGGGTCTCAGTTTGCCCTACCCTAGAAGTTTAATAGTGCATTTTACTCGACATTTCATGCGCTTTAAGATGCCGCCTAGTCCAAAACGCTATCTGAAATAGGAGCGACATAAATTGAACAAATGTGATAAAATTACGTTGAATTCTTATATTAACAATAATACAAAATGATCTAATCGGGTCTCTGATTGCACTGTCATAGAAGTTTACTAGTGCATTTTACTCGACATTTCATGCGCTTTAAGATGCCGCCAAGTCCAATACGCTATCTGAAATAGGAGCGACATAAATTGAACAAATGTGATAGAGTTACGCAGAATTCTTATATTAACCATAATATAAAATGATCTAATCGGGTCGCTGTTTGCCCTACCCTAGAAGTTTAATAGTGCATTTCACTCGACATTTCATGCGCTTTAAGATGCCACCCAGTCCAAAACGCTATCTGAAATTGGAGCTACGTAAATTGAACAGACGTGATAGAATTACGCAGAATTCATATATTAACCATAATATAATACGATGTATTCGGGTCTCTGATTGCCCTATCATAGAAGTTTAATAGTGCATCTTACTCGTCATTTCATGTGCTTTAAGGTGCCGCCTAGCCCAATACGCTATCTGAAATAGGAGCGACGTAAATTGAACAAATGTGATAGAATTTTGCTGAATTCTTATATTAACCATAATATAATATGATCTATTCGGGTCTCTGATTGCCCTATCATAGAAGTTTAATAGTGCATTTCACTCGTCATTTCATGCGCTATAAGGTGCCGCCTAGCCCAGTACGCTATCTGAAATATGGGCGCCGTAAATTGAACAAATGTGATAATATTACCCTGAATTCTTATATTAACAATAATATAATACGATCTATTCGGGTCTCTGATTGCCCTATCATAGAAGTTTAATAGTGGATTTTACTCGTCATTTCGTGCGCTTTATGGTGCCGCCTAGCCCAATACGCTATCTGAAATAGGAGCGACGTAAATTGAACAAATGTGATAGAATTACGCAAGAATGCTAATACTAACCATAATTTAAAATGATCTAATCGGGACCCTGATTGCGCTATCATAGAAGTTTAATAGTGCATTTTACTCGTCATTTCATGCGCTTTAAGATGCCACCTAGTCCAAAACGCTATCTGAAATTGCAGCTACGTAAATTGAACAGACGTGATAGAATTACGCAGAATTCTTTTATTAACCATAATATAATACGATGTATTCGGGTCTCTGATTGCCCTATCATAGAAGTTTAATAGTGCATTGTACTCGTCATCTCATGCGCTTTAAGGTGCCGCCTAGCCCAATACGCTATCTGAGATAGGAGCGACATAAATTGATCAAATGTGATAAAATTACGTTGAATTCTTATATTAACAATAATACAAAATGATATAATCGGGTCTCTGATTGCCCTATCATAGAAGTTTCATAGTGCATTTTACTCGACATTTCGTGCTCTTTAAGATGCCATCTAGCCCAATACGCTATCTCTAAATAGGGGCGACGTAAATTGATCAAATGTGACAGAATTACGCAGAATTCTTATATTAAACATAATATAATACGATCTATCCGGTTCTCTGATTGCCCTATCATAGAAGTTTAATAGTGCATTTTACTCGTCATTTCGTGCGCTTTATGGTGCCGCCTAGCCCAATGCGCTATCTGAAATAGGAGCGACGTAAATTGAACAAATGTGATAGAATTTTGCTGAATTCTTATGTTAACCATAATATAATATGATCTATTCGGGTCTCTGATTGCCCTATCATACAAGTTTAATAGTGGATTTTACTCGTCACATCATGCGCTTTAAGGTGCCGCCTAGCACAATACGCTATCTTAAATAGGAGCGACATAAATTGAACAAATGTGTCAAAATTACGTTGAATTCTTATATTAACAATAATACAAAATGATCTAATCGGGTCTCTGATTGCACTGTCATAGAAGTTTACAAGTGCATTTTACTCGGCATTTCATGCGCTTTAAGATGCCTCCTAGCCCAATACGCTATCTGAAATAGGGGCGACGTAAATTGAACAAATGTGATAGAATTACGCAGAAACGTTATATTAACCATAATTTAAGATGATCTAATCGGGTCTCTGCTTGCCCTATCAAAGAAGTTTAGTACAGCATTTTACTCGTCATTCCATGCGCTTTAGGGTGCCGCTTAGCCCAATGCGCTATATGAAATGGGAGCGATGTAAATTGAATAAATGTGATAGAATTACGCAGGATTCTTATATTACCCATAATTTAAAATGACCTTGTCGGGTCTGTGATTGCCCTATCCGAGAAGTTTAGTAGTGCATTTTACTCGTAATTTCATGCGCGTTTAGGTGCCGCCTAGCCCAATTCGCTATCTGAAATAGGAGCGACGTAAATTGAAAAAATGTGATAGAATTAGGCTGAATTCTTATATTAATCATAATATAAGATGACCTAATCCGGTCTGTGATTGCCTTATCCTAGAAGTTTAATAGTGCATTTCACTCGACATATCATGCGCTTTAAGATGCCACCTAGCCTAATACGCCATCTGAAATAGGGGCGACGTAAATTGATCAAATGAGATAAAATTACGCTGCATTCTTATATTAAAAATAATATAAAATGATCTAATCGGGTCTCTGCTTGCGCTATCGTAGAAGTTTAATATTACATTTTACTCGTCATTTCATGCGCTTTTAGGTGCCGCTTAACTCAACACGCTTTCTGAATAAGGAACGACGTAAATTGAACAAATGTGATAGAATTACGCAGAATTCTAATATTAACCATAATTTAAAATGATCTAACCGGGTGTCTGATTGCCCAATCATAGAAGGTCAGTAGTGCATTTTACTCGACATTCCACGCGCTTTAAGATGCCGCATAGCCCAATACGCTATCTGAAATAGGAGCGACATAAATTGAACAAATGTGATAGAATTACGCTGCATCCTTATATTAATCATAATATAAGATGATCTAATCGGGTCTCTGATTGCCCTATCATAGAAGTTTAATAGAGCATTTCACTCGTCATTTCATGCGCTTTGAGGTATCGCTAAGCCCAGTACGCCATATGAAATAGGAGCGACGTAAGTTGAACAAATGTGATAGAATTATGCTGCATCCTTATATTAATCATAATATAACATGACCTATTCGGGTCTCTGATTGCCCTATCCAAGAAGTTTAGTAGTGCATTTTACTCGACATTTCATGCGCTTTAAGATGCCACCTAGCCCAATACGATATCTGAAAGAGGGGCGACGTAACCTGAAAAATGTGATAAAATGACGCTAAATTCTTATATTAAGAATAATATAAAATGATCTAATCGGGTCTCCGATTGCACTATACTAGAAGTTTAGTAGTGCATTTTACACGACATTTCATGCCCATTAACATACCGCTTAGACCAATACGCTATCTGAATTAGGGGCGACGTAAATTGAAAAATGCGATAAAATGACGCTAAATTCTTATATTAAGAATAATATAAAATGATCCAATCGGGTCTCCGATTGCCCTATCCTAGAGGTTTAGCATTGCATATTACACGTCATTTCATGCGCTTTAAGGTGCAGCCTATCCCTATACGCGATCTGAAATTAGAGCTACGTAAATTAAACGAATGTGATAGAATTACGCAGAATTCTTATATTAACCATAATATAAAATGGTCTAATCGGGTCTCTGATTGCCCTATCATAGAAGGTTAGTAGTGCATTTTATTCGTCATTCCACGCGCTTTAAGATGCCGCCTAGCCCAATATACTATCTGAAATAGGAACGACGTCACTTGAACAAATGTGATAGAATTACGCATAATTCTTATATTAACCATAATATAAGATGATCTAATCGGGTCTGTAATTGCCCTATCATAGTTTAATAGTGCATTTTACTCGTCATTTCATGCGCTTTATGGTGCCGCTTAGCCCAATACGCTATTTGAAATAGGAGCGACGTAAATTGAACAAATGTGATAGAATTACGCTGAATTCTTATATTAATCATAATATAAGATGACCTAATCGGGTCTCTGATCGCCCTATCATAGTAGTTTAATAGTGCATTTTACTCACCATTTCATGCGCTTTAAGGTGCCGTTTAGCCCAATACGCTATTTGAAATAGGAGCGACGTAAATTGAACAAATGTGATAGAATTACGCTGAATTCTTATATTAATCATAATATAAGATGACCTAATCGGATCTCTGATCGCCCTATCATAGGAGTTTAATAGTGCATTTTGCTCACCATTTCATGCGCTTCAAGGAGCCGTTTAGCCCAATACGCTATCTGAAATAGGAGCGTCGTAAATTGAAGAAATGTGATAGAATTACACTGAATTCTTATATTAACCACAATTTAAAATGATCTATTCGTGTCTCTGATTGCACTATCATAGAAGTTTAATAGTGCATTTTACTCGTCATTTCATGCGCTTTAAGGTGCCGCTTAGCCCAAGACGCTATTTGAAATAGGAGCGACGTAAATTGAACAGACGTGATAGAATTTCGCTGAATTCTTATATTAACCATAATATAAAATGATCTAATCGGGTCTCTGATTGCCCTATCATAGAATGTTAGTAGTGCATTTTACTCGACATTTCATGCGCTTTAAGATGCCATCTAGCCCAATACGCTATCTGAAATAGGGGCGACGTAAATTGAACAAATGTGATATAATTTCGCTGAATTCTTATAATAACCTTAATATAAAATGATCTATTCGGGTCTCTGATTGCCCTATCATAGAAGGTTAGTAGTGCATTTTACTCGCCATTCCACGGGCTTTAAGATGCCACCTAGCCCAATAAACTATCTGAAATAGGAGCGTCGTAAATTGAACAAATGTGATAGAATTACCCAGAATTCTTATATTAACCATAATATAAAATGATCTAATCGGGTCTCCGTTTGCCCTACCCTAGAAGTGTAACAGTGCATTTTACTCGTCATTTCATACGCTCTAAGGTGCCGCCTAGACCAATACGCAATCTGAAATAGGAGCTACGTAAATCGAACAAATGTGATAGAGTTATGCTTAATTCTTAAATTAACCATAATATGAGTTGATCTAATTGGGTCTCTGGTTGTCGCATCCTAGAAGTTTAGTAGTGCATTTTACTCGACATTTCATGCGCTTTAAGATGCAGCAAAGCCCAATACACTATCTGAAATAGGAGCGTCGTAAATTGAACAAGTGTGATAAAATTACGCCGCATTCTTATATTAACAATAATATAAAATGATCTAATCGTGTCTCCGATTGCTCTATCATAGAAGTTTAATAGTGCATTTTACTCGTCATTTCATGCGCTTTAAATTGACGCATAGCCCAGTACGCTATCTGAAATAGGAGCGACGTAAATTGAACAAATGTGATAGAATTACGCAGAATTCTTATATCAACCATAATGTAATATGATCTATTCGGCTCTCTGATTGCCCTATCATAGAAGTTTAATAGTGCATTTTACTCGTCATTTCATGCTCTTCAAGGTGCCGTTTAGCCCAATACGCTATCTGAAGTAGGAGCGTCGTAAATTGAACAAATGTGATAGAATTACACTGAATTCTTATATTAATCATAATATAAGATGAGCTAATCGGTTCTCTGATTGCCCTATCATAGAAGGTTAGTAGTACATTTTACTCGGCATTCCACGCGCTTTAAGATGCCGCCTAGCAAAATACGCTATCTGAAATAGGAGCGACGTAAATTGAACAAATGTGATAGAATCTCGCTTAATTCTTATATTAACCATAATATAAAATGATCTAATCGGGTCTCTGATTGTCCAATCATAGAAGTTTAATAGTACATTTTACTCGTCATTCCATGCGCCTTAAGGTGCCGCCTATCTCAATACGCTATCTGAAATAGGAGCGACGTAAAATGAACAAATGTGATAGAATTACGGTGAATCATTATATTAATCATAATATAAGATGACCTAATCGGGTCTCTGATTGCCCTATCCTAGAAGTTTAGTAGTCCATTTTACTTTTCATTTCATGCGCTTTAAGGTGCCGCTAAGCCCAATACGCTATCTGAAGTAGGAGCGACGTAAATTGAAGAAATGTGATAGAATTACGCAGCATTCTTATATTAACCATAATATAAAATGATCTAGTGGGGTGTCTGTCTGCCCTATCCTAGAAGTTTAGCTGTGCATTTTACTCGTCATTTCATGCGCTTTGAGATGCCGCTTAGCACAGTACGCTATCTGATATAGGAGCGACGTAAATTGAACAAATGTGATAGAATTTCATTGAATTCTTATATTAACCACAATATAAAATGATCTAATTGGGTCACTGATGGCCGTATCCGAGAAGGTTAGTAGTGCATTTTATTCGCCATTTCATGCGCTTTAAGATGACGCCCGGTTCAATACGATATCTGATGTAGGAGCGACGTGAATTGGACAAATGTGATAGAGTTACGATGAATTCTTAAATTAGCAATAATATGAGATGATCTAATCGGGTCTCTGATTGCCCTATCCTAGAAGATTAGTAGTGCATTTTACTCGTGATTTCATGCGCTTTAAGGTGTCGCCTATCCCAATACGCTATCCGAAATTGGAGCTACGTGAATTGAACAAATGTGATAGAATTACGACGAATTCTTAAATTAGCTATAATATAAGATGATCTAATCGCGTCTCTGACTGCCCTATCATAGAAGTTTGATAGTGCATTTTACTCGTCATTCCATGCGCTTCAAGGTGCCGCCTAGCCCAATACGCTAACTGGAATTGGAGCTACGTAAATTGAACAAGTGTGTTAGAGTTTCGCTGAATTCTTAAATTAACCATAATATAAAATGATATAATAGGGTCTCTGTTTGCACTACCCTAGCAGTTTAATAGTGCATTTTACTCGACATTTCATGCGCTTTAAGATGCCACCCAGTCCAATACGCTATCTGTAATAGGGGCGACGTAAATTGAACAAATGGGATATAATTACGTTGAATTCTTATATTAACAATAATATGAAATGATCTAATCGGGTCTCTGATTGCCCTATCATAGAAGTTTGATAGTGCATTTTACTCGTCATTTCATGCGCTTTAAGGACCCGCTTAGCCCAATACGCTATCTGAAATAGGAGCGACGTAAATTGAGCAAATGTGGTTCAAATACGCTATATTCTTATATTAACCATAATATAAAATGATCTAATCTGGTCTCCGATTGCCCTATCCGAGAAGGTTAATAGCGCATTTTACTCGTCATTTCATTCGCTTTAAGGTGCCGCCTAGCCCAATACGCTATTTGAAATTGGAGCTACGTAAATTGAACAAGTGTAATAATGTTTCGCTGAATTCTTAAATTAACCATAATATAAAATGATCTAATCGCGTCTCTGATTGCCCTATCATAGAAGTTTGATAGTGCATTTTACTCGTCATTCCATGCGCTCTAAGGTGCCGCCGAGCCCAATACGCTAACTGAAATTGGAGCTACGTAAATTGAACAAGTGTGATAGAGTTTCGCTGAATTCTTAAATTAACCATAATATAAAATGATATAATCGGGTCTCTGTTTGCACTACCCTAGCAGTTTAATAGTGCATTTTACTCGACAGTTCTTGCGCTTTAAGGTGCCACCCAGTCCAATACGCTATCTGTAATAGAGGCGACGTAAATTGAACAAATGGGATAAAATTACGTTGAATTCTTATATTAACAATAATATGAAATGATCTAATCGGGTCTCTGATTGCCCTATCATAGAAGTTTGATAGTGCATTATACTCGTCATTTCATGCGCTTTAACGTCCCGCTTAGCCCAATACGCTATCTGAAATAGGAGCGACGTAAATTGAGCAGATGTGGTTCAATTACGCTGCATTCTTATACTGTCCATAATATAAAATTATCTAATCTGGTCTCCGATTGCCCTATCCGAGAATGTTAATAGCGCATTTTACTCGTCATTTCATTCGCTTTAAGGTGCCGCCTAGCCCAATACGCTATTTGAAATTGGAGCTACGTAAATTGAACAAGTGTAATAATGTTTCGCTGAATTCTTAAATTAACCATAATATAAAATGATCTAATCGCGTCTCTGATTGCCCTATCATAGAAGTTTGATAGTGCATTTTACTCGACAGTTCTTGCGCTTTAAGGTGCCACCCAGTCCAATACGCTATCTGTAATAGAGGCGACGTAAATTGAACAAATGGGATAAAATTACGTTGAATTCTTATATTAACAATAATATGAAATGATCTAATCGGGTCTCTGATTGCCCTATCATAGAAGTTTGATAGTGCATTATACTCGTCATTTCATGCGCTTTAACGTCCCGCTTAGCCCAATACGCTATCTGAAATAGGAGCGACGTAAATTGAGCAGATGTGGTTCAATTACGCTGCATTCTTATACTGTCCATAATATAAAATTATCTAATCTGGTCTCCGATTGCCCTATCCGAGAATGTTAATAGCGCATTTTACTCGTCACTTCATTCGCTTTAAGGTGCCGCCTAGCCCAATACGCTATCTGAAATTGGAGCTACGTAAATTGAACAAGTGTTATAAAGTTTCGCTGAATTCTTAAATTAACCATAATATAAAATGATCTAATCGGGTCTCTGATTACCCTATCATAGAAGCTGAATAGTTCCTTTTTCTCGTCATTTCATGCGCTTTATGATGCCGCTTAGCCCAATATGCTATCTGAAATAGGAGCGGCGTAAATTGAACAAATGTGATAAAATTACGTTGAATACTTATATTAACAATAATATAAAATGATCTAATCGGGTCTCTGATTGCCCTACCCTAGAATTTTAATAGCGCATTGTACTCGTCATTTCATGCGCTTTATGATGCAACCTAGCCCAATTCGCTATCTGAAGTAGGGGCGACGTAAATTGAACAAATGTGATAAAATTACGCCGCATTCTTATATTAACAATAATATAAAATGATCTAATCGGGTCTCTGTTCGCCCTACCCTAGAAGGTTAATAGTGCATTTTACTCGAAATTTCATGCGCTTTAAGGTGCCGCTTAGCCCAATACGCTATCTGAAATAGGAGCGTCGTAAATTGAACAAATGTGATAGAATTTCGCTGAATTCCAAAATTAACCATAATATAAAATGATCTAATCGGGTCTCTGTTTGCCCTATCATAGAAGTTTGATAGTGCATTTTACTCGCCATTTCATGCGCTTTGTGATGCCGCTTAGCCCAATACCCTCTCTGAAACAGGAGCGACGTAAATTGAACAAATGTTATATTATTTCGCTGAATTCATATATTAACTATAATCTGAATGATCTAATCGGGTCGCTGTTCGCCCAACCCTAGAAGTTTAATAGTGCATATCACTCGTCATTTCATGCGCTTTGAGATGCCGCTTACCCCAATACGCTATCTGAAATAGGAGCGACGTAAATTGAACAAATGTGAAACAATTTCGCTGAATTCTTATATTGAACAAAATATTACGTCATCTAATCGGGTCTCTGATTGTCCTGTGATAGAAGTTTAATAGTGCATTTTACACGCCATTCCACGCGCTTCAAGATGACGCCTAGCCGAGTACGCTATCTGAAATAGGAGCGACGTAAATTGAACAAATGTTATAGAATTACGCTGAATTCTAGTATTAACCGTAATATAAAATGATCTAATCGGGTCACTGTTTGCCTTACCCTAGAAGTTTGATAGTGCAATTTTACTCGCCATTTCATGCGCTTTGAGATGCCGCTTAGCCCAGTACGCTATCTGAAGTAGGAGCGACGTAAATTGAACGAATGTGATAGAATTTCGCTGAATTCTTAAATTAACCATAATATAAAATGATCTAATCGGGTCTCTGGTTGCCCTACCCTAGAAGTTTAATAGTGCATTTTACACGCCCTTTCATGCGCTTTCAGATGTCGCTTAGCCCAATACGCTATCTGAATTAGGAGCGACGTAGATTGTACAAATGTGATAGAATTATGCTGAATGCTTATATTAACCGTAATATAAAATGATCTAATCGGGTCTCTGTTTGCCTTATCATAGAAGCTTAATAGTGCATTTTACTCGCCATTCCACGCGCTTTAAGATGCCGCTTAGCCCAATACGCTATCTGAAATAGGAGCGACGTAAATTGATCAAATGTGATAGAATTTCGCTGAATTCTTATATTAAACGAAATATAAAATGATATAATCGGGTATCTGATTGCCCTTTCATGGAAGTTTAATAGTGCATTTTACTCGCCATTTCATGCGCTTTGAGATGCTGCTTAGCCCAATACGCTATCTGAAATAGGAGCGACGCAAATTGAACAAATGTGATAGAATTACGCACAATTCTTATATTAATCATAATATAAGATGATCTAATCGGGTCTCTGATTGCCCTATCATAGAAGCTTAATAGTGCATTTTACGCGACATTTGATGCGCTTTAAGATGCCGCCTCGCCCAATATGCTATCTGGAACAGGAGCGTCGTAAATTGAACAAATGTGATAGAATTACACTGAGTTCTTATATTAATCATAATATAAGATGACCTAATCGGGTCTCTGGTTGCCCTACCCTAGAAGTTTAATAGCGCATTTTACTCGCCATTTCATGCGCTTTGAGGTGCCGCTTAGCCCAATACGCTATCCGAAATAGGAGCCACGTAAATTGAACAAATGTGATAGAATTACGCTGAATTCTTAAATTAACCATAATATTAAATGATCTAATAGGGTCTCTGGTTGCCCTACCCTAGAAGTTTAACAGCGCATTTTACTCGGCATTTCATGCGCTTTGAGATGCCGCTTAGCCCAATACGCTATCTGAAATAGGAGCGACGTAAATTGAACGAATGTGATAGAATTACGCTGCATTCTTATATTAACCGTAATATAAAATGATCTAATCGGGTCTCTGTTTGCCTTACCCTAGAAGTTTAATAGTGTATTTCTCTCGCGATTTCATGCGCTTTGTGATGCCGCTTAGCCCATTACGCTATCTGAAATAGGAGCGACGTAAATTGAACAAATGTGATAGAATTTCGCTGAATTATTATATTAACCATAATGTAAAATGATCTAATCGGGTCTCTGTGCTCCCTAACCTAGAAGTTTAATACTGCATTTCACTCGCCATTTCATGCGCTTTGAGATGCCGCTTAGCCCAATACGCTACCTGAAATAGTAGCGAGGTAAATTGATCAAATGTGATAGAATTTCGCTGCATTCTTATTTAAACGAAATATAAAATGATATAATCGGGTATCCGATTGCCCTTTCATAGAAGTTTAATAGTGCATTTTACTCGCCATTTCATGCGCTTTGAGATGCTGCTTAGCCCAATACGCTAGCTGAAATAGGAGCGACGCAAATTGAACAAATGTGATAGAATTTTGCTGAATTCTTATATTAACCGTAATATAAAATGATCTAACCGGGTCACTGTTTGCCTTACCCTAGAAGCTTCATAGTGCATTTTACTCGCCACTTCATGCGCTTTGAGATGCCGCTTAGCCCAATACGCTATCTGAAATAGGAGCGACGTAAATTGAACGATTGTGATATAATTTCGCTGAATTCTTGAATTAACCATAATATAAAATGATCTAATTGGGTCTCTGTTCGCCCTACCCTAGAAGTTTAACAGCGCATTATATTCGCCATTCCACGCGCTTTAAGATGCTGCCTAGCCCAGTACGCTATCTGAAATAGGAGCGACGTAAATTGAACAAATGTGATAGAATTACTCTGCATTCTTATATTAACCATAATGTAAAATGATCTAAACGGGTCTCTGTTTGCCTTACCCTAGAAGTTTGATAGTGCATTTTGCTCGCCATTTCATGCGCTTTGTGATGCCGCTTAGCCCAATACCCTCTCTGAAATACGAGCGACGTAAATTGAAGGAATTGTGATATAATTTCGCTGTATTCTTAAATTAACCATAATATAAAATGATCTAATCGGGTCTCTGATTGCCCCACCCTAGAAGTTTAATAGTGCATTTTACTAGCCATTTCATGCGCTTTGAGATACCGCTTAGCCCAATACGCTATCTGAAATAGGAGCGACGTAAATTTAACAAATGTGATGGAAGTACGCTGAATTATTATATTAACCGTAATATAAAATGATGTAATCGGGTCTCTGTTTGCCTTACCTTACAAGTTTAATTGAGCATTTTGTACACCATTTCATGCGCTTTGTGATGCCGCTTAGCCCAGTACGCTATCTGAAATAGGAGCGACATAAATTGAACAAATGTGATAGAATTTCGCTGAATTCTTATATTAACCATAATGTAAAATGATCTAATCGGCTCTCTGTTCGCCCTACCCCAGAGGTTTAATAGTGCATTTTACTAGCCATTTCATGCGCTTTGAGATGCCGCTTAGCCCAATACGCTATCTGAAGTAGGAGCGACGTAAATTGAACAAATGTGATAGAATTACGCTGAATTCTTATATTAACCGTAATATAAAATGATCTAAGCAGATCTCTCTTTGCCTTACCCTAGAAGTTTAATAGTGCATTTCACTCGTCATTTCATGCGCTTTCAGATGCCGCGTAGTCCAATAAGCTATCTGAAATAGGAGCGACGTAAATTGAACAAATGTGATAGAACTTCGATGAATTCTTAAATTAACAATAATATAAAATGACCTAATCGGGTCTCCGTTTGCCCTACCCTAGAAGTCTAATAGTGCATTTTACTCGCCATTTCATGCGCTTTGAGATGGCGCTTAGCCCAATGCGCTAGCTGAAATATGAGCGTCGTAAATTGAACAGATCTGATACAATTCCGCTGAATTCTTATATTAACCATAATGTAAAATGATCTAATCGGGTCTTTGTTTGCCCTGCCCTAGAAGGTTAATAGTTCAGTTTACTCGCCATTCCACGCGCTTCAAGACGCCGCCTAGCCGAGTACGCTATCTGAAATAGGAGCGACGTAAATTGAACAAATGTGATAGAATTACGCTGAATTCTTATATTAACCATATAAAATGATCTAATAAGGTCTCTCTTTGTCTTACCCTAGAAGTTTAATAGTGAATTTCTCTCGTCATATCATGCGCTTTGAGATGCCGCTTAGTGCAATAAGCTATCTGAAATAGGAGCGACGTAAATTGAACAAATGTGATAGAATTTCGCTGAATTCTTATATTAACCGTAATATAAAATGATCTAATCATATCTCTCTTTGCCTTACCCTAGAAGTTTGATAGTGCATTTCACTCGTCATTTCATGCGCTTTGAGATGCCGCTTAGCCCAATACGCTATCTGAAACAGGAGCGACGTAAGTTGAACAAATGTGATAGAATTTCGCTGAAGTCTTATATTAAACAAAATATAAAATGATCTAATCGGGTCTCTGTTTGCCTAACCATAGAAGATTAATAGTGCATTTTACTCGTCATTTCATGCGCTTTGAGATGCCGCTTATACCAATACGGTATCTGAAATAGGAGCGACGTAAATTGAACAAATGTGATAGAATTTCGCTGAAGTCTTATATTAAACAAAATATAAAATGATCTAATCGGATCTCTGATTGCCCGACCCCAGAAGTTTAATAGTGCATTTTACTCGCCATTTCATGCGCTTTGAGATGCCGCTTAGCCCAATACGCTATCTGAAATATGAGCGACGTAAATTGAACAAATGGGATTGAATTTCGCTGAATTCTTATATTAACCATAATGTAAAATGATCTGATCGGTTCTCCGTTCGCCTTACCCTAGAAGTTTAATAGTGCATTTCACTCGTCATTTCATGCGCTTTGAGATGCCGCTTAGCCCAATACGCTATCTGAAATAGGAGCGACGTAAATTGAACAAATGTGATAGAATTACGCTGAATTCTTATATTAACCGTAATATAAAATGATCTAATCAGATCACTCTTTGCCTTACCCTAGATGTTTAATAGTGCATTTCACTCGTCATTTCATGCGCTTTGAGATGCCGCGTAGTCCAATAAGCTATCTGAAATAGGAGCGACGTAAATTGAACAAATGTGATACAATTTTGCTGAATTCTTAAATGAACTATAATATAAAATGATCTATTCGGGTCTCTGTTTGCCCTACCCTACAAGTTTAATAGTGCATTTTATTCGCCATTTCATGCGCTTTGAGATGCCGCTTAGCCCAATACGCTATCTGAAATAGGAGCGACGTAGATTGAAGAAATGTGATACAATTTCGCTGAATTCCTAAATTAACCATAATATAAAATGATCTAACCGGGTCTCTGTTTGCCCTATCATAGAAGTTTAATAGTGCATTTTACTCGCCATTCCACGCGCTTTAAGATGCCGCCTAGCCCAGGACGCTATGTGAAATAGGAGCGACGTAAATTGAACAAATGTGATAGAATTACGCTGAATTCTTATATTAACCGTAATATAAAATGATCTAATCGGGTCTCTGTTTGCCTTACCCTAGAAGTTTGATAGTGCACTTTACTCGCCACTTCATGCGCTTTGAGATGCTTCTTAGCCCAATGCGCTATCTGAAATAGGAGCGACATAAATTGAACAAATGTGATAGAATTACGCTGAATTCTTATATTAACCGCAATATAAAATGATCTAATCGGGTCTCTGATTGCCCTATCATAGAAGTTTAATAGCGCATTTTACTCGCCATTCCACGCGCTTTAAGATGCCGCCTAGCCCAGTACGCTATCTGAAATAGGAGCGACGTAAATTGAACAAATGTGATAGAATTTTGCTGAATTCTTAAATTAACCATACCATAAAATGATCTGATCGGGTCTCTGTTCGCCCTACCCTAGAAGTTTAATAGTGCATTTTACTCGCCATTTCATGCACTTTGAGGTGCCGCTTAGCCTAATACGCTATCTGAAATAGGAGCGACGTAAATTGAATAAATGTGATAGAATTTCGCTGAATTCTTATATTAACCAAAATATAAAATGATCTAATCGGATCTCTGATTGCCCGACCCTAGAAGTTTAATAGTGCATTTTACTCGCCATTTCATGCGCTTTGAGATGCCGCTTAGCCCAATACGCTATCTGAAATATGAGCGACGTAAATTGAACAAATGAGATAGAATTTCGCTGAATTCTTATATTAACCGAAATATAAAATGATCTAATCAGGTCTCTGCTTGCCTTACCCTAGAAGTTTAATAGTGAATTTTACTCGCCATTTCATGCGCTTTGAGATGCCGCTTAGCCCAATACGCTATCTGAAATAGGAGCCACGTAAATTGAACAAATGTGATAGAATTACGCTGAATTCTTATATTAACCGTAATATAAAATGATATAATCGGGTCTCTGTTCGCCCTACCCTAGAAGTTTAACAGCGCATTATATTCGCCATTCCACGCGCTTTAAGATGCCGCCTAGCCCAGTACGCTATCTGAAATAGGAGCGACGTAAATTGAACAAATGTGATAGAATTACACTGCATTCTTATATTAACCATAATGTAAAATGATCTAAACGGGTCTCTGTTTGCCTTACCCTAGAAGTTTGATAGTGCATTTTGCTCGCCATTTCATGCGCTTTGTGATGCCGCTTAGCCCAATACCCTCTCTGAAATACGAGCGACGTAAATTGAACGAATGTGATATGATTTCGCTGAATTCTTAAATTAACCATAATATAAAATGGTCTAATCGGGTCTCTGATTGCCCAACCCTAGAAGTTTAATAGTGCATTTTACTAGCCATTTCATGCGCTTTGAGATGCCGCTTAGCCCAATACGCTATCTGAAATAGGAGCGACGTAAATTTAACAAATGTGATAGAAGTACGCTGAATTATTATATAAACCGTAATATAAAATGATGTAATCGGGTCTCTGTTTGCCTTACCCTACAAGTTTAATTGAGCATTTTACACACCATTTCATTCGCTTTGTGATGCCGTTTAGCCCAGTACGCTATCTGAAATAGGAGCGACATAAATTGAACAAATGTGATAGAATTTCGCTGAATTCTTATATTAACCATAATGTAAAATGATCTAATCGGCTCTCTGTTCGCCCTACACCAGAGGTTTAATAGTGCGTTTTACTCGCCAGTTCATGCGCTTTGAGATGCCGCTTAGCCCAATACGCTATCTGAAGTAGGAGCGACGTAAATTGAACAAATGTGATAGGAATACGCTGAATTCTTATATTAACCGTAATATAAAATGATCTAAGCAGAACTCTCTTTGCCTTACCCTAGAAGTTTAATAGTGCATTTCACTAGTCATTTCATGCGCTTTCAGATTCCGCGTAGTCCAATAAGCTATCTGAAATAGGAGCGACGTAAATTGAACAAATGTGATACAATTTTGCTGAATTCTTAAATTAACTATAATGTAAAATGATCTAATCGGGTCTCTGTTTGCCCTACCCTACAAGTTTAATAGTGCATTTTATTCGCCATTTCATGCGCTTTGAGATGCCGCTTAGCGCAATACGCTATCTGAAATAGGAGCGACGTAAATTGAACAAATGTGATAGAACTTCGATGAATTCTTAAATTAACAATAATATAAAATGATCTAATCTGGTCTCCGTTTGCCCTACCCTAGAAGTTTAATAGTGCACTTTACTCGCCATTTCAAGCGCTTTGAGATAGCGCTTAGCCCAATGCGCTAGCTAAAATATGAGCGTCGTAAATTGAACAAATGTGATACAATTTCGCGGAATTCTTATATTAACCATAATGTAAAATGATCTAATCGGGTCTTTGTTTTCCCTACCCTAGAAGGTTAATAGTGCGTTTTACTAGCAATTTCATGCGCTTTAAGATGCCGCCTAGCCCAGTACGCTATCTGAAATAGGAGCGACGTAAATTGAACAAATGTGATAGAATTTCGCTGAATTCTTATATTAACCATAACGTAAATTGATCTAATCGGGTCACTGTTCGCCCTAACCTAGAAGTTTAATAGTGTATTTTACTCGCCATTTCATGCGCTTTGAGATGCTGGATAGCCTAATACGATATCTGAAATAGGAGCGACGTAAATTGAACAAATCTGATAGAATTACGCTGAATTCTTATATTTACCGTAATATAAAATGATCTAATCGGGTCTCTGTTTGCCTTACCCTAGAAGTTTAATAGTGCATTTTACTCGCCATTTCATGCGCTTTGCGATGCCGCTTAGCA